>JARHVA010000133.1:7272500-7387500 GCA_037957365.1 Torreya grandis | reverse complement strand
GTCTTTATTTATTCTAACAAACCATATGATATGATTTAACATCTTAAGAAGACTCTAGCTCAAATCTCTCTCATAGATCTTCTTAAGACATCATCGATACATTAAGAGATACTCAATCAAGTCCTAAATGAAGTAAAAGTCCCTAGGGATGTTGATACAAATCATTTTTAGGCTTTGGTGGCTCATTTATCTCCTTTATAATAGATTGCTTTTAGTGCATAAGATATGCCACTTATAAGCCCTTACCACATCTATCCATTATTCATTATGATTTCCATTTCCAATCATAAGATCCCATAGGTACTCATAGACAGAGGGTCAACCTTAAATTTTTTAAATTTCAACTTTATCAAGAATTTAGGGTACTCTAAATCTTCATTAGGGACTACTTTGATAATGATTAAATCATACAATGATAATGAGAGGCCATTTACAAGAACTATTTATATTACTATAGTAATGGGACATGTAGTCCACCAAACCCTAATTCATGTAGTGGACATTGATCTTCCATATAATTTACTTTCAAGAGGTCCTTAGATTCATGAAATGAGATCAATGCCCTCTACCCTCCACCAATGCCTAATATTCCCTCATTCAAGAGTGGAAGTTACCTTCCCAGGGGAGATAGAGCACTTTTGTAGTTTTCAAATGGAACAATCTCATCCTACTTGTTATTGCCCTAGTACCCATAGTTCCACTTCTAATCCAAAAGCTATAAAATATATCCACTCTAATGTTCTATCACCTGATTCATCTAAATCCTTAGACATCACTCATCTTAAAATCAATTCCAAGGGCTATGAAGAGTATGAATACAAATACCTTTATGTTAAAAACCCATCACTCTCCCCATGTAGCTATAGGTCCCCTACTATGTGGCAAGATAAACCCATTATTTATAAATTTAGGTCCACATCCTTTACTAGCATATGTATGTTATCAAAAGAATAATTTG
This sequence comes from Torreya grandis, assembly GCA_037957365.1. NCBI lineage: Eukaryota > Viridiplantae > Streptophyta > Pinopsida > Cupressales > Taxaceae > Torreya > Torreya grandis. The sequence goes on along the minus strand of JARHVA010000133.1, from coordinate 7,386,542 downwards.
AAGAACCCAATGATTCATTGCTCATTCTTGATGATGAGTCCCTATAATTTCATAAAAATTAGTATCCTAAGCTTTAGAATATGATTAAAAAAATGAAGTATAAGGGAAAAATACTAGGAAGAGGTGAACAAGATAGGATTAAACCTATAAGGGTTCAAAAACACCCAAAACATCTTGGCTTAGGATACAAACCTCTAGGCATTAACCTAAATGCTAGCATTATGGATACTTCTTCAACTATTGAAGAGTTTAGCTTTCATGAAGAAGTCACAAAAGGTTTCATTTATAGTCTTTATAAAGACTTATCTACCACCAATCTCTATCTTGACACCACCATATCCACCTTCAACATTTCCCTCCATTATCCCATACTCAAAGACTAGGATCAAAAGAATGAGCCATATTTTGATGTATTCCAAAATGACAAGGCCAATATTGACTATCTTGGAGCTATAAATTTTATGCCATTAAGAGATCATAAGAAAGGATTATTTATCAATATAAATGAGTCTACATATTTTTCATAATAACAGTGTCTTTAAATCAAATCAAGGAAGAAAAATATGAATAAAATAACTCCTCTCCAAATATGGAAGAAACACAGTCCACTCTTGATGAATTGGAGTCTTATTTGGAATTAGATATGGAGCTCCCAAAATAATTTGTTTCAGGAGAAGAATACCATCAACTCCAACATATATTTAAGATCAATCACCTTCTCTTGTTTAGGAGGTTATATAAGTGAATATCAAAACAAATGAAAATCCTAAAATGGTCAAATTGGGGTAAATTTCACATCTAAAGAGAAATAAGTTCTCATTAAGATTCTCATGGAATATATTGATGTGTTCACATGGAGATATTCAAACATACCTAGGCTATATTAACATTAGTAGTGCATCATTTAGTGGTTCATCTAACTGCCAAACTAGTTAAGCAAAAAATCCATAAAATGCACCCCAAGGTGGCCCTCTTAGTCAAAGAAGAATTTCAAAAAATATTGGAAGCTAGGATTATTATACCAATTGACTATACTGAGTGGATATCTAATATTGTCCCCATAGCCAAACCATAGGGAAGAGTCAAAATTTGTATTGAATTTTGAGACATAAATAGAGCATGTCCCAAAGATGACTTTTCCTTGCCTAATATCAATATTATTATGGACTCTATCATGTATGGGTTCTCTAGATATAGTCAAATTAAAATTTCTCTCGAGGATAAACACAAGATAACATTTATTATTCCATAGAGGACCTTCTATTACCAAGTGATGCCTTTTCGTCCAAAAAATATGAGAGCTACTTACCAAATATATATGATATTAATATTCCATGATTGTATGCATGATATTGTAGAATATTATGTGGATGATATACTGGAAAAAACTGAGCTCTGATTAGAGCATTCTATAGTCTTAAGGTGAATATTTGATAGGCTTAGAGAATATAAGGTTAGACTGAACCCTAATAAATGTGTATATAGAGTCACCTTAGGTAAAATTTTGGGGTTCATAATCTATAGAAGAGGCATTGAAGTAATTCCCACCAATGTAAAAGATATTATTGAAATGCCTCCTCCTAAGATCATGAATCAGTTAAGAATATTTCAAGGGAAACTATAGGCTATTCATTGATTTATATCACAATTGGTAAATAAGTGTCATCCCTTCACCCATATCTTAAATAATATATCTCATTATGAATGGAAATCATAATGTAAAAATTCTTTTGATAAACAAAAATAATATCTGGTGAAGCCTCTAGTTTTAACACCACCTAACTTAGGAAGGCCATTACTTTTGTATATCTCTACTACACCTTGTGCTATAGGGACCTTCTTAGCTTAATATAATGATGAAGGTAAAGAAAGATAAATTTATTATCTAAATATAAACTTAATGTAATGTGAGCTCAAATACATCCATATTAAAAAATATTACTTAGCTGTAGTCTTTCCCTCATAAAAACTCTGGCATTATATGTTGAATAACCAAGTCAAGCTCATACTAGAGGTAGATCCACTCAAGTACATACTATATGAATCAGATCAAACTATTAGAATGGACAAATGGATCATATTACTAAGTTAATTTAATATTGAGTATGTAAATCAAAAGGACATTAAAGGACAAGCCATTTTGGATCAACTTGTAGTAACACCTATTGAAAACACCAATCCTTTAAGCACAACCTTTCGAGATGAGTCTATATTAGATACTGAAGATGAAAATAGATGGAAGTTATATTTTTATTTCTCTTTTACCATGCTTGGGTATGGAGAAGGAATCCTTATAATAAACCCCACAAGGTGACCTAATCCCTAAATATTTTTCAATCAATTTATCAAGCACAAATAACATTATTAAGTATGAACCATTATTTTTTAGATTACACCTGGCCATCCAATGAAGTATTTAGTGTCTTTAGGTCTTTGGTGATTCTAAATTAATTATATAATAGGTGAATGAAGAGTTCTAAACAAAATATGAGAAATTACTTACCTATAAATAATTATTGGACTAATTAAAGCAAAAATTTTAGGCAATAACATTTGAATAGGTTTTTAGGGGAATTAATAAAGCCATCAACTCAATGGCCACTATTAGATATTTGATAGATATTACAGAAGATGTACTTGAAGGTAACTTTCTAATTGAACAATTATTATTACCAATCCATTAATCAATAACTCATTACCAAATTTGTGTTATACCTAATCCCAATCTACCATAATACCATGACATTTATAATTACCTCCACAAAAACATTCTACCCCCAAACCTCAGTCACCACCAATGAAAAGCCTTCATTCATCATACATATCATTATGCCATTCTTGGAAGTATGATATATTGACAAGTCTATGATGTGACCTTTTTGAGATGACTAACATCAGAGGAGTCTACTCTTACAATCAAGGAGGTATATGATAATATTTTTGGTAGTCATGTTAGTGGGATGGCCCTAGCTAAGAAGTTAATTTAGACTGAGTAATATTGGTCCATAATGGATCATGATGCCTTCTAGTATGTGTAAAAATGTGTAACTTGTCAGAAGCATGGTAATCTCATTCATGCCCCTGCATAAGAACTTTAGCCTATAATGATTACATAACCATTTTCCATATGGGGAATAAACCTAATTATTAATATTAATCCTACATCTAATGGACACAAATTTAGAATCATGGTTATGGAGTAATTCAATATATGAGTCAAATAATTGTTGCTAATCATACCACAAGTTTATAAATATCAAAATTCATTTTGAATCAAATTATTTTCCACTTTGGAATCCTATCCAAAATTATATCAGATAATGTAAAATAATTCAAAAATAAATAAGTTGAATACTTGTGCAATTGGTATCACATTGAGAAGCATTTCTCTATTCCCTACTATCCCTAGGGCAAAGGACAGACAAAATCAACTAATAAAACACTTCTCAAAAATTTCAATAAAAATTTAAATGATGTTGGTAGAAATTGGCATTTACAATTATATCTAGCTCTTTAGTCTTATAGAACTAGTGTCTGGACATATAGTCGGGTCACTATGTATTCTTTAGTCTATAGGACAAAATCAATCTTGCATATTGAAATTGAGCTCCTCTCTTAATGAATATCTTTATAGGTCATGATCACTGATAATAATTATTGACATAAAAGTATAAAATAGCTTGAGCCATTAGATAAAAAGCATCTTAATGCCCTAAATCACCTTAGGGAATATTAGAATAAACTTAAGGGCCATATCATAAAAAAATATAGTCTAAAGAATTCAACGTTAGTGACCTAATTCTAAAGGAGAATTAGAAAAACACCAATGCAGGTAATAAAGGAAAGGCAAATTTGAATCAAATTATATTGGGCCCTATGTTATCATTTTAAAATTTGGATACAGAGCTTATAAATTGGCCATATTAGATAGTGATGAGCTTAACAAGTGCATGAACATTATGCATCTGAGGAATTTTTATTCTTAAAAGGATCCAAATAACCTCTATCTATAAGTCCCCACTCTTGGGGTCACATCCATCCATCACCACTCCACTTTTGTCATCTTTCCATTCCATTCCATCATTTCCATATGACCCAAGTCCTAATAGTGGGTATATAATATATGTTTAGGTAAAATTAAGAGATATGAGTTTCAAACTAGGGAAAATCATTGTTGAAAGTGTAAGGAATATATCTATTGAGGAGTCACCTAGAACATCTAATCCAATTTAAAACATCTACTTATTTCATATTTCAATCCTAATATATATCCCACTCGTATCTTCCTTGATGACTCTTCTTCACATCAGCCTCAATTACATCCAAATTTATCTATCCACATTCAGCCCCTAAGTAAAAATATGTATAAACCCACTAACTTAATTAGTAAATAAGGTTCATATAATGTTCTTACTCTAGGACCCATAGTATGCTTAGTAATCAAATCCTGCTCATTCATTTTAGACCCCAATCATTGATGTTATAGCTAGTTTTTTGTCCTTTTCCCACATACCAAATTTTTTTGGGGCACAATATACCCTTGTAAATATCCATTTAACCATATTCCTAAGGTCATATTGTATATACTTATCATTATTCCCCATTTTTTATTTTGCTTGTCCTTTTTAGGGTTTATGCCATCATGTCAATGATACCATCCTCATCAGTTTATTTATAAATATTTGGTTATCCTTATAAATTGTGATCATTTAAGTCCTTTAATATATTATTAAAATTCAAAGTATATATCTAAATCCTCATTAAATTGTTGTATCAAAATCTTGTTATAATTTTGATCTTGTTATAGTTTGATATATATGTCATTAGTATATCTTAATAATAATTGAATCCTGTAAATATTTTCTCTTTTTAATACCTTTTTTAAGTCATAGTCAATAATCTTGTTATCTTGTTATGTTGTCTTTTTAAGTGTTAACATTTTTTACTTTTTTGACAAAGGGAACAATGATGGCCTTAAGTGACTACCCAACATACAAATTGGGAATATCACTAAAGTGAGTTCCTACCCTGATTCCCCTATAAAGTTTGAGTCAAATGTGACCTCAACTATATTCATGTTGTGGGTACATTTATACTCATAAGTGGAAAAGTAAATTGGATTGCCTACATCTCTAATGGCTTCAATATCCCACCCATTCCATCCTACCAATCATTCCACTATCCTATTTAACAATCCTATCCTAATACCCAACACCCCACCCACCTCCTTGGTACAGGAGGATTCCAATCAAATTAATTTGTGAGACATATGATTCAATCAATGGACTATTTATCTATATCTACTTATACATGTTATTAATTATCATGTTTTCCATTTCATTATACATAAACCATAAAATCTCCATACCTAAACAATAACATATATTAATCATATATATCATATAATCAATAATATAAATGTATGCATCATCATCATAACCTCATCCATAAATACTCATCATCACATAAAACTAAAATAAAAATCACATGATCTAAATCCATAATAACAACATCCATGATCCATATATCCATAACTGACAATCACATAATTAATTCCATCCATAATCAGTAACATAATCATAATAATAATCATAACATAGTCACAACATAATCATAATAACACATAACCACAGTCCATAATGCCCATAATGGTCCATGCCAAAATATATAACTACAAAATGGGCCCCATGGAATCAATATGCTATAATAAACACATGTCCATAATATAAACCCTATATCACAAATGCAAATCTAGATCACTACTATCTAGGTAGCCTCCTAGCAGGGCAATGCAAAAACTATGAGGAACTAGCTTTGAAATTTGGGGATCATTGATCTATTAGTACAACTCCCTCATAAAAATACCCAGAGTACTAAGCCTCTCATTTTAGATAACATATCCATCTCATCATTTCCACATACCATATTATTCTAGTAAAATATCATCTTCCTCTTTGGCCTTCTTGACCACCTATAACTTTGCCTCTCTCTCCCTAATCCTTGACTAAAGCTATCCAATATTCCCCTATAATGAGGTTATTTATGTGTCCCAACTCTGAATCCACCTCTAGAGTGAAACTATCTATCCATCCTAAGCCTCTCTCTAACCCAACTACCCCTATAAGGCTGACACATATTCCATCAAGCCTATAACCTATCCAAGCATGCCCACCATTTAGTTATCCCTATAAATGATTTATCTCTATAAATTTGCAACCATCCCATCTTGCTCAACTAAAATACCAATAACCTATATATCTTGGGCCTATACCTCTCTCTTCATCCTATCTAATAGTGCATGATCATCCTTACTTAGAGGTTTCCTAAATGGACATACATCATCTACACCCACTCTCCTCTCTGACTAATCTCCACCTCTAGTCTGATCCTTTCCCCCAAGGATCCCTTATTCCATAACATCTAGCCCTACCTACACATCCTCATAACCCTATGCCTACATTTATCATCTCTATGCTCTCCTCCTCCCTAACTAAGCCCATGCCTATATTAATCTCCATACATCCCCCCTCCTCATTCTTTCTAGTTATCTAAGCAATCTATGAGATCATCACTGGGCCCACCACACTCTATATGCCACATTCACTCCTAGATATGGTATGTGAGTATGATAATCCCATATAATAGGGTAAATACTCTCATAATATAGTCACTAGTGATATGTTTATGGAAGACACCCATTATGGCCTCTCTCTATCATTATGAGAAAACAAATTCTCCTCCTTGGGAACATCATATTAGCTCCCAAATTGCCACTGCACTTGATAGTCCTATATCTCTCAATAATGTAATTACATTAACTAGTCAAATAACACTCTATGAGTATAAATTATGTAACATATATGTCCTTAGCTCATCCTCATTGGACTTATATATAAGGCATCTAAGTGATTCGATCATCTCTCAAACTATCAAATGCCTACCTACAAAATTTTGGATCACCAACATAGGATCTCTACACTCTCAGAATAACATACCATCTTAATACTATAGGTTGGTCAGGCTCTCTATCTACATGAGTGCCTAATGGTCTTTCTATCTTAATGTGCTCCCAACTCCATATCTACAATAGTAGTGAGGGACTTAGGATCTTTGCTCCTCTATATGCACTAAAATGAAGCTCTCTATATAAATAAGCTAGTACCATAGGACCCCATGAAAAACCTTAGTAACCCTACACCATGTCTTCTACCACATCCCCAAACCCAAGATGGAACAACAACTCACTCTGGTCTTGTAAGATTATGGTGGTAATAAGATACATCACCACAAGAGTTAGCCTATCAATAGTCCCCTTCTCTTAAAGATCTATCAATATCTACCTAGGAATCACAAACTCCAATATGAAGTTAACCACATAGTTGTTTCATAGTCTCCCTAAGGGCATGATATCTCCAATATATCCTACATCCTCTCATTGAAAGTCAAAAAATATTCAATACGTCGTCAAGTGTCACTATCATCTCACCAGTCACAATGTGGAATGTGTTAGTCTCTAAATGCCATCTCTTAATTAAAACTATAATCAATTCCCTATGAATCTATACCATAGGCATAATATATATGTAAAAAAGGCCCACCATCTTGAGCACTTCATTCTCTATATGTGTCAAATGATGCATCTCATGAAGTACCACTAGATGGTGTAATATGGATGCCAACATGCCTAAATCCTCTTGCACCAATACACATCCTATCAAATCCATTACCCCTAAAATTATAACACATGTTGACTATTCAAATCCATAAACACTATTATACCTTATTTATCCCACCCATCCCATCTACCTAGTCTAAACCCCCATCTCACTAATCTAGCCCAGGTCCTAATTTAATCATCAACTCAACCATCCCCTTTAATTAGTGCCTCCTATCTACCTAAACCATTTTTAACCAACTTTATTACCAATTGAATTACCTATTACACATATGTATACTCATTCACATCTAATCCACCATCTCACTACTTATCTAACTAATCCAACTACCCATTGAAATTATCCCCTTTAACTGATCTATCCTATCTACCTAATTACCCCTCCCAACTAACTTTTCCAACCATATAAATTAATAACTTACCCATCCAATTAATTTTCACCTAAATATTCTCTTCCCTGTCCCCCTTATCTATTTTATACCATAACCTAACCCCTAATCCATTTAACCTCTTACTAACATCCCCGTTCCATTCCTTACCCATTAACTAACCTTAATCCCTAATTACCTTAAAACTGCATATCACTAATTTTCTCTAACTAATGATTTTGATGATATCACCATTTGAAACATGTAGTTTATCAAAATTTCATGTCAAACTATGTGGTTTGAAAACCCACTTTTCCCATCTTGTGGTATTGTAATAGTTCAAGTCTCTTGATATGGTATTGTAAAACTATAAGTTTCCCACTATAGTTTTGTACAACTATAATTTGTAGTTATAATACTACAAATTATGGTGGAAAAACCATGCCTAAGGTAAATGAACCTTATGGTGGTATTGACATGTCCCAATGTAAATATAATAAATGACATAATAAATGAGTAAATGATAAAACCACTAGTTAGGGATAGAGTACTCATTAGTGGTCCTATGTCGACTACCCTTTGGTGCTCCCAAAATATCTCTGTATGGTGTGATGAGTGATGGATGTGATCCATCTTTGAGTCTCTAGAGCATAATTTCACTTTAGATAAAATTAAAAATGACCCTTTTACCCCCTTTTTTCCCTAATGTATCACCAAATTCACCCCTATTTTACCCTTTTCATCACATCTAACCCTCACTAACTATATTATCCAAACCCATTCCACTAATTTTGATCCTTTTATCCATTTTTAAATCATATTATCATGCATTTGATCACATTATAATCCTCCTTAATTCATTTTAAGTCACTAATCTGGGGAATAATCTCTTATTCCCTACTGTCTATCTAAGATCCCAAGTCAGAACTACATCATCCTGAGGTCTCTCAAGACTATGTTGGCAATACTTGGCCATTTTTTAATTTCATAGGGATATTTTTTCCCCTACTAACATTTTATCCCATCCCATCCCATAGGTATCACTTGAATTTATTTAATCATATTGAGATACAAACCTTGTATTAAAGTTTCTTATTATTTATAATCACATGCCAAATATCCTTTATAGGTCTCTAAATATCCCTTAAATGTGTCCTTGCTAGGGATTTTTCACTGTCTCATGGCCTCTCATCTTTTCATTCCTTGGAAAATTCCAATGTCTCAATAATTTTAGTCTTATCATCTGAATTAATCTAATTCCATCTTAGGCATTGGTTATTATCTAAGACTTGTCTTCTAATTCCAAATAAATTTATCCCGTAAGTAATTTTGACTAGGGAATTTAAATCATATCTCAATTAATACTTAAGGCATCCTTACCCCTCTTAGTCTTGGTCTTAACCCACCATATGGATTTTTTTTTAGTATCCAACTACCTCATTCCTCCTCACATGTACCCTTGATGAGGGATTATGTCTACTAACATCATATTCTAACTCATCCATGAAATGGGTTTTATTTTAAAGGCCATTACTCCTTCAACTTCTCTCAATCATAATGGCCTTTCAAAGAGGGGAAAAATATATGCATCTAAATCTACTCACCTTAATTATTATATCAATCTTGCTAATTTATCTAATAACTATAGTCCTAGCCAATTAATTAAAATACTATTTCCCATATAATATTTCCTACAATCCATAAATATTTATATACCCATATGACCAATTAATAACCCCATTATCCTACTAATAAACCTACTTAACTAGTAATCCAATTACATTAATTTCCCACTAGCCCACTTATAAATTAAAAATTCATATTTGTTCAACTACCCCTAGCCAACCTACCACCCTAGCCTCTCCTACATCCCTAGGAACCTTAAACCTTATTTGATCCATATCTAATCCCCATTTTTCATTAAATTAATAAAAAAACCTATAAAACTAGAGGAGCCTCTCTAAGATTATAAAAGTCTCTAAACTAGAGACTTTTAAATAATTTAAAATTACCCCAAAGCTCCCTCCACCATCCTATAAAATACACATGCTTGGAGCATGGCCAAGCTAATAAGAAGAATAAGAATTTGGGAAATCCATAAGCCTTGCATATACTCCACATCCATCTATATTAGAGTATCCATATACTATTATAAATCCATTAAACTATGTAAGGAAGCCATTAGATTCATCTTGAAGCTAAAATCAAACAATCTATATACAATCAAAATTTTACATTGGAATCAGTTGGAAAATATTGGAGAGAATATACAAGGTACAAGGTGATGGTAATATATAAATCTTAAATTGGTTAGTGTTCATTTATTTCCCTCATGATGTTATTATGACTTTGGGTTTAAGTTACTATTTATAGTGTTTTAATCAATAGGTCAAAAATATAATCATACAATTATCATACCTAGGATGGACTTATATGGATTATATTGAGCCAATCTACTATAGTAGTTTTTTTACCCTTTGGAAAGGTTGAGGTGATTAAATCACTATCTTACCAGGTTTATAATTTGGACTTACATCATCTAAATTTATAAAATTTATTGGATGAAGTGATTAAATCATCCACCCTCACTAGGTATATAGTGTGATTTGATTAGATCCATTAGACTCACTAGGTTATAAGTTTGATTAGGTTGCAAAGTTGCTATAATATCAATGGCTATGTGGTGAATAACCATTTTCTCCAAGGTTAGGGACATGTCCTCTAAACTATATACACATGTCTAGACTCATAGGGTTTCAAAAATTATCCCAATCTCATCTCCAATGATTCATAGTGAACCATAGCTTCAAATAAAATTTCCAAAATGCAAGATAATTGCATCAACACACATGTGTACTCTTAACCTTGCTCTCTTTACTTTCAATTTTTTTAAATACTTTCAATTAAAAATTATGTGAACTAATTATACACTATAACATGATCTTGGTTGTAGTTCAGTCACCAAAAAAATAGTCAAGTTGGGTTCATGAAAATAAAAGGTGTATTATACACACATAAGTATAGATTTCCCCCATTAAACTATCAATTTAATTACTAGTTTAAAAAGAGGGGGAATGTAGATACTAAATATGAATTATATATCACATCAATCTTGTACACTTGAAAAATAACTATCATGGTTGTATCTTTCATTTTGTCACTTGGATTTGTAACCTTTGAGAAGATGTCTCAAATCTCCTCATTCAAGTGGCATAATTGAAACACCTCTAGGTTGTGGTTGAACCTAAGGATGAGGTGAATCTCTAGATAAGACTAGCTCCCTTGATGTACCACTTTGGATCACTACTACACATAAACTTTATGAGGGAAAAGGGAGAGAGAAAAATGAAATAAAACTATTCTAAGGGAGGTGATACACCAAATAAGTTGATTAATTCTATCCAACTACATGTTACACATGATAACAAGGGACTAACCAAACATACACTTTTCCAATCTGCATCTTCTCACATTAATGTTACATTATGAGGTTATGGATGACTGTTTAGGCTAAGATTAATAGACAAGAGGCCTTGAATGGAACTAGTGAATATATTAACTCACTCAACCTTGACACTTCCTAGAATACTTCACATGACCTACAAGAATAATCTTTCCAATTGTAAATATGTGAGAGAATGAAATAACAATGTTAAGGACACACCAAGTCATCAATAATCAAAATAAATCATCCAAGTAAAACACACCATGGAAATTAATGGAAGAGGTAAAAAATCAGTATTATTATTGATCAAATGGTATGCAAATGAGTAGGACTTCACCATACTCAAGTGGAGCATCATTTACAAAGGCCAAAATGGCTAGTTCTAATAGAAATTGAGAGAGAGAGGAGAAACGAGAATTACAAAAGTCACAAGGAAAATTGTTAAGATAATAAAATGACTCACTTGTTCATGTAAAGAGAGTGTGAAAAGGACCATGAAAGGTTAGTAAGTAGAAGTTTCCATACAAGGTATGAAACTCATGAAAATTGGCATGAAAATCCTTGTATTGGCTCATAAAACTACCTTCATCATCCACACCTATTTTAAAATTCAAAAACTAACTATGGATAGATCTAATGATTTTAATTATATTCAAGGATTTCATATATACCTCTCCATGAATTGGTTATAGTTTTACCTATATGGAATCTACTAGAAGTGAGCCATCACTAGTTGTAGTCTAAAAACTCTTCTTTCATGCACCTTGCACACTTAGACTCCAAAAAGGCATAAATTTTACATGATAATACATGTTAGGTAGTTAATGACATGTTTAAATACCTTATATGACCTTAGAGGCATTAGTCACACCTTAAAATAAGTTCACTTGAAGTTTTCCACCCTTCTCACTAGTTTGGTCACTATGCCAATTTTGACTAGATGAGATGAGACCTATTGTTTGAACACTTAAGGGTTTTTTAAAGGAATTAAATAAAAATAGTGAGTTATTAAAACTCAATATCTTCCTCCCAAACTTTATTTCATCTTTAGACTCCTAGAACTTTCAAAACACATAAAATAATCAAAAGTGCCCTATTTTGTACCCTATTCATACAATTTTGTACAATCTAATAGTATGGGCAGGATATTAGGAGAGTATTATACAAAATTCGATCATCATATTTGGTAAAATATTCCATTATAGTATATTTATATGTCTATTTCCTCAAACTAGTCCTTATGTAAGGGTTTGGAAGGGTTTTAGCCTATTTTAACCTCTTAGGCTTTGTTCATAAATATTGGACATTGAATTTTCAAAAAAAATCCAAAAGATCAATTTATAGGACCATTTTCAACTTCTCCAATATTATTAGGTCCTGATGCAAAGCACCAATAGAGATATGCACATTCAAAATTGCCCTCTTGAGCTCTTTCCTCTATTTCTTGGAGGTTTGAGTTGGTTTTGAGATCAAAAATGGATTATTTGTGATTCCTATACAATGTTAAATATTTAAAATATCTATAAATACCCTAAAAAAATGTCTCAAATCATTTTAATGCCTTCCTAAGGCTATAATTAAAAATGGCCTCCTCTTTGGCTTTTAGGCCTCACCATGCATAATAGTCTATCTGTACCCTAAAGACCAAAATGAATTTTTTATGGATTTAAATATATAAAAATATCTCATATAAATATATTGTGATACCAAACACATTTTAATTTTTTTTTTAAATCTCACTTAGGGCTAGAAGTGAAATTGGTCTCACATTTGATCTTTAGGCCTAAACATGCCTGACAGGCCTGACTGTAACCCTTGTAGCTTTGGAATTATTTTCTTAGTTTAATACATGTATGAGATTTTATTAATGTTTAATTTATGTAATTAAAATTTAAAAACATACCTTTAGTGTCCAATCAACTTATTTTCCACCCGTTTGTCTCCAAACCTCAAGACTACAAGGTTTGCATCCTAGGGGAGAACCCTCTATTTGAAACAAAATAGAGGGTAATTCCTCCATTATAATAGAAAAAATAATAATTATATGAGATTATAAAACTAATATATACCTTATTCACCAATTTTTTTCTCTTGGTCTTATGATTTTACCTCCCAAATTATCCAAAAACCAAGACAGACTATGTGGGAGGCAAACTATGTGCAGGCTTCTAGCATGTGGATTATGTTTTGCTTGATTGGAGAACTTACATTTTATTTATGTTATTTTTAAAAATCCTATATATAAATTTATGGTCATGGTTAATATGCCTTAGTTATATTCATAACTTTAACTCTCCATACATACCTCATACTGCTTAACCCTCTATTTCATTATCTTAGACTACAGACTGTACTTCCTATTTTGGAGGGTGCCTGTAGGTATTCTTAGCTTGAATTTTGATTTGGATACATACCTAAGACATATTAAAACATTATTATATCATTTTATAGGTGTTTTAATTCATTTTTCTCATGCTCATGCTATTTCCACACTAAAACATTACTACCCTGTTCACTATCTACAAGAGTCAATTATAGTTGACTTTATTGAAGCAAAAGGCTTGTAAATTGGAATTATTATTTTAAAGTCATGAAAATTTTTCTTTATGATGTCTATGATACCTTATAAGTCATTTTATAATAATAAACTAGGTGCCTTCATGTTCAAACTCATCATTATGAATGATTTGGGGAATGTCTCCTGAATGTAGGTGCATAATTCAAGAAGTAGACTCTCGAGGTGCTTATGAGGACAAAAACACTACTTATACTCTCCTTATGATGATAATTTAGGTAATTAATGTCAATTTAACCATTTTTAAACATTTAAATATAGTGTCATAATCAAGTTTTCAACATTGGTTGAAAGAAGGCCTCTTTTGGATCAAAATCTTGTAGATGTTAATGAAGAAAAATAGTGTTTAAATGGCAAATTTGAGGCTCTTAATAAATAATATCCATTAACCATATACCAATAAAACATTGTGTATATATTTTAATATATGGTAAATATAATACAAACACATTTATAGGCTTTAAAACTTCTTTTAACCTTGTTGTATGCTTTTGATAAAAGTGCTCAGACCTCTGTTTTCTCAATTTAGGGTTTTGATCTCTAAAAATACTATCATCATCATTTGAAGGTAATCCATATCTCAATATACAAATATATCATTTTTAACATGTTTTTAATTGTCCCTTAAAAATTGAAGTATTTTAAATAGGGTTCCACTATGCTCCTTAACACTTCATGTCACACCTAAAACCTTTGTCAAGCCACATGTAGATGAACATTTTCCTATCAAAATGCAGTGAGTACAATCTTAGATTTTCTATAAGATATGTGATATTGTGATAAATTTTAGGACTTTTAAAATTTTTAAAATTCACTCTAAAAATCCAAAATATCTAGATCAACTTTTAAATCTATTCTTTAATCATGACATCAAAGAGAGACCTCTGTAGGTGGACTTAAGTTGTATGCTGGCAATGAATCTGAAATGATTCATGTACCAAAAGGATTTTATTCCAAGTTAATTTATATTTTCACCAAATTATATACATTTAATATCATGATGTATCAGGTCTTGGGACAAATCCATACATCTCACTTTTGATATTTTCACTTCTTATAGGCACATGTACATGCATATTTCTTTTTTATGACTGTGTGTGTGATTGAGGTACTAGCACAATCCTCTATTATGAAAAATTAAGGTTATTACTTGATGTTACTAATGTGATATTATTTTAAACATAATTATACTTCAAATATACCTCCATGGATATGCTAAATAGGTTCTACACACATGTTTCAACATGGCTACAAGTGAAATTGAGCAAAGAATTGATTGTGAGCATAGCAAGATTAAAAACTTGAACCAAGAATGATGTTATGAGACTATACATGAAGGTAAGATGATAAATATGGAATTGATACATAGGAAACATCACATCATGCTCTTATGAGACCTCTTCTGAGAACTAAAAATTATGCAAACAAGGATCTTTAACTGAAACCTCACATGATGACACCTTCTTACAACATGAGATAACTTGCTCATCAAAATACCATGAAAAATGAAAATAAACATTGATAATATATAAGAATATATCTAACATACTCTGGATTCAACATCACCAATTGGTTTGTATATACTTATCCAAAATGGAGCAAAACCTATAAGGTATAAGAAATAGTGAGAAGAAAAATATAGTCAGCTTGTAAAGGACGGTTCATACAATATGGTTAATGAATCCTTGCACTCTTATTATGTAAATTAAGGCCTCTAAGTTTAATACCTCCTCCCAAAATCATTTTACTTGAAACCTCTTCTACTGACCATCCTAAGCACAAACCTACTAGTCACTTCTATGTGTCTATAAAGGTAAATAAGGAACATAATATTTTTAGCTTAATCATGTAAATTATATAGAATTTAAATCATGGAAATTAAAATGAGGAATATTAAGATATTTTCCATTTCCTTCTCCCATGTGTCACCTTCCCTCATGGGTTGTATAAGTACCAAAATCCCCTTTTTTAGTTGGTTTCTTAAATTTTAGTTAGATAACCTACAAGATTACAATTTAATTGACATTACTAATAGGTAATATGACCTATTTGATTTATGAAAGGAAAATAAGACATTTTTTTACATTTTAAACCATGCCACTTGCATTTATGACCCCTAAAAGCCTTCTAAATGACTCAAAATGATAAATTGATTAATATGAATAATACCAAGGCTCAGATGACATTAAATGACATAAAAATAAATTAAAATACACCCCATGACAAAATATTATACCCCATAAAACATCTAAAAAGTCATGTTTCTACCTATAGGGGCCCCAATTCGACCTACAGGGTCAAATTTTGTCAACAAATTGATGACTCATAGGGGTAGTATGCCTGCTATACTAATTAGACTAGTATCCTTATTAGTCCATTGGGATTAGGTAGTACTTTAAAGTTAGAGACATAATGAAAGGATCTTGACAATAATATTTTATCAAGACAATACCAATGACTACCTCAACCACATAAAGCAAGAAACAAACACAAAGCAAAAGTAAACACACATGTGCTTCATGAGCACTTATGGAACACACGCACCAAACTAAAAAAACTAAGTCAAACAATAAATAACCTAAGATAAAAAATACCTCCTAGATAAAAGGGTATTGTTAAAACCCTTCTTGATTCATGACATGAAGGAATGAATGAGACATATAGTCTTTTGATCCTTGACATTGATGCCTCCAACTTTTTCATGATGTTTAATGAGAACCAGGTAGTTATAAATAGGTTGGATATGGAAATTAACTCTTATTTAATGCAATCAGCCTCAACCTTCTCATATGTATCCTCAACTAAAACCTCCAATGGGGGTTCAACAAGGCATACCTTCTTGAATTCCATATTACTCTCAATAAGATTGGGTTTCTTCTCAGCCAAAAGTTCTTCTAGTTCATCAAGGAGCTTTGAATATTCTACCCAGTATTGGTCATTTTACTCCATTGAAGACTCTTTATTCACCTTTTCATGTACTTGACCCTCAATATGGAAAATATCTTCAAGCTCTTGAAATATTTTCATCTACAACTACCAACCATCTTTGTCTTATTTAGCATATAAAAACACTACCTCTTCAATATTTTCTTCTTGATGTATAAGGTCATAAAGATGGATTTATTCAATATCCAATACATCTAAGGGTGATTAAAAATTAGGTTAAGATATTGGGTCATCTTTAAGAACAACAACTTCCACTTTGGTCTTAAGAGAGTTTTCTAAGACTGCAACCTTTCTAATTTTCTCTTCATGATGTATGAAGTCATCAAGATAGTGTTATTTAACATTTATTTCCTCTTTAGGGATATGATGTTGCATCTCATCTATCATAAAATAAATTTGGTTCCAAATTATGCAAGATATTTCATCTCCTTCTCCTTCTCCTTCTTGGTGATGCCAAGACTAGGCATCTTGAAATCATGTGACTTAGCTCAATAAGGTTGCTAGGAGGTATGTTTTCTTCAATAAAGAGTTATAAATTATTATCAAAAAAATAATCCTATTTAGGTTCCCATAACATATCTCCATCAATGAAAAGGGTGATGGGATGAGTACAAGATGGACCAATTGGTGGAGGTGGAACATAGAACTCAAAATCAGATTGAGAGTGAAATGTAGAGGATTTTTTTGGGAGCTCTTGAGGAAGGGGAGGAAGACCTTAGGCTAAAATAGTTTGGTTTTATTCCTAAAATTTTAAAATAAATTCATTCACATCAAATTTATATTTAAAACTTTCTTGATGGAGGTCAGATGGGGTGTGTTTATGCATAGGATCTTCTTTTGGGTCTAAACCTTCCATCACACCTTGACTTAACAATTTCATCCTTGACTCTAACTCTTCAATTTTATTGGATAGGTTATCTTGAAAAATTCTTTCTTTAAGTTCATATGAATCTTCATTATGATGAGTATTACAATAGGGCTGACATGTAAGACAATATATCTCTTGAGAAAGAGTGGGAGGGACTTGCATTAGATCAAGTTCTTTCTCAACTTCACACTCTTTATCAAGACTTCTATCCTCTTTATTTCCCCATGATTCCACTATCTTATTAAAGATTAGGATGTTAGTATTAGGAGTATCTTATTTAGGTACTGATGTAATTTTAGGATTGGATGAGGTGTTTAAAAAACATGGAATCACCTTAGGCTTGGATTCTCCACAATCTCTCCAACTTGGAATCTCATATCTAGAGGTCACTTCTTGAGGTGAGGATGCAATTGGAGAGGGAAATTAGGGATTATATTCCACTTATTTTTATAATTACATGGAATAATACATATTAATATTAGCTAACTCAGTATGCCTATCAATATTTGCTTCAAAAATAAGGTTTCTCTTTTTAACTCTCTCTTCCAATTGATTGGGAAAAAGATGACTTTGGTAAGCTTGATTGGGATCATGAATATGAATCATGTAGGGTTGATAATAATCTTGGGGAAGTGGATATGATGGCTGATATTTTTGGTGAGGCTAGTTATCATGAATTTTTAACCTATTTTCAAAGGATGAAACTAGGCCATTCACATCTAGCATCTCACTTGTGATCCTTTTCCAATTGGCTCTCTCAATAGGTACCCACTCTCTTTTGACCATCTCTAATGCATCTCTCACCTTATAAATGAAATTAATAAGAATCTCTAGACCATATACCCTTTGTGTTTTAAGATAACATGTACTTATCATAGCCCAAGAGAGTTTGATTGAAAGTGGAAATGGATTCCCTTGAGAAGTGACTACATTGACTATGAGCAAGATATGGAGAAAGCTGATTGTAGGACTAATACAACTACTGACAAGGCTGGTTATAGTGCTAAAAAGGATAATGATAGGGTTGATAATGGTCATAAAAATACTGGTAAGAATCACACCAAGGCTTAAATGGAGTTCCATAAGCCTAATATGTCTCACCAACTTGTGTAAAATAGTACTCAACACCAAAGTTAGCCATGGAAATTCATTAGGAAGCAAGAACACAAGGAATGGTTACAAAAAATATTAAAAAGGAATATATAGGTTACTTGACTAGATGATGTGGCTTTAGAGTCACCATTAATTCTTAGATAGATGCCTTCAAAGGCTAATTATCTAAAGGCAACACCAAAAATATTTTAACTTCTTGGATTAAGAGTCTCACTAGGTGTTGCATACATTGTTGTCACTTAGATTTTCACCCTTTGAGGAGATGTATTATATCTCCTCATCCAAGTGTCACGATTGAAACACCTCTAGGCTATGGATGAACCTAAGGATGAGGTTAATCTCTAGATAGGGCTATCTTCCTTGATGTACCACTTTGGATCACTACTACACCTAAACTTTGTGAGGGAAAAGGGAGAGAGAAAAATGAAAGAAAACTATTCTAAGGGAGGTGATACACCAAATAAGTTGATTAATTCTATCCAACTACATGTTACACATGATAACAAGGGACTAACCAAACATACACTTCTCTAATCTGCATCTTCTCACATCAATGTTACATTATGAGGTTATGGATGAATGTTTAGGCTAAGACTAATAGACAAGAGGCCTTGAATGGAACTAGTGAATATATTAACTCACTCAACCTTGACACTTCCTAGAATACTTCACATGACCTACAAGAATAATCTTTCCAATTGTAAATATGTGAGAGAATGAAATAACAATGTTAAGGACACACCAAGTCATCAATAATCAAAATAAATCATCCAAATAAAACACACCATGGAAATTAAGGGAAGAGGTAAAAAATCAGTATTATTACTGATCAAATGGTATGCAAATGAGTAGGGCTTCACCATACTTAGGTGGAACATCATTTACAAAGGCCAAAATGGCTTGGTCACTATGCCAATTTTGACTGGCTGAGATGATATCTATGTTTTAAAAATTATAAATTTTTTCAAGGAATTAAATGAAAATAATGATTTATTAAAAGTATATACGTTCCTCCCAAACTTTATTTAATCTTTAGACTCCTTTTAGAACCTACAAAACACACAAAATAGTCAAAAATACCATATTTTGTACCCTATCCATACAATTATGTATTGTCCAATAGGATGGAGAGGATCTTGGGAGAGTCTTATACAACCTAAAATAATAATCTTGGGAAAAATATTCCATTAAATTATATTTATATGTTTATTTCCTCAAATTGGTCCTTGTCCAAGGGTTTGTAAGGGTTTTAGCCTATTTTGACCTCTTAGGCTTTGTTCATAAAGATTGGATGTTGAATTTGAAAAAAAAATCCATAATATAAATGTGTAAAAATATTTTCAACTTATAAAATATTATTAGTTCCCCATGAAAAATGCCAAGATATATATGAACATTCAAACTTGCCATATCGAGCTCTTTCCTCCATTTCATGTAGGTCTGAGTTGTTTTTGAGATAAAAAATGCATTATTTATGATTCCTCTACAATTTTAAAGATTTAAAATATTTAAAAAGACCATAAAAACATGTATCATTCCATTTTAATTCTTTCCTAAGGATATAATTGAAAATGGCCTCCTCTCTGGCTTCAAGGCCTCACCATACCTAATAGTCTATCTGGACCCTAATACCCAAAATTAGTTTTTGATGGATTTAAATATATCCCAATAGCTCATATACCTATATTATGATCCAAAAGACATGTTATAATTGTTTTTAAATCTCACTTACATCTAGAAGTCAAATTAATCTCACTTACATCTAGAAGTCAAATTGGTCTCACATTTGGTCTTTAGGCCTAAACATGCCTAATAAGACTAACTGTAACCCTTATAGGTTTGGAATAATCTAATTAGTTTCATCCCTCTATAAAATTTTAATCACATTTAATTATATGTAATTCAACTTAAAAAAACTCACTTTAGTGTCTAATCAACTTCTTGTCCACTCTTTTGTCTCTGGACATCAAGACTACAAGGTTTTCAACCTAAGCGAGTACCCTCTATCTAAGACAAAAAAGGGTACTTACCCTATTATCCTAGATATATTACTAATTATATCAGATTATAAAACTCATATATACATTATTTACTAATTTTTATCTTGGTATTATGATTTTTCCTCCCAAATTATTAGAAAACAAGGACAAATTGTGTGAGAGGCAAATGATGTGCAGGATTCTAGCATGTGGACTATGTTTTCTTGATTGGAAACCTTCCCTTTGAGTTATTTTCATTTTAAAAATCCTATATAGACACTGATTGTCATGTTTAATTTTCCTTAGGTTTATTCATAACTTTAAATCTCCATACATACCTCATACTACTTAACCCTCCATTTCATTGTCTTAGACTATAGACTATACTTCTTGTTTTAAAGGGTGCATTTAGGTATTCCTAGCTTAAATTTGGATTTGGATACATAAATAAGACATATTAAAAAAATTATTAGATCATTTTTTAGGTTTTTTTAATTCATTTTTCTCATGCTCATATTATTTCCACACCAAAACACTACTACCATGTTCATTGTCTACAACAATCAACTGTAGTTGACTTTCTTGAAGCAAAAGGCTTATATATTGGCATTATTATTTAAAAGTCATGAAAATTTTTATTTTTTATTTATAATAACAAATTTTTTACCTTTATGTTTAAACTCCTCATTGTGAATAATTTGGGGAATGACTCTTGGTTGTTGGTACATAATCCAGGAAGTAGACATTGATAGGTGCTTATGAGGATAAAGAAACTACTTATCCTCTCATTTTATTGATAATTTAGGTCATTAATGTCACTTTAACCATTTTTAAACATTCACATATAGTTTCATATTCCATTTTGCAACATTGGGTGAAAGAAGGTCTCTTTTGGATCAAAATCTTGTAGATGTTAATGAAGAAAAATAATTTTTAAATGGCAACTTTGAGCCTCTTAATAACTAATATCCACCAGTAATCTTCTGATCAAATATTGTGGAGATATTTTAATATATGTTAAATTAAATACAAACACATTTATAGGCTTCAGAACTCCTTGTGACCTTGTTGTATGCTTTTGATAAAAGTGCTCAGACCTCTATTTTCTCAATTTAGGGATTTGATCTCCAAAAATGCTATCATCATCATTTGAAGGTAATACCTATCTCAATCTAAAAATATATCATTATAAACATGTCTATCATGATCCCTAAAACATGTTAGGATTATAAATAGGGTTCCACTATGTGCTTTAACACTTAATATGACACCTAAACCCTCTGTCAAGCCACATGTAGATGAACATTTTTCCTGTCAGTAGGCAGTGAGTGCAAACTTAGACAATATTCAAGATATGTGATCTTGTGATCAATTTTAGGCATTTTAAAAGTTTTAAAATTCATTGTATGACTCCAAAATCTTTGGATCAACTATCAGATCTCTTGTTCCATCATGACATCATCAAAGAGAGACCCCTATAGCTTGACTTAAGCTATATATAGGTAGTGAATCTGAAATGATTCATGCACCAAAAGGATTGGATTCATAATCAATTGATATTTTCACCAAATTATCTACATGAAACATCATGATATCTTAGTTCTTCAAACAAATCCATACATCTCACTTTTGATCTTTTCACTTCCTTTAGGTAATTATAGGTGAATATTTATGTCATATGGTTATGTGTGTGATTGAGGTACTAACATAGTCCTCTATTATGCCAAATTAATCTTAATATTTTATGTTAATAATTTTATAGTATGTTAAACATCATGATACTTCCAAAACACCTTCATGGACATGATAAATAGGTTATACACACATGCTTCAACACGGCTGCAAGTGAAATTGAGCAAAGAGTTGATTATGAGCATAACAAGATTGAAAAATTGATCCAATCATGATGTTATGAGACTCTACATGAAGGTAAGATGATAAATATGTGATTTAAACATGGGAAATACACATCAAATTTCTATGAGACCTCTTATGAGAACCAAACATTATGCAAACAAAGATCTTTGACTAAAACCTCACATGGTGACACCTTCTTACAACATGAGATAAATTTCTCATCAGAACACCATGAAACATGAAAATAAACATGGAGAGCATCTAATAAGAGATAAAAAATCCTTTGGAGTCAACATCACCAACTTGTTTGTATGGACTTGTCCAAAATGGAGCAAAACCTATAGGGTGTAGGAAATAGTGAGTAGAAAAACATAGTCAGCTTGTAAAGGATGGTTTATAAACAATGGTTGACCAATCCTTGCAATATTTTTATGTAAATTAAGGTATCTAATTTTAATACCTCCTCCCAATGTAATTTGACCTGAAACCTCTTCTATTGATCATACTAAGCACAAACCTACTGGTCACTTATGTGTGTTAAAAAGGTAAAGAAGGAATAGAATGGTTTTATCATAAATTAACACTTTTAGAGCATGTAAATCATATATATTAACCTAATTAATATTAATATATTTTCCATGTCATTTTCCCATGTGTCACCTTCCCTTATGGGTCGTACAAGTGCCAAAATCCCCTTTTTTAGTTGGTTCCATGAATTTTAGTTAGATAACCTACAATATTTTGATTGAAATGGCATTCTTGATAGGTAATCTGACCTATTGGACACTTGAAAAGAAAATAAGACACTTTGTCACCTTGAAAACTGTGCCACTTGCATTTATGATCCATAAGAGCCTTTTAAATGACTCAAAATGACAAATTGATTAATATGACTAATATCAAGGCTTATATGACATGAAATGACATGAAATAAATTATAATAAACCCATGAAAAATTATTATACCCATTAATACATCCAAAAATTCAAATTTTTGCCTATAGGGGCCCTAATTTGACCTACAAGGTCAAATTTGGTCAATAAATCAGTGTCTCATAGGGGTAGTATGCCTGTTATACTAACTAAACCAATAGCCTTATTAGTCCATTGGGCTTGGGGGGTCATTTGAAGTATAAGACACAATAATATGACCTTGAAAATAATATTTTATCAAGACAACACCAATGACTACCTCAACCACACAAAGCAAAAAAGCACACACAAAGTAAAAGCAAACACACATGTACTTCATGAGCACTTATGGAAAACACACACCAAACTAAAGAAACTAACTCAAAAACTAACTAAAATAAGATGAAAAATCCATATTATATAAAATATAAAGTTTTAAACCCTTATTTCTTAATGACATGAAGGAATGAATGAGACATATATTCTTTTGAACTTTAACATTGATTCCTCCAACTTTTTCGTGATGTTTGCCAACTTCATTGGCATGATGTTCAATGAGAACCAGATAGGTCCAAATAGGTTGGCCATGGAAATTAAATTTTCTTGCATCCAACCAACCTCAACATTCTCATATAGATCATCAATTACAACCTCCAATGGTGGTTTAACAAGGCATACCTTCTTGATTTTCATAGTACTCTCAATAAGATTGGGTTTCTTCTCATTTGCAAGTTCTTTTAGATCATCAAGGATCTTTGAATATTCTACCCAATCTTGGTCATTATCCTCCATTGAAGACTCTTTCTTCACATTATCATGTACTTGACCCTCAACTTGGTAAAGCTCTTCAAGCTCTTGAAAGAATTTCATTTATAGCTGCCAATCATCTTTATCTTCTTTATCATCTAGAAACACTACCTCTTCAATATTTTATTCTTGATGTATGAGGTCATAAATATGGTTTTATTATAGATCCAATTCATATGAGGGTGATTCATAATTATGATGAGATATTGGGTCATC
The DNA here is from genome assembly GCA_037957365.1 of Torreya grandis. NCBI lineage: Eukaryota > Viridiplantae > Streptophyta > Pinopsida > Cupressales > Taxaceae > Torreya > Torreya grandis. The sequence continues at coordinate 7,361,782 of JARHVA010000133.1, read as the reverse complement.
TTTAAAAACAATAAATTCCACCTTGGTCTCAAGAGAGTTTTCTAGGAATGCAACCTCTTCAATCTTCTCTTCTTGATGTATGAGGTCATCAAGATGGGTGTTGTTTAAAATTTATAACCTCTTGAGGGATCTAAAGTTTCATCTCATCTATCATAACTTGACCTTGTTTCTAAAGTTTTGCAATATCTTCCATATCCTTCTCCTTCTTGGTGATACTAAGACTAGGCATCTCTAAATCATGTGACTTATCCTAATGAGGCTGCCAAGGAGGTATGTTTTATTCAAGAAATATTTATGAATTATTATCAAAAAAATTATTTTATTTAGGTTCCCATACCATATCTCCATAAATTAAAATGGTGATTGGGTGAGGACAAGATGAAATAGTTTGTGGAGGTGGAACGTAGAACTCAAAATTAAATTGAGAGTGAAGTGTAGGTGAGTGATTCTTTTGGGAGCTCTTGAGGAAGGGGAGGTAGAACTTGGGATAAAATATATTTGTTTTCTTCCTTAAATTTTAAAATAAATTAATTCACATCTTATTTTTATTGGACACTTTCTTTAGGTATGTTAGATGGGGTGTGTTTATGCATAGGATCTTCTTTTAGGTCTAAACCTTCCATCACACCTTGACTTAGAAATTTCATCCTTGACTCTAACTCTTCAATTTTATTGGCTAGGTTCTATTGAAAAATTATTTATTTAAGTTCATAGGAATATTAATTAGGATTAGGAGTATAATAGGGATGACATGTAAGACAAGAGGTCTCTTTAGGAAGGGTGAGAGGGACTTGCATAGGATCAAGTTATTTCTCAACTTCACTCTCCTTATCAAGACTTCTATCCTCTTTATTTCCCCATGATTTGATTATCTTATTATAGCTTATGATGTTAGTATTAGGAGTCTCTTATTTATGTATTAATGAAATTTTAGGATTGGATGAGGTGTTCAAAAAACATGGAATCTCCGTAGGCTTGGATTCTCCACCTTCTCTCCAACTTAGAATCTCATATATAGAGGTCACTTTTTGAGTTGGGGATGTAATTGGAGAGGGTGATGAGGTCTTATATTCCAATTATTTTTATAATTACATATACTAATACATATTCATATTATCCAACTCAATTTGTCTATCAATATTTACTTCAAAAACAAGGTTTCTCTTTTCAACTCTCTTCCAACTAATTGGGAAAAGGATGACTTTGGTAAGCTTGATGGGGCTCATGAATAGGAATCATGTAGGAATGATAAAAATCTTAGGGAAGTGGATATTAATGATGATAGGTTTGTTTAGGATTATTCTCATGAATTTTTAGCTTATCTTTCAAGGATGAAACTAGGCCACTCACATCTAGCATCTCACTTGTGGGCCTTTACCAATTAGCTCTCTCAATAGTTGCCTACTCTCTTTTGACCAGATCTAATTCATCTCTCACCTTATGAATGAAATGATTATGAATATTTAGACAATATCCCCTTTGTGTGTCAATATCTAAAATGTACTTCACATAGACTTAAAGAGTTTTCTTGAAAGTGGAAATGGATTGACTTGAGAAGTGACTAGGTTGACTAGGAGCAAGATATGGAGAAGGTTGATTATAGGAATGATACAACTCATGACAAGGCTTTTTATAAGGATAATTATAGGGTTGAAAATGGTCATAGAAATACTAGTAATAATTACACAAAGGTTGATAGGGAGTTTCATAAGATTGATATGTCTCACCAACTTGTGTAAAATAATACTCAACACCAAAGTTAGTGATAAAAACTCATTAGGAAGTAAGAACACAAGGAATGGTTACCAAAAATATTAGAAATGAATACCTATACTGATTGACAAGCTAATTTAACTTTGGATTCGCCATTTATGCTTAGATAGATGGCTTCAAAGGTTGATTGTTGAAAGACAACACCAAAAATATTTTAGCTTTTTGGACTAAGAGTCCCACCTGACATGTCAAAAATTATTGTCACTTGAATTTTCACCCTTTGAGGAGATGTCTTAGCTCTTCTCATCCAATTGGCATAATTGAAACACCTTTAGGCTATGGGTGAGCCTAAAGATGAGATGAATCCATAGATAGGGATATCTCCCTTGATGTACCACTTTGGATCACTACTATGCCTAAAATTTTTGAGGGAAAGGAGAGAGATAAAAATGAAATAAAACTATTTTAAGGGAGGTGATACACCAATAATTTGATGACTTACAAATAGCTACATGTTACACATGAGAATAAGGGACTAACCAAACATACACTTCTCCAATCTACATCTTCTCACATCAATGTTACATTATGAGGTTATGGATGAATGTTTAGGCTAAGAGGACTAAACAACAAGACTTTAATGAAACTAGTGAATAGAATAACTCACTCAACCTTGACACTTCCTATAACACTTCACATGTCCTACTAGAAGAAATTTTTTAACTACAAATAGGTGAGAAAATTGAACACCATTACTAAAGAAACAACAAGTCATCACTAAGAAAAATCAATCATCAAAGTAAAAGACACCATTAATATTCATGTAAGTGGTAAAAATCATTATTATTATTGATCAAATGGTATGAAAATGTGCATGGCTTCTCCATACTCAGGTGGAGCATCATTTACAAAGGCCAAAATGGTAGTTTCTTATAGAACTTGAGAGAGGAGAAGCGAGAATTACAAAAGTCACAAGGACACTTGTCAATCTAAGAAAATGAGTCAATTATTCATGAAAATAGAGTTTGAAATGAACCTTTCAAGGTTAGGAAGTAAAAGTGTCCATATAAGGCATGAAAGGCATGAAAAGTGCAATGAAACTCCTTTATTGGCTCAAAAAACTACCTTCATCATCCACACCTATCAAAAAATCCCAATACTAATTAAAAAAATATCTGATGATTGGAATGATATGGAAGTATTTCATAAATTCCTTTCCATGCATGTGCTATAAAACTACCTAGCTAGAATCTCCTAGAAGTGAGCCATTACCATCTACAGTCTAAAAAACTCTTCTTTCATGACCCTGAACACTTGGTCCCTAAAAAGGCATAAAGTTTACATTAAAATATGTATGAGGGAGTAAATTACATGTTTCAAGACCCTAAATTGCCTTAGAGTCATCAAACACACCTTAAAATCAGCTCACTTGAAGTTTTCGACCCTTCTCACTAGCTTGGTCACTATGCCAGTTTTGATTGGCTGAGATGAGAGTTATTGTTTGAAAACTTAAGAGATTTATCATTTGATGAAATGACAATATTTATTTATCACAAGTCTATATATTCCTCCCAAACTTTATTTCATCTTCAAACTTCTTCTATAACCTAAAAAACACATAAAATAATTAAAAGTACCATGTTTTGTACCCTACCAATATAATTTAGTACATTCCAAAAGTATAGGAAAGATAATAGGATAGTCTTATAAAACCTCCAATCATAATATTGTTCAAAATATTCCATTAAAGTATCTTTATATGTCCATTTCCTCAAACTAGTCCTTATCCAAGGGTTTACAAGGGTTTTAGCCTATTTTGACCTCTTAGGCTTTGTTCCATATATATGGGACATTTAATTTTTTAAAAACATCCACAATATCAATGTATATGAACCTTTTAAACTTATAGAATATTCTTAGGTCCCCATGAAAATCACAAAGAGAGGTATGATCATTCAAACTTGCCCTATCGAGCTCTTCCCTCTATTTCTTATAAGTCTGAGTTGGTTTTGAGCTCAAAAATGGATTATTTGGGGAAGTGGTCAAAACTAGCATCCAGCCCAAGTGTAAACATCACAACCAGCACAAGCCAATAACCAAAATAGACTAATGAAATTCAAATTCAATAAGAATGTTATGGTAAATGGAGTGACTGAGTTTGAAATATATTTAAAGACCCTAAAAACATGTCTCAATTCATTTTAATTATTTCAAAAGGTTATAATTGAAAATGGCCTCCTCTTTAGCTTCTAGACCTCACCATGCCTAATAGTCTATCTAAACCCTAAAGACCAAAATGAATTTTTAATGGTTTTATCTATATATAAATAGATAATATACCTATATTTTTATCCCATATACATTTTAAATTGTTTTTTAAATATCACTTAGATCTATAAGTGAAATTGGTCTCACATTTTGTCTTTAGAACTGAACATGCCTAATAGGCCTGACTATAACCCTTTTAGGTTTGGACTACTCAGCTTAGTTTCATCCATTTTTGAGATTTTAATAAATTTTAATTATATTTAATTAAAAAAAATTAACCTCCATTAAGTTTCCAATCAGCTTATTATCCACCCTTTTGTCTCCAAACCTCAAGACTGTAAGGATTACAACCTAGGGGAGTACCTTCTATCCGAGATAAAATAAAGGTTACTTACCCTATTATCCTAGACAAAATACTCATTTTATGAGATTATAAAACTAATATATACCTTATTTACCAATTTTTGGCTCTTTTTTTTATTATTTGACCTCCCAAATTCTCAAAAAACCAATATAAACTATGTGGGAGGTAAACTGTGTGTAGGCTTCTAGCATGTGGACTTTGTTTGCTTGATTGGAGACCTTACATTTTATTTATTTTAATTTTAAAAATAGTATATAGACATTTATAGTAATTTTTAATATTACTCAGGTCTATTCATCACTTTAAATCTCCATACATACCTCATACTACTTACCCCTCCATTTCATTGTCTTAGACTGCACACTGTACTTATTTATTTGGAGGGTGCTTGTAGGTATTCCTAGATTGAATTTGGATTTTGATACATAAATCATACCTAATAAAACATTATTATATCATTTTTTATGTTTTTTTATTAATTTATCTCATGTTCATGTTATTTCCACACCAAAACACTACTACACTATTCACTATCTACAACATTCAACTGTAGTTGACTTTCTTGAAGCAAAAAATCTTGTAGATTGGTATTATTATTTGAAAGTCATTAAAAATATTATTTTATATGCCTATTATCCCTTATAATTCAATTTACAATAACAAAGTTGGTACATTCATTTTCAAACTCCTCATTATGAATGATGTGGGGAATGGTTCCTGCCTGTAGGTGCATAATTGAAGAAGTAGACACCTGTAGGTGCTTATGAGGACAAAAAAAACTAATTATCATCTCCTTATAATTATAATTTAGGTTATTAATGTCAATTTAACCATTTTTAAACATTAAAATATAGTGTAACTGTCCATTTTTTGGAATATTGGGTGAAAGAAGGTCTCTTTTGGATCAAAATCATGTGGATGTTAATGAAGAAAAATAGTGTTTAAATAACTTTGAACGTCTTAATAATTAATATCCACAAGTTATATGACTCTAAAACTTTGTGGAGATCTTTTAATATATGTTAAATGTAATAAAAACACATTTAGAGGCTTCAAAAATCTTTTTAATCCTATTGTATGCTTTTGATAAAAGTGCTCAGACCTCTGTTTTCTCAATTTAGAGATTTGATCTCTAAAAATAGAATCATCATCATTTGAAGGTAATAACTATCTCAATATTCCAATATATAATTCTTAAATTGTATTCCATTCTCCATTAAACATTTTAGGATTACAAATATGGTTCCACTATGTGCCTTAACACTTCATATGACACCTAAACCCTCTATCAAGCCACCTATAGATGAACATTTTCCTGTCAGTAGGCAATGAGTGCAAACTTAGATAGTCTACAAGATATGTTATCTTATGATAAATTTTAGACCTTTTCAAAGTTTCCCAATCTACTTTATGACTTCAAAATATTTGGATCAACTATCAAATCTCTTCTTTGATCATGATGTCATCAAAGAGAGATTATTGTAGGTGGACTTAAACAATATGCAGGTAGTGAATATGAAATGATTCAAGCATAAAAATGAATAAATTCATAATAAATTTATCTTTCAACAAATTATATAAATGAAAAATCATGATAGGTCTTGGGATAAATACATACATCTCACTTTGATATTTTCACTTCTTATAGGCACCTCTAGGTGCATATTTTTGTCATATGGCTGTGTGACTGTAGTCCTAGCACAGTCCTCTCTTATGAAAAATTAAGGTTCCTATTTTATGTTATTGATGTGATAGTATTATAATAATAATTATACTTCCAAAACACCTCCATGTACATGCTAAAGAGGTTCTACACATGTGCTTCAACATGGCTGTAAGTGAACTTGAGCAAAGAGTTGACTATGAACATAACAAGATTGAAAACTTGATCCAAGAATGATGTTATGAGACTAAAAATTAAGGTAATATGATAAATTTATAATTTATACATGGGAAAAATCACATCATGTTCTTATGAGACCTCTTCTGAGAACCAAACATTCTTCAAACAAGGATCTTTGACTGAAACCTCACATGGTGACACCTTCCTACAACATGAGATAACTTGCTCATCAAAACACCATGAAACATGAAACTAAAATGGAGATGGTTTTATAAGATATCCAACATCCTCTATATTCAACATCACTAACTGGTTTGTCTGTACTTGTTCAACATGGAGAAAAACCTATAAGGTGTAAGAAATAGTGAGCATAAAAACATAGTTAGCTTTTAAAGGATGGTTCATAAAGTATGGTTGACAAATCTATGAATCTTGTTATTTAAATAAAGGTCTCTGAGTTTAATATATCCTCCCAAAATAATTTTACCTAGAACCTCATCTATTGATCGTATGAAGCACAAACTTATTGGTCACTTCTATGTGTCTAGAAAGGCAAAGAAGGAGTAGAATGGTTTTATCTTTAAAATGGAACTTACAAAGAATTTTCATAGTTTAAATGAACTTAAAGAAGATGAAGATATGTTCCATGGCCTTCTCTCATGTGTCACCTTCCCTCATGGGCTGTACAAATGCCAAATTCCCCTTTTTTAGTTGGTTTCTTGAGTTTCAAGTAGAAAACCTATAAGATTCTAATTAAATTGACATTCATGATAGGTAATCTGACCTATTTTATGATTTAAATAAAAATAAGACACTTTTTCACATTTAAAACTATACCACTTGCATTTATGACCCCTAAAAGCCTTCTAAATAACTTTAAATGACAAATTGACTAATTTGACTAGGACCAAGGCTAATATGACATTAAATGACATAAAATAACTTATAATACACCCAATGACAAAATATTATACTCCCTAAAACATCTAAAAAGTCAATTTTTAACGTATAGGAGCCCTAATTTGACTTGCAGGGTCAAATTTAGTCAACACTTCATTTCTAAGACTTTATCGCTACCCAAAGGCTCACATCCTCTATATCTTTATGACAAATTTATTATCTCTTAGTCCAACCATATGTTATTTTGATGATCAAGTATTTTATACTATGAAATATTCTCTAAACCTAATCATTATAATTATCCAGTAATTTTGGACCTATACTTATTTTTTAGCTTCCCAAAAATTTATCCCAGCTAGACACCTACATCGATGTAGGTGTCCCTCTATCAAATAAGTGTCGAAGGAACAAAAGTAATCAAATTTAAAAATGCAACGTATCCTTATGGTTGGCACAATTTATTTAGTGTGTGATATGTTCAAAATGGATTGGTATACATACATACATACATACATACATACATACATACATACATACATATATATATATATATATATAAAGACTAACCTCCATCCATTCCTCACCTAAAAAATAATAGGAACTAAAAAGGAAACTTACCAGAAAGCACTCAATATAGAATTAAAGTGCCACCCTATTCATCCCTATTTCTATATAAACCATAGGATAAGTATTCTCATAGGTCTAAAGTACTGAAGTAGTATCCCATGAGCCATATTTTATAAGTTACAAGCTTATTTAGTGTATGTACTTTCTTATCATAGATTGCATTTGTATGCACACATAATCCAACATATATGGGAGAACTACATAAGTCTGAGGCCCTCTTTAGAATATTAAATATGTAAGTAGTGACCATTAAGAAAAAGTTCCTTGGGGAAAATTGACACCATTTTCCACTAACCCATTTTCCCATCGTCACTCTAAGAATGAGGAAGCTAGGGTTTGATAATTTTACAAAGAGAGACAACTTGTGAACATGATATGAATAAATAAAAATAAAGGTGATAAAAAAACCCAAAAGGATCTAGTTGGTCACATCCAAATCTGGTCACTATTCTATATAGGAAATTTGTATCTAATTTAGACACTAGCATCAACATAACTATATATATTCGATGCAAGTTTCCAATGCCATAGGGTGAAAAATTCTAGAAAGTGGTGATTATTTCAAGATCTTGATCCAGTCCACTTTCAACTTAATTCAACCCAAATATGCATGTACATGATAAACCAAATAATTACTCTTATTTTTAATTTATTATTATAGATGTGTCTCTATTAGGATAGCCTTAGCTAAGATTCATCCATAGATCTTTTTTATACTATGATGAATGGGTGATAGTTGCATATAACATCATAATTTTATTTGTAAATACCTATCTCCACCGAATATCTTGTATATTGGTCTTATTAGAAATGATAATAATGTAGCATTAACTATAGAGGAGGTTGGTTAATTATAAGTGTATATGTATCTATGTCTAAAAATCCATTATCCATCATTGACCAAATAGCTATTCTGAGAGTGACATATATTTTAGCTTAATTTATAGGCATTTATGTTGTGGAAATCTAAGGAGCAAACAAGTTCATATGAGTATCCATATTGGAAATGATAATGATATGGTGTTAGTGAAGGCTATAAAGGAGGCAAAGGTGCTTAGTCCATCCATGATCACAAGCACCACCTATATTTGGATTCTTCATCCATCTTTTACAATGTCTCTCCTTGGATCTTTCATCGTGACAAAGATGGACCTACCACTTTTTTATTTTTTTTGCCCCATTTGTTTAGTGAACTTGCATGATAGATTATTGGATAATTTTTTTATTAAATTATTTATAGATTTATAACATAAGGTAAGAAGGTTTATCCCCTGTATTATTGATTAAGATTTAAATTTAGTGGATTCCACTAATTTTAGGGCTTATACTATGTATTATTAAAAAAGGTTTAGATTTCATTATTTTAGGTCCTAATATGGTGAAATTTCATGTTTTGGGTCTGGTAACACAAGTTTGTTATAAATAACTCATTTAATATAAAATTTTATCATATATATACTACATCATAGGATAAGTCATCTATAGTATAGTTTTTTTGTTGAATATATGCTTCACTTGCAAGATTCTAGGCTCGATAAAGATTCAAGTCAATTCAAATTTTTACCATGCATTATTGAAAAATATCTAATTTTATAGTTAATATTTTAGAAATGAATTATTTTTTTAGGTCTAGTAACATAAATATCTTCTATATTGCATGTGTTTGAATGCTTTTACCATTGGTAAATTTTATTTGGATGTAGCACTTGTGAACGATTGATTTTATAGATGTACATCTATTTTCAATGTTGCAAGTGTAAGATTTTTTTATTGTATTTATGGAAGAAGAATTGATGTATTGTTTATGTTTTTGGAAGAAGATTTGAATTATTACTTAATAAATAAATTAATTTTAATTGGAACTACACTTATTGAATTTGATGGTGGACCTTTATGTCGTAAATTAACCTAAAATGACTTAAAAGGTATGATGGTTTTAAATTTTTTGAATGACATAGAATTTGAATATTAGGATTTTATTTTCATTTTTTCTACTCAAAATGATTTATAATAACAAATAATAACAAAGTGGCATATATATCATTTATGCATAGATCTTCTTAGACAACATTTCATACCAATTGTTTTGTTATTCGACATAAAGATATATGGAGAAATATCTATTTGCATAAAATCTCAAAAAGAGGGTATTATAATTGAGTATTTTTAAAATATAATGTGACATCAAAAAGATAGTGATATCCCTAAAAATAATTATTAAAATGAAAAGAAAAGTAATTACAACATATAATCAATGAAAGGTGTCATACTTTGCCAAGTTTTCTTCCTCAATCAACTAGAAATATCTATGAATAATATAATTTTATTGAGTAGCATGGTAATTTTATCATTACACCATTCAACAATGGTTTTTTCATAAGTCAAAATAACACCATATTCAATATTCAATTCCTCTCTTGAAGTAACTCTTCTGACACATTCTCTAGCACCATCATGCTCCCCTTTTCCATGACCAACCTTAGTGAAAATCTAAATATGTACTATGTCATGGGTAACATTCATCCTAATCAACTAGTAAAACATTTGTGCATTCTTGAATTGTGATGTGCAATGGTCTGACCAAATGTAATGCTAATTGAAAGTAATGTTCTTAGTCAATTATGCATAGAACATTTCAAAATAAAATTGCAAATACTCTACACTATATGATTGATCATCATTGACATCGAAATGGTCATCTCTTAATATTTTTAGATCTTGATATTTCCTATTAGGTGCATGCATGAATATTATATAGACAAATATGGCAACCTATATTGAATTGTAATATTATGATTGAAATTCCATTTTTGTTTAAATGTGTAATTTTTAGAAAATTTGTCTATTGAAACTATAGAACCAAGTGGGAATGTGTCCTTTCTTAGATTGAAATGTTCATCCAACCATATATTCCTATGTGTGTGCCTTGTATACTCATAATAAATTTCCTACCTAAATTTGACCATAAATTTTTAAACATGCATATATTTTGTAACAAGCTCACACCTTTTACATTCTTTATCATATTTTACTTGATAAGTCATAGATTTGTATTTGCTCAAACCAACAAATTCTTGTCCAATTTCACTTGTATTCTCCTCATGGATACAATTTTTTAATTTTGGAAATACACCACAAACATTATGATTTCCATCCAAAACATGCTTTATTATAAAATATTTATCCATCTTGACTTTCACAAAAAATAGTCAGAATAAATTCTCTATACAATTTTGGCAGAAATTTTATGCCACATTCCTAAAAATGTTGTTAGTAGTACAACATATATGGCGAAAAAAATCATAGTGAATTGAAATTCAACATGTTTCATATAATAACAAGTGGAACATGTGTGATTTTATTATACATAAAATGGTTTGGCCATCTCAAAATATATTTAAATAAAAGAAAGTTGTGGATATTTTTTCCAAAAACTTAGAGTATAATTGCATTTGGGTCATATCCAATAAATGCTTTGTATATGGTTCATGGTTACAAGAACCAACTCTTATTTTCACTACATCTCTTTCATTGGGTGAAACTCTTGTAATATCTTTCTAAAATTGTTCAAGTAAATCTTTGAGAGCATCGGCTATAGCCTTGTCCTTTCATGGAAGTCTACCAAAAAATGCCCAAAGCTCAATGGTATTGACATCATTAAGTCTTTGGAATCTTCCAATTAATTTCATTAATTTTTTTATATTTACATCTAATGCTTTGATATTTTTGAAATCAATCATGTCCCCTATTTAACCAATTATTATGCAAGCTGTAATTATACATTGAACAACATTAAAATCTTTGTTACATGATTTTGGACCTACAGTATGGTATGCATCATGTATATTTTCAACAATTTTGTTATTTTCATCATGTATGTTAGATGTTATTAGTCCTAGGGTGTACATTTTAAGTCTCATCTTAATCAATTTAATCAAAAAAATGAACAATTGACATTTTTGACTATCAAAATCTATTTTATCAAAGAAATTGTCCTAAATGTTTTTAGGTAGTCTTCTTAAATGGTGATCAAACATTTTTATGCATTGGTTTCAAAATATTTTATCAAATTAAATTAAGTACTTGGATTTTATATTCAAAATCCTTGGAGGTGTTGTTAATGGTTGAATTTGTTGATTAGGTGTTTTGAAATTGTTATGTTCACTACTAGTTTATTCATTATTACTTTTAGTGTTTAATGTTTTCGTGCCATTTTATTCATTATTACTTTCATCATTATGTGTTTTAATGAAATTTTATTCATTTATTGGGGGTACATCATCATGTATTGATTCATCATCAACAAAATAAAAAAATATATACTTTGAATGTGGACTTGTAACATAATTTGAACTATTAGTAAACATTCACCATCATTATTCAATTCATCATTGTCAATTGAAAAATTATCTAAAACATTTGGTTAATTAGGGTTAGTGTTTGTACCTTTTCTTGAGCAAAATGTTTGAACTCAATATTTGTATTTTTCTCTCAACTCTTGTAATTGCTATGTTCTTTTTTTCTTTAACTACTTCCTCTTTCTTAAACAAGAATCATCATCCATGACTAGACAAAGAATTATTTGATTCCTTTTAATGGTGTGGCCCTAAAGAATAATTTGATTCATTTTGTCTTCATCATTCAAAGCACAAAATGTTTATAAAATTTAGGTGGGTCAAAAAATATTGAATCACCCTAAAATAAATGTTAGAAAAATAATTTTTTGTTTATTGTAATAATAACTTGTACATGTTATATCTACTATGTGTATATAACCATATATTGTATTCCTATGATATATGATTATATTATGTGATGCAATCCTATGCTATATTATTATGTTATGTGATTATGTGATGCAATAAAAACTATTAAATATTATTATTTCATTCAATCTTATAAATTACCTATGTAGTTGCATCTACATGATATAGTTTTAGGGTCTATTAAACCATATGTTGCATCCTATAGAATGGATTGAAACATTTAGGTTCATGGGATCAATTTGACCCAAATTACATCTATAATTGTACCAATTATCACATCTTGATTTATCTCTAAGCTAAATAGCCTATTTAATCCATGGATTATTAGGGTTAATTAGTTTATTAACTAATATTTGATTAAGATTTATGAAATATGTTGATTATGGGATAATTTGTGTTGATTAATTTACATGATTAGATGATATGAGTTAAAATTAATTTTATGTTCATTTTATTGTGATCATGTTTGATTATTTTCTAGTATTAATTTATGGATATAATGATACCATTTCATACAAACTGTTGTTCTTCAGTTTCCTCATCTGCTTCTTCTCTCATGAGAGCTTCTAAGTCACCATAGCTTCAGAAGCTCACACAGTAGTGAACACAGAACCATTATGGAGGCCAGTCTGCATCACAGCTTGAAGACAGTCTTTGAAATAAAGATGTCTGTTATCTAAAAGACACGCTAACATACTAGCATTCAATCCTTTACGGAACAAAGGTTGGAAACCTAAGGAAATAGCACCTATATGTAAATATTGATATTTCTTCTGAGCTTTAAGAGTTTTAATATCTTTTTCAGAAAAGATTTCAAAGAAATATCTATCTTGATCTTGAGTCTGAAGATCTAACACATTTTCAGAAATCTTAATAGTAGTTTTAGCAAGTAACTTAAAAGATGGAAGATTTGCATAAATATCAGAAGGTTTTAATTCGGGTAAATGCCAGGCAGAGGTAGGATTAGCTTCTTCTATTTCTAAAGTATCAGTATTGACAGGAGCTACAGATAACTCATCTAAAGTACATGTATCAGACATTTCTGGCAGGACTTCATTCGGGTGACTTAGAGCTTCCATTATGACACCTATCTTCGGTACTTAAATCGGATCCAAACACGCCTATCCTTCGGCTTAACAGGATCATTAACCATGCAGAGCCTATGCCATGTCTATGTCAAGCAATATATAATGAGTTTGTTGGTGCCATTGAAGATGAAAGAGAAGCCTATAGATCTAAGTTTCTGTGTGCTCAGTGTTGTGATATGTCTAGACTAGAAGAATATATGTGTGATATGGAAAACCTTTTATATGGAGCTGGTGAGATGTTTAACCCAGCATATAAGGTTAGATATGTTGAGTCATTTCCCAAGTATTTTGCAGAAAAATATAAGAATGCAATGGGAGATCAGTTTTCTAATATGTCTTTTGGTCGTATAAACCAGTATATCAGAAAAGTAAATCAAAAATTGTGTGATGAGCGTAGAGCTCATAAAGAAACAATGATGTTTCATAAACAGTTGGGGATAAAGTTCTGTAATTCCATAGAAGATAATTATGGCTGTTTAAATAATCCTCAGCAGTATAAAAAATATAGATATAAGCAGAAATAGAAATACAAACAGAAAGAGGCTTGTCAGTGTAAGCCTTCTTGGTCTACTAAGCCCTCTAAATTCAGAAAGAAAAAGTTCTTTTAGAAAAAGGTATTTAGAAAAAAGAGGCATGGGTTTCAGAAAGCCCCTGTTAAATGTTTCTTATGTCAAGGTGATCACTATGCCTCTAAATGCCCTAAGAAGAAAGAAAATTCAAAGAAAGTTAATTTTCTTCAAAGTCATGATTTAGATGAAAATGAGTATGTGTTAATTCCTGTTGATATGGCCTGGTATGAGTCAGATTTGGAATACACAATTGAAGATACAGATGAGCTGAATATCATTAACATGAATAAAGAATTGTCACAATCTGAGTCAGAATCATCATCAGCATATGAGTCAGAAATTGATTTTCAAATTCAAATGAATAGCATGCAGTATGCCTCTAATCAATTTTATGATAGCCTTAGTTTATCTCAGCAGCTAACACAGCTAAAGAATAGATATGATTCTTTGCCTGCATATATGCTTTCTAAAAAAATGTTTCTTCAGTCTCAAATACAAGATACTGAACGAAAATATTTGCAGCAGTTAGAACATGTGCAGTATCATAAAAATTCTTTAGTATCTCAACTTGCTCAGCAACAGCTTGATAAAGGAAAAGAGATTGTTTCTCCAGATCCTCATAGGAAAGAATGGAGAACAAAAAGAATTAAGACTCTTCAAGTCTTCTTAAAAAGAGCTCAAACAAAATTAGAAGCTCTCATGAGAGAAGAAACAGATGAGGAAACTAAAGAACAACAGTTTGAAGAGGAAATGTGCAAAGTAGCAGATGCCGTAGAAGCAGAGTACAATGCTGCAAAAATGAGAATAGATAGTAATATTAATCAAGTATCTGTTCATGAAACTAACAATCCAATTTTTGAAATTAGTATTAAATGGAATGGATTTCAAGTTTATAATCTTGATGCTATGCTGGATACTGGTGCTGATGCATCTCTTGCAAGATATCATGCTATTCCTCAGGATAAATGGGTTCCAGATTTCGCAAGACTAACCTTCAATACAAAGACAATCATTTCAGAGTTTTCTGCTCATATTCCTGTTTTACTAGGAAACACTATCTTTAACTTCAAAGTTCTACATCATGAAACCCCATTGTTTGATATCATTCTTGGTGCAGATAATCTGTCTTGCTTCTACCCCATTACAATTAGTAAGCATGAAGTACTGCTTGCGGAAAAATATTCTCTATATAAGAAGCATAGGTATGAATGCAAGATTCCATTGAAATCCAAGGTTCCAAAGCCTGTAAATAATGAATGGATTTTTAAGCAAATAAATTGTTGTCAAGCAGATATAGATCCTGTGCTTACAAAGATCAAAAATGATTGTTGTTCTGATAATCCTTTGGCATTTCAGCGTAGGAAGACTCATATCTGTCATATAGATTTACAGTTAATCAAGGATAAGGATGGAAAAGAAGTTGAACCAAAGTTTAAAGCTCACCATTCAGGTATGTCACCTTCATTAAGACAAGAATGCTTTCAAGAAATTCAGCAGCTAAAACAACAAGGATTAATTAGAGATTCCTCTAGTCCTTGGGCTTGTGAAGCATTTTATGTCAATAAAAGAAGTGAGCAGGTAAGAGGAAAAAAGAGATTGGTCATAAATTATATTCCTCTAAATAAGCATGTAGTTCCGGTTCAACACCCAATTCCTTCAAAAGATGAAATTCTACAGAGATTAACTGGTAGCAAAGTTTACAGTAAGTTTGACTTAAAATCTGGCTTCTGGCAGATTCAGCTTGCAAAACAAGATAAATTTAAGACTGCATTCATCACTCCCTTTGGACAGTATGAATGGAACGTTCTTCCATTTGGTCTAAAGACCGCTCCTAGTATCTTCCAACAGATGATGAATCAGATTTTTGCTGCCTTCAGTCAGTTCATAATAGTTTACATAGATGATATTTTAATCTTTAGCAAATCTCCTAAAGAACATCTGAAACATCTTCAGCAGTTTTATCAGATTATGTTTGAAAATGGATTAGTCCTCTCTGAAAAGAAAATGGTTGTATTTAAAGATTCAATTGATTTTCTTGGTATCACCATTAGATCAGGAAAGGTCAATGTACAGCCACATGTCTTACAGAACATTCAAAATTTTCCTGATGAGATTACTGATAAAACCATGTTACAGAGATTTCTAGGATGTGTGAATTATATAGCAGGACAATATTTTTATATTGCTCAAGACAGAATTCTGTTAAATAAAAGATTGTCAAAGCATCCTCCTCCCTGGTCTGAAGATATGACTACTGCTATAAAAAGAATCAAACAAAAATGTGCTAATTTGCCTGATTTACAAGTGCCTGGTAATGGAAAAAAGATAATTGAAACAGATGCCTCAGATGAATATTGGGGTGTTGTCTTAAAGGAAAAGTTAGCTGATGGACAAGAAAAACCTTGCAGGTATGCTTCAGGTTCCTTCCAAAAGGCCCAGTTGAATTATCATTCCACTCATAAAGAAATTTTAGATGTCATAAAGGCTATTCAGACATTTATGTTCTTCATCAGATTTTGATTTTTCAGTTGAGCACATTCCTGGTTCAAAGAATTCTATTACAGATTTCCTGACAAGAGAATTCCAGAATAAAAATATCATGACAGTAACTGAGGTAAGAGATGAATTTCATTATCATCTTTGGTGATCAAAGCCAATAGTTCAAAAGAAGTTGCAGAATGAGGTAAATAAGTTGAAGGTTGAGTCCTATGAAGCACAAGACATACTAAATTCTCATAATATAGCTTGGAGTACTCACTATGCTGCCATTGATAATACCAATAGTGTTCATGTAACAATTCTAAATGATCCAGTTCATGATCCAACAATCATGAACCCTGAAGAAAATATGCTGAAACAATTGGTATACCGCATGGGTACAGTTTTCACATTCAGATGGTCAACCTTCTAGCCAAAGTTCAGTCCTCAAGATGAAAATTATTGGAACTCTGGTGATATGCCTCCATATATGTTTGAGTTTTTGGATTATATTATGCCAAGAGTAGCTTGTCAAGAATATTTTGTAAATATTTATCCTGATATGTTAAGGAATATCTTTATTGCATTAAGGATTCCTTTTAGAGTTAAGTGTGAATTATTTCTGGTTCAAAATCACCAATACAATGCACATGCTACTATTCAGCCTGCTTTACCAGTAGCATCAATCTGGAGAAGAATGACTGTTGAACATCAAGCAATCTTTCCTGTTACACCTGAAGGACGGTTGCTTAGAATTCCCTCTGCATTGTACATGGACCATACAGCTAGTGAGGCTGACACCAATGATGAAAGTGGAGAGACAGAATATGATCCTTCTGTCAATTCACCATATTCGCCAGCTGGCTCCTATGAATTTCATGATGACTAATTACGGGGTCTGTCCGTAATAGTGAGTGGAGAGCACTATATCTCTCTTTAGGTCTTTTCTTAGAATAAAGTGGACCTCACCACGTGATAAAGGCGGTAGGCTGTCAGCCGTGTTGACAGTTGTTTGGTTACTTTTCTTTGGCGGTGCATGGTGGGCCCATAACCCACAGGTTTATCGCATCTTTGCCTGTTACCATTGATCTTGTCGGTTTGTGATATCCGTCGATCCTCTCTTTCTTATCCTATAAAAGGAGAGTTCGATGAGTTATTGAGACAGATCAATTGGGAGCTTTCTAAGGAGTTCTAGGAGAAGCTCAAGTATAGTAGTAGAAGTTCTGAAGTTTTGCAAGTAAGTTTATTGTTTGGTTTTGTAAGATTATTGCAAGTTCTCTATATTCAGTTAATATTATAAAGCTTTACGAAGGTTTTAAAGATCCTGTATGAAATGGTATCAGAGCCAAGTTAATCTGTTTTGATGAGCATAACATTTTATTAAAGCCTTGCATGTTCTATAGTTTCTTGTTATTGATATTGGGATACAATAACCTGTTTAAGTCCATATCTGGTATTTTTTGGTTCCTTCAATCACTGTGACTTGGTATCACGTTTAGTTCAGCACTGAAGATAGGGAAGTGGCATGGTCCTGTTAAACCAAAGGATAGGCGTGTTTGGATCCGATTTAAGTACCGAAGATAGGTGTCATAATGGAAGCTCTAAGTCACCCGAATGAAGTCCTGCCAGAAATGTCTGATACATGTACTTTAGATGAGTTATCTGTATCTCCTGTCAATACTGATACTTTATTAATAGAAGAAGCTAATCCTACCTCTGCCTGGCATTTACCCGAATTAAAACCTTCTGATATTTATGCAAATCTTCCATCTTTTAAGTTACTTGCTAAAACTACTATTAAGATTTCTGAAAATGTGTTAGATCTTCAGACTCAAGATCAAGATAGATATTTCTTGCAAATCTTTTCTGAAAAAGATATTAAAACTCTTAAAGCTCAGAAGAAATATAAATATTTACATATAGGTGCTATTTCCTTAGGTTTCCAACCTTTGTTCTGTAAAGGATTGAATGCTAGTATGTTAGCGTGTCTTTTAGATAACAGACATCTTTATTTCAAAGACTGTCTTCAAGCTGCAATGCAGACTGGCTTCCATAATGGTTTTGTGTTCACTACTGTGTACCCTAATTACCCTATCGCAATCCATAAAGAAAATAATCTGAATCAGTTGTTTAAACTCTTTATCCAGACTCATGGTATTCATATGTGTGCTGGTTCTTGCCCGCTTGCCTTGCATTATCAATTCATGTACCGACTCACGAATACTCTCTACCCTGCTATGAAAATCTCTCCCGCGCCTGGCAAAAGCGTGGTGACAAAAGGGTCTTCCCAGAGTCAACTAATGGCTTCTGAAGTTATTGACTGGTCTGAGTTAAAGTTTCCTAAGAAATGGATTGTTGAAACTGAGTTCCTACAGCCTGCTCGAAAGTCCTTGCAAAGAGCTACATCTGTTAAAGACTATTCTGATAAATCCATCATCCGATTTGAGAATAATCCTCCATCTTCCTCAAGTTCAACTCTGTCATTTCCTCCATCATGTCTTCATCCTAAAAAGGTCCATGATCCCCAAATTGATTCCTTCTATTGTCCTGACTGCAAAGATATCCTAAAAATCCCTAGTCATGCTGTTATCAACATGGTTAGTACTCGAAGCCAAAGGGACAAAGAAATACATGAATTATTTGCAAAAAATAGACAACTACTGTCTTATAAGAAGAATCAACATATGGAAAGTACATCATCAGTTCCTGATAAAACTGATGAATCTGGTCATGTATGGAAGACACCCCAGGGAGATGAATCTTACAATGAGAAAGTCTTTCCTAAAGCTTCTGATTTTAATCAATATTCACCAGATGGCAAAAATAGATCTCAAATGTATTATTTGAGAACTGCAGATAGATCAGTAGATCAGTCCACTGAAGTAAGACTGATGAATTGGAACAATCTGGCAACAAAATGTATGAATAGCAAAGTGTCAAGTATTCAAGATAGTTTAGACCAGATTGCTAACATGTTGAAAAGTATTGATCTATATCAGAAAGGTGATATTGCTAAAGCACTCAAAACAATAGATATTAAAAATGGTGTGCATTCAACCACTATTCAACAGAAGATTGATAAAGAAGATAAAAAATTACAGCAAAAAGATGAGGAAATTAGCCAAAAAATGGATATTGTAGTCACTGGTCATCAAGATATAGCACACAGTCAAGAAGAAGTAAAAACTGAGTTGTCTAAAATAGATAAGAAGTTAGATTCTGTTAGTTCAGATATTGATTCTATTTCTAGGGAAGTTGCTTCTCAGCAGCAACATCTTGCCTCCTTACAGCCATCAGTACAGCCTACAGAGATTCAGCCTCTCACTCTAGATACAGCTGGTATCCTAGGATGGGATTCAGTAGAGAAGTTAGAAAAAGAAGAATGGTATAAGCCCATTGTTCCTCCATTAAAGATGAAAGTGCCTCAGTTAGAAATTGATAAAGCCTTTAGAATTGGTATGGTTAAAATAACTGAGCCTGAGAAATTCAGTTATTTCACTGAAGGAGAATCCTCCAAACCTCCTTTAGATGGAAATATTAGAACACTGGGATTACAACCCTTCTTTTGGCACTTCAACTGTGAACCACCTGCTGAAAGGAAAAAGATGTGTCATGCAATGTTGTCATGGGCTGGTATTCAGATGTATAGTTAGAAAAAGGATGTTAAGTTTGTTGTTCAGCAAATCATTAATGGATTCATTGGCAATATAAAAGAATGGTGGGATGCTGGTCTTAGTATTTATAAAGATGCTATCATTAACCATGCAGAGCATGTGCCATGTCTATGTCAAGCAATATATAATGAGTTTGTTGGTGCCATTGAAGATGAAAGAGAAGCCTATAGATCTAAGTTTCTGCGTGCTCAGTGTTGTGATATGTCTAGACTAGAAGAATATATGTGTGATATGGAAAACCTTTTATATGGAGCTGGTGAGATGTTTAACCCAGCATATAAGGTTAGATATGTTGAGTCATTACCCAAGTATTTTGCAAAAAAATATAAGAATGCAATGGGAGATCAGTTTTCTAATATGTCTTTTGGTCGTATAAACCAGTATATCAGAAAAGTAAATCAAAAATTGTGTGATGAGCGCAGAGCTCATAAAGAAACAATGATGTTTCATAAACAGTTGGGGATAAAGTTCTGTAATTCCATAGAAGATAATTATGGCTGTTTAAATAATCCTCAGCAGTATAAAAAATATAGATATAAGCAGAACAGAAATACAAATAGAAAGAGGCTTGTCAGTGTAAGCCTTCTTGGTCTACTAAGCCCTCTAAATTCAGAAAGAAAAAGTTCTTTCAGAAAAAGGTATTTAGAAAAAAGAAGCATGGGTTTCAGAAAGCCCTTGTTAAATGTTTCTTATGTCAAGGCGATCACTATGCCTCTAAATGCCCTAAGAAGAAAGAAAATTCAAAGAAAGTTAATTTTCTTCAAAGTCATGATTTAGATGAAAATGAGTATGTGTTAATTCCTGCTGATATGGCCTGGTATGAGTCAGATTTGGAATACACAGATGAAGATACAGATGAGCTGAATATCATTAACATGAATAAAGAATTGTCAGAATCTGAGTCAGAATCATCATCAGCATATGAGTCAGAAATTGATTTTCAAATTCATATGAATAGCATGCAGTATGCCTCTAATCAATATTCTGATAGCCTTAGTTTATCTCAGCAGCTAACACAGCTAAAGAATAGATATGATTCTTTGCCTGCATATATGCTTTCTGAAAAAATGTTTCTTCAGTCTCAAATACAAGATACTGAATGAAAATATTTGCAGCAGTTAGAACATGTGCAGTATCATAAAAATTCTTTAGTATCTCAACTTGCTCAGCAACAGCTTGATAAAGGAAAAGAGATTGTTTCTCCAGATCCTCATAGGAAAGAATGGAGAACAAAAAGAATTAAGACTCTTCAAGTCTTCTTAAAAAGAGCTCAAACAGAATTAGAAGCTCTCATGAGAGAAGAAGCAGATGAGGAAACTGAAGAACAACAGTTTGAAGAGGAAATGTGCAAAGTAGCAGATGCCGTAGAAGCAGAGTACAATGCTGCAAAAATGAGAATAGATAGTAATATTAATCAAGTATCTGTTCATGAAACTAACAATCCAGTTTGTGAAATTAGTATTAAATGGAATGGATTTCAAGTTTATAATCTTGATGCTATGCTGGATACTGGTGCTGATGCATCTCTTGCAAGATATCATGCTATTCCTCAGGATAAATGGGTTCCAGATTTTGCAAGACTAACCTTCAATACAAAGACAGTCTGTAGACACCGTAAATGTGCCTGCACCTTGGTTCTCCCCCTTGGTCCTTTCTCCCTCCTAGTCCTCCTTGGTCCCTAACCCACCTAAGTCTTATTAATTGGAAATAAACATCTATTTTTAATTAAATAAGGCCCCCTTTCCACCCTACCCTTGCCACCTTAGATCCTCCCTTGAATCCCTCCACCTTCCCCCTAGCATTTATTAGGCCAAATCTCCCCATTATATCCCCCCACGCCCATTTTGGCATCCTCATGACCGTTCTTCCCATGACCCCTCGCCCGGCGGCGTGCAAGAATGGACAGAGGCTATTTTTAGCCTCTGTGCCCATCCTGCGACCGCCGACATCGGTGACCCTTCGGCCGACGTCAGCGAAACTGCCAGCGTCGGCAGCCTTCATTATCCCTTTCTGCATCCGTTGCAGCCCCTGGACTCTTGAGCTCGAAAATAGACTTCTTTCGGCGCTTTGGTTTTTGTCTCTCCTCTGTCTTGACCTCGTGCAACAGCAGCAACAGGTGAAAAGGCTCTGGATCAGATTTTCTTCTCAACAAGTCTTCTGTGGCTTCGACAACAGCACCTCCTCTCTTCATTCAGCAAGCTAAAAGGTAAGCTAGTCTGGTTTTTTTATTTCATTTGTTTAGTATTCAGTAATCTATCCTATTTGTTGTCTTCTGCTCCCTCTGTCCTTCCCCCTGAGAGGCTGCAAAGCCTTCTCAGGCCCTGTCCTCTATGAATCCTCCTCTTCCCTGCCCTCTGTGTCTCTTCCTCTTCCCCATCCCTCTGCGAAAAAGACCTTGCATCAGGCACCCAACCTGAACCAGACCACTCCCCAATCCATCCAAACTTGTCCCCGTTCAGTCTCAGACCCGTCCACAGTCTAGAAAGCAACTCAGACCCGACTACAGGCCACAACCCCGACCGACGCCGGTCACTACCCCAACCGACGTCGGCAGGATAGCCGACGCCGGCAGATCAGATAACCGACGCCGGCGACATTTCCGACCTCGGTGACTGTCTTCAGCCCAACAACTCTTTCAGGTAATCATTTTGTTTTCTTCTTTCCTTTCTCACTTCTTTGTCACTTCTGTATTCTGGCATTCTGTCTTTTATCAGTCACTTATCTCATCAAACAGTGGGTTGACCTCCCTTGAGGAAGTTTTTACACTTCCGGGAACAAGCCTTTGCTTGGCAACCCACTGCCTATCCATCTAACGTCTTCTTGGCCAAGTTTCCTTTTTTCTTGCAGGTGTCATTCCTCCACAGCCAAAGAGGAGTGCTCACAAACGTCTGGATTTATGGTGCGCAATCTTTAGTCCAGGTACTTCCCAAGCCTTGTCCATTACTTTCTTTTAGTTTCTTTTTCTTAAGTCTGAAAAGCAAATTTGAGGTAGAAACATCTCTGGCACGCTCGGTGGGACCCTAGGTTCCTCTTGGGTTCCTTTTCCTTTTCATTCATTTAGGTGCATTTAGGCTCCTTTCTTCTTGTCTCTTTCTTCTATTCCAAATGACACTATAAGTAGGACTAAAACGAACCTTTCTTCCTTGCATTCTAGACTAGTCTAAATATCATACTCTCATCCCTTTCTCCTTCATAACAATATCACATTTCGACTTGGGCATTAAAACATATTGCACTTTCATTTCTGCTTATGCTTGCATTAGTCCACATCTAGTAACTTAGGTGCATATTGAATAAACCGTAGACACTTGATGTTACACTACCGAATCACATGCACTAAAACAAACATAAAACATACCTGAGACAAGGCCCGACTGGGATTTCATCACCTAGTGGATACCTTACCCGTCCCGGTGACCCCACTTGGATTTCATCACCAAGGGGGAAGCCCACTCTGTTCTCTGGCGGAGTCTAAACTCTAGGTGAGGTATATCTTGGCTAAGCGAGACCAGCTAACCACTGGAATCGTGAAGTGAGGGGAGCTTGCTCCTTAGCACCAGGCCACGTACCAGACCCTAACATAGATCTTTGAGCACCTAAAACAACACCTGAAACCATCTTTAGACCGCCTTCTTCTAGGACCCATTTTTCAGCCAATCTCCCCAAACATTCATCTAAGGCATAAGCCACAAGTTTCTAAGGTTAATTCCTAGGATTTATCGCTTAGGCTTGTCTGTCTCTCTCTGTCTTCCTCTTCTCATCTGTTTGTTTGAGTGTGTGAGGACGCTTTCTTCTTTGTTTTTCCAAGAACCTTTTGGCTCTCTGGAAAACACAGTCACCGACATCGGTTCTGCCACCGATGTCGGCTTCCCCTGTCACCGGCATCGGTTCTGATACCGACGTCGGCTTCATCTGTTACCGGCATCAGTTATCTGACCGACGTCGGCCTTATTTCTTACCGACATCAGTTTTTCAACCGACGTCGGTCTCTGTCACTGTCCTTTTTTTCCAAAACTAGTAACCTGAAACCTATCCCTTCTCTGTCAAAGACTCCATCCTGGTCTTCTGAAACTGAGCAACATAGTTCTTGAGACCTGAACCTTCTTTGCCTTGCATGGTTTTGACTCGTAGCCAAGCCAAGGCTCTTGTCGACCACGCCAGCCGTCAACCACTTCCGTCCACCCCATCCGTGACCAAGCCTACAATGGAGTTCAACTCGGAGACCGAAAGAACTCCTGCCCGTCCAACCCCGCCGCAGACTCCCATTGTCCAAGAAGGGGACCAAGACTTTGAGCGATTCTTGGACCTCAATGTCAAGGCTTTGCAACACTATCTCGCGCATAGCCGAATGTGGGACTCCTTGGGCAATCCGATCTACGGAATGCCAACCTCCCTTGTCGTGACTACAGCTGTATCGACAACATCCATAGTTCAACCTTCGGACACTCAAGCCATCGCTTTGACCACTGACCAGACTTTGACCAATCCCCCAGGTGTGGCCTCTCCCTCTATCATTGGGCCCACTTCCACCGGGGTTCCAGCCCCTTGTCAACCTCAACCCGCTCAACCGCTATCCACCCCTTTTCAAAACCTTGTCGTCTCTATCCCACCTACCCTAGCCCCTATCAACACCAGGGTGGCTTCTTATCCCTTGGCCCCCATTACCACAGTCCAACCTCTCGTGGCAACAACGGGCCCAGCTATGTCTTCTAACCAACCACCTTTAGCCTTCACCTCTGCCCCTGCGATTAGTCATCCGTACATTCTACAACCGACTATGTCGCACGCCTCCTCTAACCTCTTCCAAGCGCCCTACAACTTAGGGGCGCGCAACCCGTCAATTCGTCGGAAGACATCATCAAGATGCTGATGGACAAGATGACCAGTCTTGAGACCTCTATTTTCGGCTCGCGCAACACTCTTTCATACGAACAGATCTGTAACGAGCCCATCCATCCTTCTATCCCAATCAGACCATATCCTAGCTAGTGGGAGCTTCCGAAGTTTTCTCGCTTTCAAAACAAGGAAGACCCACAACAACACTTGCGGGCATTCAGACACGCCTGCTACCTCATTGGCCATGACGATGCGTTACTCTTACGCACGTTTCCTATGTCTCTCTCGGGTGCTGCACTTGACTGGTACAGCTCCCTTCCTAGTCATTCTCTCTTCTCATTCACGCAATTGGCTCAGCTATTCCTCGATCACTTTTCCATCAACATAACCAAGAAGGTCTCAATCACGGACCTCTATTCTATTTGGCAATTCGAGGACGAGTCCATAGCCGACTTTGTTGCTCGATGGAGAGGCCTTATCAACCAACTCTCCTTTTCCTTGCCCCATATCTCTTTTCTCAAGCCTGTGCTCGACATATCTCTTCCACCCTGAGGGTTTAAATCTTCCGCACTTTTGACGAGGCCTTCACGATGGCCCGCAAACTAGAGTTGCGTGCCATCGAGGAGAACAAAGTCAAGTTGCAGAGTAAGAATCCCAGCTCTAAGACCAATGACTCTTCTTCTGCCAAGCCATCATCATCCAATTCTAAATCCAAGGCTTCAGCTAATACCGTGGTTGTCAGACCTTCATCTTCTTTGTCCAATCAGCCTGAGCCCTCTACATCTCAGAGCGCTACTCAGCAATTCTAGCAAAGATACGTGCAGCGACGATATACTCCTCTCGGAGAATCATATGCATTTGTGTTGGAAAAGCTTCTTAAACAGGGAGTCCTCAATCTCCCTCAAGCCCGACCTCCTCCGCAATTCGATCCCTCACACGCCATCCCTGCGTGGTATAGGGAGCAAGACTTCTGCAGCTTCCACCGTGTTAAGGGCCATGACACGGAGAACTGCAAGACCTTTAAGAACATAATACAAGACATGCTTAAAAAGGGGGATCTCATCTTAGACAATCCAAATGCACCCCCTAATCAGGCCATTGACATCTTCAAACAACCTTTCCCCAATCATCCGCCAACTCAGAACAATGTCCAGACCTTAATTGATGACAATCATGAGCACAATATTCGGACAGTCAATACGGTCTCTCCTTTCGTCCCCAATCAGCCTCTTGAGGTTAGTCCATCCATCGGTCTGTCACATGTGGACGAGCCTCTCTCCCCGGCTAGTTCTCCATTGACCTCTCTCATCTTGGAGGACGCCTCGGCCTTACTAGCACAACCAGTCTCGCCATCTTCCTTTCTGCAGCCTATGGAGGACCCGACCCTTCCTACTCCTCAGCCGCAAGTGGAGGGCACCGTCATCCCTGCCCCTTACCCGCTGGAGGAGCCTCACTCCCCGGTTTCTTCTCCACCTAGGGAAGAACCTGTCTCCCCTTCGTCTTCATCTAAATCTGTCATGACTTCACCACACCATGCGTCTAAGACCACTATTCCCATCTCGTCTTCAACCTCGCAACCATCAACATCTTCCTCTCAGCCATTTTCCCGGTTAGTGGAGAAGATTGAACTTCTCCCTTCGAGGAAAGTGACGCCTCAGGTGTTGTGGGAGCGTCTTAAAGCCCTTCAACATACCCGCACCCTCTCATCACATGCCGCTAATCCTCCTAAGGTGAAATATCGTCAGACTCTTGACAAAGACCAGACTCTCAAACCTCAACCAAACCCATCCAAACCGAAGCCTGCATCTATCTCATCTAAACCCATCAAGTCATTTGGCGTTCGTCCTATCTCCTCCCTCACTCACCCGCAAGTGAAGGTGGACCTAGGCCAAACCTCAACCAGTAGTAGTCTTCCAACCAAGGCGAAGAAGACTGCCAGACCACAGAAACGAACGCCTCCTTCTCCATCACCATTGCCATCCATTTTGGGCCCCCATCCTTCGACCTTGGCTAGCATCCTTCCCACTCCGACCTTCAACCAAAACTCGTTGCCTCCTTTGCTTCCTCTGCCTACCTCCAGTCGTCCCTCTCCTAAAAAGGCAGTATCAATCGTCAAGAAAGAGCCGTCTCCATCTATCACCACGCCATCAGCCCATAAGGTGGTACAGAAACCTCTTCTAACCTTGCCTAAGCAAAATTCACCAACCTCACGCATATCAAATAGCACGGACCCTCTATTGGGCTCATACTCGTCGATATTGTGCTGACTTCTCCAGACTTCTGACATAACCCTTCTGCCCATCAAGCCTTTCCAACCTCTCGGGTCCAAGCCCTCCTGGTTCGACGATACGAAAATTTGTTTATATCATCGTACACCAGGACACGACACCGAGACTTGCTGTGCCCTCAAGGCTGTCATTCACCGCCATATGGAGAAAGACACTCTTCTCCTTGAGGACACTCTTGACCAGACCCCGACTCCTTCCTGTCCAACCTCTTCAAACACGTCAACATCTCACTAGCAAGACATGACCCCTTCTTTGCCTCCCATTTTCGAAATCAATGCCATCCGTATAACCACTAGATCGCAAAAGGACAAGGCCAAGGAAAAAGCTGCCATTCCTTGGACCTATCCCTTCGTCAAGCCACCCCTTGCGCCCAAGCCTAAAATCTCTATCCTTGGCGCGTCCCAACCTTCTTCGTCTTCCTCTTCTGGGCCAATCCACGACTCCATGCTGAAGCAGCTTCACCAGACACCTGTGAAGATGTCTCTTTACGAACTTATCCAAACTTCGCCTCAGCACCGTCAAGCCCTTATCCAAGCCTTGCAGGCAGCGGAGGTCCAACCCGAGGACCCCCAACCACTCGCTGCCCTCGTCCATTCTTTGTCTCCTGTCGCTTCCATCACATTCAGCGATTCTAAGATTCCCACATCTAACACGGAAGATCAGGACGCCACCCTCTTCATCACTGCCTATGTTGATCAGACACGCATTAAATGCGTTATGATCGACGGCGGCGCTAGCATCAACATAATCTCTACCCACGCCTTTGATCAGCTGGCTCTTCCCAAGAACTGCGTCTCCAAAACTGATGCAATCTTACGCTCTTTCAATGACACCACCGCCACGACCATTGGCACAGTCATCCTCCACATTCGCATAGGCCCACGTACAGTCCCGGAGCTCTTCTATATCATTGAAGGAGAGTTTCAATACAACCTTCTACTTGGCCGACCTTGGATCCGTGCCATGGCCTGTATACCCTCCACCCTGCACCGTTGTGTGAAGTTTGAGCATGACGGGCAAGTCCACACCATTCCCACTGACCCTTCACCCTTCAAGACTTGCAACACCACCTATCGTCCTAACGACGTCCTCATTCCCATCAAGCCATCCACTCCGGCACCGCCTCCATCTGCGGAAGCTTCAACCAATTCGCAATCGACGGTTGCCCTCACCCCTCCTCTTCAAGCGCCGACCAAAGACCCCATGGAAGACATCTTCCAACGACTATCACTTGGGGAATATCGCTTGTTGACCCTCGACATGTTCCAAACTCCACAAGAGTATGGACGCCTTCACCTCAGTCCTAATTACGACCATCAGATCGGGACGGTTGTACCTTATGGTCCTCCTCACTTCCAAACCAACTTTGTCTATGGGGGGCTTAATCAAGCTCCTACCAACGGCACTTCCCTCTCTTCACCCCAACCTTTCACATCTGATTTCTCATTTCTTGGCAACCCCGCCTTTGCACACACTTACCTTCACAGGTGTGCATGGAAGGGTTTTGGTTTCGGACATTATGAGCAGGGCTCCCATCAGCCCATCGAGCCTCTCAATGATCACGATGCCAAGAAACGGTATGGCCTAGGATATCATGACCCCACTCAGGCTCCTTTCGACCTTTGTCCTGAACCAACCATTGACCAATCTCTTCCAGACTCGCCCATTTCTCCTTTGTCACCTACGGAGTCGGTGGTTTCCATCCCTCCTAGTTTTTTTTCCATAAACACCATCCGCCTGGAACCCCTGACCTATCAGCTCAATGGGGTGCCCAGGTCTCTCCCTCTCATCTTTCCTAGCATGGTAGAGGATGAGTCGGCAACCATTCACACTGTCCACTGCGTTGACGATGATGCCATCCTTTCCTACATGGGTGCCGATGACTCTTTCGTTCAGCGTTTCCTCCCTTCCGAGACCCAGGTTATGTTAAATGAATCCACCATTGACATCAACCTCCCTTCTTCTTCTGATGTTCCTCGCGTCTTAAAGATTAGCCAATCTTTAGACGCTCAGGAGCAGCTTGACTATGCCCAGTTCCTTTCCAACCATAGCAAGGCCTTTGCCTGGACTTACAGCGACATGCCTGGCATCGACCCCACCATTGCTACCCATAACATTGTCACCAAACTAGAGGCTAAGCCTGTTAGGCAGAAGCTTCGAAAGATGCATCCTCACGTTGCGCTTCTTGTCAAAGAGGAGCTTCAGCGCCTTCTTTCTGTCTCTTTCATCCAACCCATCGATTATCCACAGTGGGTCTCTAACATCGTCCCAGTTACTAAAGCAACTGGGGGGATTCGGATATGCACGGACTATCGCGACCTTAACCTAGCCTGTCCCAAGGACGACTTTCCTCTTCCTAACATTGACCAGCTTGTTGATCTCACGACCGGCCATGAGATGCTATCTCTCATGGACGGGTTTTCAGGATACAATCAAATCCTGATCACACCGGAAGACCAGCACAAGACTACCTTTATCACCCCATGGGGGACTTTCTGCTATCGAGTCATGCCTTTCGGCTTGAAAAATGCTGGTGCCACTTATCAGCGTGCCATGACCTACATTTTCCACGATCTCCTCCACAAAATCATGGAGGACTATGTGGATGACCTTCTCGGCAAGTCCAAGCTTTGCCGCGACCACTTGACCATTCTCACAATCATCTTCTCTCACCTTCTTCAATACAATGTCTGCCTTAACCCCAAGAAGTGTGTCTTTGGGGTCCTCTCAGGCAAACTTCTCAGCTTCATCGTTTCCTTCCGTGGCATCGAGATAGATCCCGCCAAGATCCGTGCTATTCTCGAAATGCCACCCCCGACCAATCTCAAGCAGCTTCGCAGTCTACAAGGGAAGCTCCAGTCCATTTGTCGTTTCATCTCGCAGCTTTCAGACCGCTGCCAACCTTTTCATCACCTCCTTAAGAAAGACGTCTCCTTTAAATGGGATAAGGGCTGTCAAGAGGCTTTTGAAGCCCTCAAAGGCTATCTGGTCTCTCCACCAGTCCTCATTCCACCTAAGGATGACCAACCCTTCTACCTTTATATCTCTGCTACCAACCATTCGTTAGGTGCCATGATCGCGCACCGAGACGAGCATCATCGCGAGCAAGTGGTTTACTACATCAACCGAACACTGGTCGACTATGAAACTCGGTATACTCATATCGAGAAACTCTGTTTGGCATTAGTCTTTTCCGCTACCAAGCTCTGCCACTATCTTCTCAACCACAAAACCTTTGTCGTCACTCACACTGACCCTCTCAAGTACATGCACTCCAAGCCATATCAGAATCAACGTATGGCTCGATGGCTCATGCTGCTTGCTGAGTTTGACTTCAAATTCATCCAATAGAAATCTATCAAGGGGCAAACCATCGCTGACCAACTGGCAGATGCCCCTCTTCTCGACAACCAACCTTCACACTGTGAGTTCCCTGACGAGTCTATCTCTACCCTTTCCACCGATGACACCGTCTACCAAATGACCATGTTCTTTAACGGCTCCAAATGTCAACTCGGTGGGGGTGCGGGGGTCATCCTCATCCCACTCGAAGGGGAGCCCATGCCTCTATCTTTCAAGCTTGACTTCGATTGTACCAATAATATGGCCGAATACGAGGCCTTAATTTTGGGACTTCAGACTGCCCTTTCCCTCCACATCAAGTCTATCAACATCTTCGGCAACTCGCAGCTCGTTGTTAATCAAGTTAACGGTTTGTATCTCTGTAAAAATGAAGTCTTACAAAGGTATAAGAATCGTGTTGACCTTCTTTTGGCATCTTTCGACCATTACCTCCTGCAGACTGTTCCACGCTCTACGAACAAGTTTGCCGACACCATGGCTTCTCTTGCTTCGCATATCTCGTCTTCATCATCATCATCCCGCCTTTTTGTCACAGTGCATCGCGTACCTTTGCCTTCATACATCTCTCCTCACATCGACCATATCAACACTGTCAATTCTAGCCCACAAGATGACTGGTATAAGCAACTCGTGGACTACTTGTCTCTTTCTGTCACTCCTCCCAACCTCTCTAGCAATGCGCGGCGAGCTTTCATCAAGCGCACAGCTCGCTATACCATGCTAGGAGGTCTTCTTTATAAGCGAGGCTTTGACGGTCTCCTTCTTCGCTGTCTAACCTCCGCTGAAGCTTCTCATGCCGTAAAGCAAGTCCACGATGGGATTTGTGGTGGACACTTCAGTGGAAACTCGGTTGCCAAGCGCATCCTTCGCCTGGGTTATTATTGGCCCACCCTTCATCAAGACTGTAGCGATTATGTTCGGCGTTGCATCAAGTGTCAGCAGCACTCTAACCTGCTTCATCTCCCTAGCCACGCCTTGCAAGTCGCTCAGGATTTTTGGCCTTTTTCTCAGTGGGGCTTGGATCTCATCGGTGAGATCAACCCTCACTCGTCTCTTCGTCATCAGTCCATCATCACTGCCACTGAGTATTTCACCAAGTGGGTGGAAGCCATTCCTCTTGTCTCCACAAAAGCTGACAAAATTGTCGACTTCATCAGCAGCCACATCATCTGTCATTTTGGTGTCCCTCACAAAATCATCACCGACAATGGCAAGTCCTTCAAAAACAAGACTGTCCAAAAACTATGCGACTCATTTGGGATCAAACTCAGCTTTTCTTCGCCTTACTACCCACAAGCAAATGGGCAGGCCGAGGCTTCCAACAAAATTCTCACCAAAATTCTCATGAAGGTGGTCGATGATACAGGAAGGGATTGGCACGTTCATATTCCCTTCGCTTTGTGGGCCTACCGCACTAGCATCCGAACCTCTATGGGTGCTACTCCCTTTTCTCTTGTGTACGGAACAGAGGCTGTCTTACCTCTCGAAGTACAGATCCCGTCTCTCCGCATCTCCCTGCATGACATTCTCTCCAACGATGACTTTCGTCAAGATCGCCTAGCTCAACTTGAGTTACTCGACGAGCGCCGTCTGGCTGCCCTTAATCATCTCCATGTCTACCAAAGTCGCATAAAGTGGGCCTACGACAAAAATCTGTGAGAATGAGATTTCAACATCGGAGACCTCGTCCTCAAAGAGAATCAGCACGTGACCAATATGGAGCGAAGTAAACGAGGCAAATTCGCCCCCAATTGGCTTGGACCTTTTATCATCACGCACAAGTATGGGTCAGGGACTTATCGTCTGTCTTCCCTCGACGGACGGCCAGAACCTGAGCCTCTTAATGCGTTGCATCTTCGACCTTTCTTCTGTTAGTCGAGTGCTCGATCACTTGATGTTTTACTTGAGCTCATCCCTTGAGCAATCCTTGTCCTCTTAATCCTCATCCCTTTCAACCCTATTCCTCTTAACAAGTCCTCTACAACCCTTTTAGGATGTAGTGATGATTTGTCCTAATAAAAGGGGTGTCCTTGAACTTCTACAGTCTTGTCCGTGACTCTCATTTCTATCAATATATACAAATCAAGATGTCAAAACATATCCATGGTCACTAAATCAAGTCAAATTAAAAAGACAGACTGATCCCTCGAAGGACAGCTGTACTATCATTGCTGTATTACTAGATTGATCCCTTGAAGGACAGCTAGGCCAACTTTTCAAACATTATCAAGCAAAATATAGACCACTCCCTCGAAGGATGGCTATGACTACTCTGGCAATAAACAACAACTTTTCTTAGAAGCTTCCCGCATTGATCAGCTTCACAACATGACCATTACATCAAATGACATCTCTATGCAGGCTTCCCGCATCGATCAGTCTGCACCAAAAAAAAAAAAAAAAAAAAAAAAAAAAAAAAAACGAGTCACGGACTTGGCTTGTAGTTGTCTCAGGGTCTCTTATAAAAGGGGCAAGGATATTCCTGCTCTTAAACTGGGTTACCCTATCCTCCTCCTATCACCTGCTTAAGGGACTTCGAGCTCACTTTAATGTCAAAGTGATTCGATTACCGTTCTAACACCATACTGGTCAACGACGTGATGCATGAACGGGGCTTTGGTTCTAATCACCCCTATCTATGCTTCCTTTTTGGTCCTTGTCAATGAAAGAGCAATTTGCCTTTCACCTTTTCTCTACACTTTGGTCACATTTAACCACGTCAATTGTCCACTCATCCTTAAACCTAGCCAACTTCAACATTTTTCAAACCAGCCTCGACATTTTCAACATGACATCAGGCATCATCCTTGTCCATTTCGCATAGTTTCTATGGACACCAATACACATGGAAACTATCGACCAGACCCAATTTATGTTAAGCATAAACCAATACTTGCTGAAGCATAAATAGACCCCCCATTCATTTTTAGCATACATCCATAGCGACTATAGAAACTTGCTAGGGATGAAAGACTCTCGACCACTTCTATAGAATACACCATCTGTAGCATCCTTTTATCCTCATCTTCCCCTCGTCATTTCGACGCTTGACCACATCCAATCATCGACCAATCTTCTCAATTTGTCCGAACTACATTGGTCTGAGGCCCTATGACTAGGGCTATGTAGGCAGCACTCAGATACCGCATCTTCTGAGGTTAGCTCGACCACCCCCTTTTGTTCGTCTCTATGATGGACAAACCTTCTCTTCTTTGACTCTTATCACACCCAACTCCGTCAACTTTGACCAAGACCTTTTGACCAAGACCTTTGTCCTTTGACCAATCATCGACTTTGACCAAGACCAATCAATCCCTCTAACCCTTCCTCCCTTTTAGGGAGAACTACATCAGCCTGAGGCCCCCCTACGACAGGGGCTATATAGGCAGCACTCAGTTGACATAGGGTCTTCTAGGGTTAGCTCGGCCGCATCCTTTCGTCCATCCATCCTCTTGACCAATGACCATTGGAGATCATGTGTATCTTCTTTGACCTTCTTCCAAGCCAATGTTGCCTTGGTTGTTTTTGCATGTGTGCTACCTCACGGCTGGTTAGCAGAATTGTCCGCAGACTATTTTTGACCATTCACAAGTATAGGATCGCGAGCCAGTTGATCCCTACTATTTGTGGCTTTTTCGTGTTTCTGGGAGCACTTCCTGAGCCCTAGATACCTGGGACACGACGACCATTTGGAGCTTCAGCTTAGATTGAGTGACCCGATCAGTAGATGACTAAATGCTGGGGCCCGGTTACTTCAATTTTGGCACTCCTTGACCCTTGACATGTGACAATTTGACCTGACCCTCTCGTGAAGTGGAATACGCACAATCACGACTATGGCAGCGTTTTCACTCACTCTCTTCTATCCATGTCTCTGTCAAATCGACACTCGATCTTCGGTTCCCTTCTCTCGACTATCGCTTTGAGGGGGGAACACCTCATCCTTTTTCTGGGGCAACCAACTCCTGTTTTTGTCTTACAGTTCGTCTAGAACAACCAACAAGACAAAAAGGGGCAAATGTAGACACCGCAAATGTGCCTGCACCTTGGTTCTCCCCCTTGGTCCTTTCTCCCTCCTAGTCCTCCTTGGTCCCTAACCCACCTAAGTCTTATTAATTGGAAATAAACATCTATTTTTAATTAAATAAGGCCCCCTTTCCACCCTACCCTTGCCACCTTGGATCCTCCCTTGAATCCCTCCACCTTCCCCCTAGCATTTATTAGGCCAAATCTCCCCATTATATCCCCCCACGCCCATTTTGGCATCCTCGTGACCGTTCTTCCCATGACCCCTCGCCCAGCGGCGTGCAAGAATGGACAGAGGCTATTTTTAGCCTCTGTGCCCATCCTGCGACCGCCGACGTCGGCGACCCTTCGGCCGACATCGGCAAAACTGCCAGCGTTGGCAGCCTTCATTATCCCTTTCTGCATCTGTTGCAGCCCCTGGACTCTTGAGCTCGAAAATAGACTTCTTTCGGTGCTTTGGTTTTCGTCTCTCCTCTGTCTTGACCTCGTGCAATAGCAGCAACAGGTGAAAAGGCTCTGGATCAGATTTTCTTCTCAACAAGTCTTCTGTGGCTTCGACAACAGCACCTCCTCTCTTCATTCAGCAAGCTAAAAGGTAAGCTAGTCTAGTTTTTTTATTTCATTTGTTTAGTATTCAGTAATCTATCCTATTTATTGTCTTCTACTCCCTCTGTCCTTCCCCCTAAGAGGCTGCAAAGCCTTCTCAGGCCCTGTCCTCTATGAATCCTCCTCTTCCCCGCCCTCTGTGTCTCTTCCTCTTCCCCATCCCTCTGCAAAAAAGACCTTGCATCAGGCACCCAACCCGAACCAGACCACTCCCCAATCCATCCAAACTTGTCCCCGTTCAGTCTCAGACCCGTCCACAGTCCAGAAAGCAACTCAGACCCGACTAAAGGCCACAACCCCGACCGACGCCGGTCACTACCCCAACCGACGTCGGCAGGATAGCCGACGCCGGCAGATCAGATAACCGACGCCAGCGACATTTCTGACCTCGGCGACTGTCTTCAACCTAACAACTCTTTCAGGTAATCATTTTATTTTCTTCTTTCCTTTCTCACTTCTTTGTCACTTCTGTATTCTGGTATTCTGTCTTTTATCAGTCACTTATCTCATCAAACAGTGGGTTGACCTCCCTTGAGGAAGTTTTTACACTTTCGGGAACAAGCCTTTGCTTGGCAACCCACTGCCTATCCATCTAACGTCTTCTTGGCCAAGTTTCCTTTTTTCTTGCAGGTGTCATTCCTCCACAGCCAAAGAGGAGTGCTCACAAACGTCTGGATTTACGGTGCGCAATCTTTAGTCCAGGTACTTCCCAAGCCTTGTCCATTACTTTCTTTTAGTTTCTTTTTCTTAAGTCTGAAAAGCAAATTTGAGGTAGAAACACAGTCATTTCAGAGTTTTCTGCTCATATTCTTGTTTTACTAGGAAACACTGTCTTTAACTTCAAAGTTCTACATCATGAAACCCCATTGTTTGATATCATTCTTGGTGAAGATAATCTGTCTTACTTCTACCCCATTACAATTAGTAAGCATGAAGTACTGCTTGCAGAAAAATATTCTCTATATAAGAAGCATACGTATGAATGCAAGATTCCATTGAAATCCAAGGTTCCAAAGCCTGTAAATAATGAATGGATTTTTAAGCAAATAAATTGTTGTCAAGCAGATATAGATCTTGTGCTTACAAAGATCAAAAATGATTGTTGTTCTGATAATCCTTTGGCATTTCAGCGTAGGAAGACTCATATCTGTCATATAGATTTACAGTTAATCAAGGATAAGGATGGAAAAGAAGTTGAACCAAAGTTTAAAGCTCACCATTCAGGTATGTCACCTTCATTAAGACAAGAATGCTTTCAAGAAATTTAGTAGCTAAAAGAACAAGGATTAATTAGAGATTCCTCTAGTCCTTGGGCTTGTGAAGCATTTTATGTCAATAAAAGAAGTGAGCAGGTAAGAGGAAAAAAGAGATTGGTCATAAATTATATTCCTCTAAATAAGCATGTAGTTCCGGTTCAACACCCAATTCCTTCAAAAGATGAAATTCTACAGAGATTAACTGGTAGCAAAGTTTACAGTAAGTTTGACTTAAAATCTGGCTTCTGGCAGATTCAGCTTGCAGAGCAAGATAAATTTAAGACTGCATTCATCACTCCCTTTGGACAGTATGAATGGAACGTTCTTCCATTTGGTCTAAAGACCACTCCTAGTATCTTCCAACAGATGATGAATCAGATTTTTGCTGCCTTCATTCAGTTCATAATAGTTTACATAGATGATATTTTAATCTTTAGCAAATCTCCTAAAGAACATCTGAAACATCTTCAGCAGTTTTATCAGATTGTGTTTGAAAATGGATTAGTCCTCTCTAAAAAGAAAATGGTTGTATTTAAAGATTCAATTGATTTTCTTGGTATCACCATTAGATCAGGAAAGGTCAATGTACAGCCACATGTCTTACAGAGCATTCAAAATTTTCCTGATGAGATTACTGATAAAACCATGTTACAGAGATTTCTAGGATGTGTGAATTATATAGCAGGATAATATTTTTATATTGCTCAAGACAGAATTCTGTTAAATAAAAGATTGTCAAAGCATCCTCCTCCCTGGTCTGAAGATATGACTACTGCTATAAAAGGAATCAAACAAAAATGTGCTAATTTGCCTGATTTACAGTTGCCTGGTAATGGGAAAAAGATAATTGAAACAGATGCCTCAGATGAATATTGGGGTGCTGTCTTAAAGGAAAAGTTAGCTGATGGACAAGAAAAACCTTGCAGGTATGCTTCAGGTTCCTTCCAAAAGGCCCAGTTGAATTATCATTCCACTCATAAAGAAATTTTAGCTGTCATAAAGGCTATTCAGACATTTATGTTCTTCATCAGGTCAGAACATTTTATTGTGAGATCTGATTTGAAAAATTTTATGAGTATTTTAAATTCAGCTGATAATTTGAAAAAAGGTTCTATCAGCAGACTAATCAGATGGGCAACATATTTATCAGATTTTGATTTTTCAGTTGAGCACATTCCTGGTTCAAAGAATTCTATTTCAGATTTCCTGACAAGAGAATTCCAGAATAAAAATATCATGACAGTAACTGAGGTAAGAGATGAATTTCATTATCATCTTTGGCGATCAAAACCAATAGTTCAAAAGCAGTTGTAGAATGAGGTAAATAAGTTGAAGGTTGAGTCCTATGAAGCACAAGACATACTAAATTCTCATAATATAGCTTGGAGTACTCACTATGCTGCCATTGATAATACCAATAGTGTTCATGTAACAATTCTAAATGATCCAGTTCATGATCCAACATTCATGAACCCTGAAGAAAATATGCTGAAACAATTGGTATACCGCATGGGTACAATTTTCACATTCAGATGGTCAACCTTCTGGCCAAAGTTCAGTCCTCAAGATGAAAATTATTGGAACTCTGGTGATATGCCTCCATATATGTTTGAGTTTTTGGATTATATTATGCCAAGAGTAGCCTGTCAAGAATATTTTGTAAATATTTCTCCTGATATGTTAAGGAATATCTTTATTGCATTAAGGATTCCTTTTAGAGTTAAGTGTGAATTATTTTTGGTTCAAAATCACCAATACAATGCACATGCTACTATTTAGCCTGCTTTACCAGTAGCATCAATCTGGAGAAGAATGACTGTTGAACATCAAGCAATATTTCCTGTTACGCCTGAAGGACGGTTGCTTAGAATTCCCTTTGCATTATACATGGACCATACAGCTAGTGAGGCCGACACCAATGATGAAAGTGGAGAGACAGAATATGATCCTTCTGTCAATTCACCATATTCGCCAGCTGGCTCCTATGAATTTCATGATGACTAATTACGGGGTCTGTCCGTAATAGTGAGTGGAGAGCACTATATCTCTCTTTAGGTCTTTTCTTAGAATAAATTGGACCTCACCACATGATAAAGGCGGTAGGCTGTCAGCCGTGTTGATAGTTGTTTGGTTACTTTTCTTTGGCGGTGCGCGGTGGGCCCATAACCCACAGGTTTATCGCATCTTTGCCTGCTACCGTTGATCTTGTCGGTTTGTGATATCCGTCGATCCTCTCTTTCTTATCCTATAAAAGGAGAGTTTGATGAGTTATTGAGACAGATCAATTGGGAGCTTTCTAAGGATTTCTAGGAGAAGCTCAAGTATAGTAGTAGAAGTTCTGAAGTTTTGCAAGTAAGTTTATAGTTTGGTTTTGTAAGATTATTGCAAGTTCTCTATATTCATTTAATATTATAAATCTTTACGAAGGTTTTACAGGATCTTTAAAACCTTCGTAAATCTTTATAATATTAACTGAATATAGAGAACTTGCAATAATCTTACAAAACCAAACTATAAACTTACTTGCAAAACTTCAGAACTTCTCCTACTATACTTGAGCTTCTCCTAGAACTCCTTAGAAAGCTCCCAATTGATCTATCTTAATAACTCATCAAACTCTCCTTTTATAGGATAAGAAAGAGAGGATCGACGGATATCACAAACCGACAAGATCAACGGTAGCAGGCAAAGATACAATAAACCTGTGGGTTATGGGCCCACCGCGCACCGCCAAAGAAAAGTAACCAAACAACTGTCAACATGGCTGACAGCCTATCGCCTTTATCATGTGGTGAGGTCCACTTTATTCTAAGAAAAGACCTAAAGAGAGATATAGTGCTCTCCACTCACTATTACGGATAGACCCCGTAATTAGTCATCATGAAATTCATAGGAGCCAGCTGGCGAATATGGTGAATTGACAGAAGGATCATATTCTGTCTCTCCACTTTCATCATTGGTGTCGGCCTCACTAGCTGTATGGTCCATGTATAATGCAGAGGGAATTCTAAGCAACCGTCCTTCAGGCGTAACAGGAAAGATTGCTTAATGTTCAACAGTCATTCTTCTCCAGATTGATGCTACTGGTAAAGTAGGTTGAATAGTAGCATGTGCATTGTATTGGTGATTTTGAACCAGAAATAATTCACACTTAACTCTAAAAGGAATCCTTAATGCAATAAAGATATTCCTTAACATATCAGGAGAAATATTTACAAAATATTCTTGACAGGCTATTCTTGGCATAATATAATCCAAAAACTCAAACATATATGGAGGCATATCACCAGAGTTCCAATAATTTTTATCTTGAGGACTGAACTTTGGCCAGAAGGTTGACCATCTGAATGTGAAAACTATACCCATGCGGTATACCAATTGTTTCAGCATATTTTCTTCAGGGCTCATGAATGTTGGATCATGAACTGGATCATTTAGAACTGTTACATGAACACTATTGGTATTATCAATGGCAGCATAGTGAGTACTCCAAGCTATATTATGAGAATTTAGTATGTCTTGTGCTTCATAGGACTCAACCTTCAACTTATTTACCTCATTCTGCAACTACTTTTGAACTATTGGCTTTGATCACCAAAGATGATAATGAAATTCATCTCTTACCTCAGTTACTGTCATGATATTTTTATTCTGGAATTCTCTTGTCAGG
Source organism: Torreya grandis (assembly GCA_037957365.1). Classification (NCBI taxonomy): domain Eukaryota; kingdom Viridiplantae; phylum Streptophyta; class Pinopsida; order Cupressales; family Taxaceae; genus Torreya; species Torreya grandis. Next base: position 7,321,447 of record JARHVA010000133.1, on the reverse strand, counting down.
AAATCTGCAATAGAATTCTTTGAACCAGGAATGTGCTCAACTAAAAAATCAAAATCTGATAAATATGTTGCCCATCTGATTAGTCTGCTGACAGAACCTTTTTTCAAATTATCAGCTGAATTTAAAATACTCATAAAATTTTTCAAATCAGATCTCACAATAAAATGTTTTGACCTGATGAAGAACATAAATGTCTGAATAGCCTTTATGACAGCTAAAATTTCTTTATGAGTGGAATGATAATTCAACTGGGCCTTTTGGAAGGAACCTGAAGCATACCTGCAAGGTTTTTCTTGTCCATCAGCTAACTTTTCCTTTAAGACAGCACCCCAATATTCATCTGAGGCATCTGTTTCAATTATCTTTTTCCCATTACCAGGCAACTGTAAATCAGGCAAATTAGCACATTTTTGTTTGATTCTTTTTATAGCAGTAGTCATATCTTCAGACTAGGGAGGAGGATGCTTTGACAATATTTTATTTAACAGAATTCTGTCTTGAGCAATATAAAAATATTGTCCTGCTATATAATTCACACATCCTAGAAATCTCTGTAACATGGTTTTATCAGTAATCTCATCAGGAAAATTCTGAATGTTCTGTAAGACATGTGGCTGTACATTGACCTTTCCTGATCTAATGGTGATACCAAGAAAATCAATTGAATCTTTAAATACAACCATTTTCTTTTCAGAGAGGACTAATCCATTTTCAAACACAATCTGATAAAACTGCTGAAGATGTTTCAGATGTTCTTTAGGAGATTTGCTAAAGATTAAAATATCATCTATGTAAACTATTATGAACTGACTGAAGGCAGCAAAAATCTGATTCATCATCTGTTGGAAGATACTAGGAGCGGTCTTTAGGCCAAATAGAAGAACGTTCCATTCATACTGTCCAAAGGGAGTGATGAATGCAGTCTTAAATTTATCTTGCTCTGCAAGCTGAATCTGCCAGAAGCCAGATTTTAAGTCAAACTTACTATAAACTTTGCTACCAGTTAATCTCTGTAGAATTTCATCTTTTGAAGGAATTGGGTGTTGAACTGGAACTACATGCTTATTTAGAGGAATATAATTTATGACCAATCTCTTTTTTCCTCTTACCTGCTCACTTCTTTTATTGACATAAAATGCTTCACAAGCCCAAGGACTAGAGGAATCTCTAATTAATCCTTGTTCTTTTAGCTGCTGAATTTCTTGAAAGCATTCTTGTCTTAATGAAGGTGACATACCTGAATGGTGAGCTTTAAACTTTGGTTCAACTTCTTTTCCATCCTTATCCTTGATTAACTGTAAATCTATATGACAGATATGAGTCTTCCTATGCTGAAATGCCAAAGGATTATCAAAACAACAATCATTTTTGATCTTTGTAAGCACAGGATCTATATCTGCTTGACAACAATTTATTTGCTTAAAAATCCATTCATTATTTACAGGCTTTGGAACCTTGGATTTCAATGGAATCTTGCATTCATACGTATGCTTCTTATATAGAGAATATTTTTCTGCAAGCAGTACTTCATGCTTACTAATTGTAATGGGGTAGAAGCAAGACAGATTATCTGCACCAAGAATGATATCAAACAATGGGGTTTCATGATGTAGAACTTTGAAGTTAAAGACAGTGTTTCCTAGTAAAATAGGAATATGAGCAGAAAACTCTGAAATGACTGTCTTTGTATTGAAGGTTAGTCTTGCGAAATCTGGAACCCATTTATCCTGAGGAATAACATGATATCTTGCAAGAGATGCATCAGCACCAGTATCCAGCATAGCATCAAGATTATAAACTTGAAATCCATTCCATTTAATACTAATTTCACAAACTGGATTGTTAGTTTCATGAACAGATACTTGATTAATATTACTATCTATTCTCATTTTTGTAGCATTGTACTCTGCTTCTATGGCATCTGCTACTTTGCACATTTCCTCTTCAAACTGTTGTTCTTCAGTTTCCTCATCTGCTTCTTCTCTCATGAGAGCTTCTAATTCTGTTTGAGCTCTTTTTAAGAAGACTTGAAGATTCTTAATTCTTTTTGTTCTCCATTCTTTCCTATGAGGATCTGGAGAAACAATCTCTTTTCCTTTATCAAGCTGTTGCTGAGCAAGTTGAGATACTAAAGAATTTTTATGATACTGCACATGTTCTAACTGCTGCAAATATTTTCGTTCAGTATCTTGTATTTGAGACTGAAGAAACATTTTTTCAGAAAGCATATATGCAGGCAAAGAATCATATCTATTCTTTAGCTGTGTTAGCTGCTGAGATAAACTAAGGCTATCAGAAAATTGATTAGAGGCATACTGCATGCTATTCATATGAATTTGAAAATCAATTTCTGACTCATACGCTGATGATGATTCTGACTCAGATTCTGACAATTCTTTATTCATGTTAATGATATTCGGCTCATCTGTATCTTCATCTGTGTATTCCAAATCTGACTCATACCAGGCCATATCAGCAGGAATTAACACATACTCATTTTCATCTAAATCATGACTTTGAAGAAAATTAACTTTCTTTGAATTTTCTTTCTTCTTAGGGCATTTAGAGGCATAGTGATCGCCTTGACATAAGAAACATTTAACAGGGGCTTTTTGAAACCCATGCTTCTTTTTTCTAAATACCTTTTTCTGAAAGAACTTTTTCTTTCTGAATTTAGAGGGCTTAGTAGACCAAGAAGGCTTACACTGACAAGCCTCTTTCTGTTTGTATTTCTGTTTTTGCTTATATCTATATTTTTTATACTGCTGAGGATTATTTAAATAGCCATAATTATCTTCTATGGAATTACAGAACTTTATCCCCAACTGTTTATGAAACATCATTGTTTCTTTATGAGCTCTACGCTCATCACACAATTTTTGATTTACTTTTCTGATATACTGGTTTATACGACCAAAAGACATATTAGAAAACTGATCTCCCATTGCATTCTTATATTTTTCTGCAAAATACTTGGGAAATGACTCAACATATCTAACCTTATATGCTGGGTTAAACATCTCACCAGCTCCATATAAAAGGTTTTCCATATCACACATATATTCTTCTAGTCTAGACATATCACAACACTGAGCACGCAGAAACTTAGATCTATAGGCTTCTCTTTCATCTTCAATGGCACCAACAAACTCATTATATATTGCTTGACATAGACATGGCACAGGCTCTGCATGGTTAATGATAGCATCTTTATAAATACTAAGACCAGCATCCCACCATTCTTTTATATTGCCAATGAATCCATTAATGATTTGCTGAACAACAGACTTAGCATCCTTTTTCAAACTATACATCTGAATACCAGCCCATGACAACATTGCATGACACATCTTTTTCCTTTCAGCAGGTGGTTCAAAGTTGAACTTCCAAAAGAAGGGTTGTAATCCCAGTGTTCTAATATTTCCATCTAAAGGAGGTTTGGAGGATTCTCCTTCAGTGAAATAACTGAATTTCTCAGGCTCAGTTATTTTAACCATACCAATTCTAAAGGCTTTATCAATTTCTAACTGAGGCGCTTTCATCTTTAATGGAGGAACAATGGGCTTATACCATTCTTCTTTTTCTAACTTCTCTACTGAATCCCATCCTAGGATACCAGCTGTATCTAGAGTGAGAGGCTGAATCTCTGTAGGCTGTACTGATGGCTGTGAGGCAAGATGTTGCTGCTGAGAAGCAACTTCCCTAGAAATAGAATCAATATATGAACTAACAGAATCTAACTTCTTATCTATTTCAGATAACTCAATTTTTACTTCTTGACTGTGTGCTATATCTTGATGACCAGTGACTACAATATCCATTTTTTGGCTAATTTCCTCATCTTTTTGCTGTAATTTTTTAGCTTCTTTATCAATCTTCTGTTGAATAGTGGCTGAATGCACACCATTGTTAATATCTATTGTTTTGAGTGCTTTAGCAATATCACCTTTCTGATATAGATCAATACTTTTCAACATGTTAGCAATCTGGTCTAAACTATCTTGAATACTTGACACTTTGCTATTCATACATTTTGTTGCCAGATTGTTCCAATTCATCAGTCTTACTTCAGTGGACTGATCTACTGATCTATCTACAGTTCTCAAATAATACATTTGAGATCTATTTTTTCCATCTGGTGAATATTGATTAAAATCAGAAGCTTTAGGAAAGACTTTCTCATTGTAAGATTCATCTCCCTGGGGTGTCTTCCATACATGACCAGATTCATCAGTTTTATCAGGAACTGATGATGTACTTTCCATATGTTGATTCTTCTTATAAGACAGTAGTTGTCTATTTTTTGCAAATAATTCTTGTATTTCTTTGTCCCTTTGGCTTCGAGTACTAACCATGTTGATAACAGCATGACTAGGGATTTTTAGGATATCTTTGCAGTCAGGACAATAGAAGGAATCAATTTGGGGATCATGGACCTTTTTAGGATGAAGACATGATGGAGGAAATGACAGAGTTGAACTTGAGGAAGATGGAGGATTATTCTCAAATCGGATGATGGATTTATCAGAATAGTCTTTAACAGATGTAGCTCTTTGCAAGGACTTTCGAGCAGGCTGTAGGAACTCAGTTTCAACAATCCATTTCTTAGGAAACTTTAACTCAGACCAGTCAATAACTTCAGAAGCCATTAGTTGACTCTGGGAAGACCCTTTTGTCACCACGCTTTTGCCAGGCGCGGGAGAGATTTTCATAGCAGGGTAGAGAGTATTCGTGAGTCGGTACATGAATTGATAATGCAAGGCAAGCGGGCAAGAACCAGCACACATATGAATACCATGAGTCTAGATAAAGAGTTTAAACAACTAATTCAGATTATTTTCTTTATGGATTGCGACAGGGTAATTAGGGTACACAGTAGTGAACACAGAACCATTATGGAGGCCAGTCTGCATCGCAGCTTGAAGACAGTCTTTGAAATAAAGATGTCTGTTATCTAAAAGACACGCTAACATACTAGCATTCAATCCTTTACGGAACAAAGGTTGGAAACCTAAGGAAATAGCACCTATATGTAAATATTGATATTTCTTCTGAGCTTTAAGAGTTTTAATATCTTTTTCAGAAAAGATTTGCAAGAAATATCTATCTTGATCTTGAGTCTGAAGATCTAACACATTTTCAGAAATCTTAATAGTAGTTTTAGCAAGTAACTTAAAAGATGGAAGATTTGCATAAATATCAGAAGGTTTTAATTTGGGTAAATGCCAGGCAGAGGTAGGATTAGCTTCTTCTATTTCTAAAGTATTAGTATTGACAGGAGCTACAGATAACTCATCTAAAGTACATGTATCAGACATTTCTGGCAGGACTTCATTCGGGTGACTTAGAGCTTCCATTATGACACCTATCTTCGGTACTTAAATCAGATCCAAACACGCCTATCCTTCGGCTTAACAGGACCACGCCACTTCCCTATCTTTAGTGCTGAACTGAACGTGATACCAAGTCACAGTGATTGAAGGAACCAGAAAATACCAGATATGGACTTAAACAGGTTATTGTATCCCAATATCAATAACAAGAAACTATAGAACATGCAAGGCTTTAATAAAACGTTATGCTCATCAAAACAGATTAACTTGGCTCTGATACCATTTCATACAGAAAGAGAAATCCTTAGTTTTAATAATATATATATATATATATATATATATATATATATATATATATATATATATATATATATATATATGTATATATATGTATACACACACACACATATATATATATGTATGTATATGTATACATATATATATATATATATATATATATATATATATATATATATATATATATATATATATATGTATATATATATATATATATATATGTATATATATATGTGTGTGTGTGTGTATATATATATATATATATATATATATATATGCTAGTATGTTAAACTATCCAATTATATTAAATGACTATAGGTATATATATTTTTATATATACTATATTGTGTTCAACTTATATATTTCCTTAAATAATTGTATATATATTCATAAATATAACAGTATTAAATTGTTAAACTCTACAAATTTATAGTATATGTGTGTATGTAGTCGACAATCAGATTTATAAATGTCTATGTGTTATACATTTTAAAAATAAAGTTGTTTAGACTAGGCTTAAATTTTAGTTGGAATTTAAATCTTGATTATGATATCTTAATAGATTTTATATTAAATTGGGATTATTTCAGATATCATTTGGTGTTACCCAGGTATGGGTAGATGGATAGTTTGACTGTAAGATGACTATTTTGGCTTTATAAAAATATGAAAATTAATAGAATAATAAGGTTTTATGGCCAAGTTTAGGTATTTTATGAACATTGTTCATATACAAATGGGACCTGTGTAGATGAACTATGAATATATAATGCATAGTCTGTAAAGGGACTAGGTATACGAGTTCCTATGGGTTTCATTTGCATAATATTATTGTTTACTCGGATTTAGTCTAGTTTTGTTTAGTCGGCCAATTATGAGATATTATCATCAATCCCTGAGTATGTATTTAATTTTGTGTTAATTTTTATTATGTTAAAACCCAAAAAGGGTAAAGTCAACTGTGTTTAATTATATTTACACTTTTAAATTTCATACAATAGGCAAAACATGAATGATTGTTTTGATTTAAAATGATTTGAGAAAGATAAATGAAAACTAAGTTTGAATTATAGAAATTCTATGTATCTATTTATCATGGGAAATGGAGTTTCCATAGTTTAATAAAAAGGTTATGGGGCCTTGATTATAAATTAATTGTATACTTCACATATATAACACACTCTAAGGTGACATCCACTATCTTTCACCTTAGAGTGTGTGTGTGTGTGTGTGTGTGTGTGTGTGTGTGTGTGTGTGTGTGTGTGTGTGTGTGTGTGTGTGTGTGTGTGTGTGTGTGTTTATTTTATCATAGTTATAATAATGAATAATAGATGATTGATTATATTTAGTGATTATAAAAGTATTTGAATGTTTAAATATAAAACATTATTTGTATTTATGAGATTAAATACAAAATATAATTGTATGTATGGATTGGATGTTGTTATATGTGGAATATGAAAAATTTAATAACAAGGTTTATAATATTATTTCATGTAGAAAAAATATTATAAGTTAATTAATGGATAAAGAAATCAGTAGTCTAGATATTCATAATCTGAAAGGTGTGTTATATTCAGGACTATTTTTGGATTATATTTATTATTTATAATAAAATTGATGCTTGGATTTCATTCACTTCATTTGATGGATTAAATTAATGTTTGTGATATTTTTATTTTTAGCATATTTTTTATTATCTAAAGTGAAATATGAAGAATGAATCTATTTTTTTGTATTATAATTTATTTTATCGAATCTTGCATTCATGACCCTAATTAAGTAGTGGACAAATTCCACTAGCTTAATTAGCACCATCAATTCAAGATAAAAATTAATCCAATCAAGTGGTGGGTATAAATTTGGTTGATCCTAGAGATCATTTATTATTGGAAACTTTGGCCAAAGTAATGTTTGATAAACATTGTCATTTTACATGTTGATATGGTTTTCATATTTATGCGATATCATATTAGAATGGATTTACTTATGGTACATATTATGTATTATATATCTTTGATACACATGTTCTACTTTATTACTCTAGATTCTTGCACCATCATTATCTACCCATCCATGAAGGGAGGGCCATACCCTTTTTTAGGAGAGAGTGGAGGGGATCTATGATCCATGGTTGGTGTGGAAAGGTGTTTGGATGATTCTTTCTCTCCAAGTTGGAGTACTATTCTTGAGACTACACTTGAGATTAAATATTGATACTTGATTTGTGGAGACTCTTGAGTAATAGAGACTCTACTGAAAGGATATTTTTATCATGTTTTATTATTTGAGATATTTTATGATAAAAATTGTAATATTTATGCATTGTAATTATATAGTAGAGGCTATAGTATTGTACCAACTATGTTTGAATTTTTACTATATCATTTACATTGAGATGTAGTATTTATGGTTATTTAGTATTATTCATGATTTCTATATCTATTCATGGTGATCTTTAGTTAAGTGTATTAGATATAACTTTTAGGGTTAATTAAAATAATGTAATTATTTAAATATCATAGTTAGGATTTCTCATGGTAAAATCTATATTTTGAATATGTGTATTGAATTTTTTTTAAAAATATAATATTTTGATAAAACCAAGTGGGGTTGTTATAGTGTGATATCAGAGCTGAGGATCAAAATCTAGGACTTAATGTGTTTCCTAATGCAAACTTATTCTCCTAATAAATAATAAGAATAATGGTACATGCTAGATCAAGAGGTGAGGGTACTTTGAATACCAAACCCCTTGTGGATATAAATCATTACAACTAAGCAAGCTATGAAGTTGGACCAAATCCTCACAACCATACAAGAGACTAGGGACTAAATCATGACCCTAGAACATGAAGTGCATGGCCATGAGGAGGAGAATGCTTATGAAGAATCTAAAGAGCATCATAATTATCAAGAACATATTCAAGAGTATAGGCATTAAGAGGTGCCATGGGATGTGAGACCTTTAGTAGCTACATAGTTATAACATGACATGAAAAAAGTGAATCCACCCAAGTTTGATGTAACTATATTAGGGGATGGATTTGAATCATGGATAATTGAAATGGATAAGTATTTTAACATTTGGAATTTTTCAAAGTCATGAAAGTAGTCTAGGGAGCTTATTAGCTTGTTGATGAAGCAATGACTTAGTGGGAAAACAAGAAGCTCAATATGAACCTCAACTCAACCATCACCACTTAGGAATAATTTGTGACATTATTTAAGTCATGATAGATTCCATATCTATACTTCAACCAAAAACATATAGATTTTTAAAAATTTAAGTGGATTTGTAAGTGAATGTATATTGGGAGAAATTCACTAAGATTATTATGTACGTACCTCAATATCAAGAAGATGAGAGGTTTAGAATCAAGAAATTTGTCATGGGATTGAAATCCAAAATAGGTGGTGAAGTAGATGTGTGTGGTCCATCTACCATGGACCACACATAGCTTGAACTATTTTGCCTAAGTTATAGATAAGTTTAAAACTAAATTTGGAAGTTCTAAACTAACTTTCAATAAGAAGAACTAGAAGCAAATGAGGGGATATTCCAAGGGTTAGTTCAAGAATCAAAATGCTAAGTTCAATAGTGGTTCAAGGAAAATAAAGCCTAGTAATGGTTTCAAAGGTGGTTTCAAGAGAAACTAAAAATTGAAAAGAAAGTACTAGTTTCAAGTTGCTTAATTTGTGGAGGTGACCATTTTTCTCAAGAATGTCCTTAAGACAAATCAAAGAACAAGGGTTTAGCTTTTTAGCAAGGTTATTTCAGTAATAAATTCATGTAGCTATTGTCAATCGATAAGCTAAGTATCAAGCTTCACCAATAGAATTTTCATGTATTTTTTTCAATTATCCAGTTTCTATTTTAATTGATATGAGAGCTACTAAATGTTTCATTTATCTTAGAGTACTTAAGAAATTATATAGAAAGACTTGAGTAAGGGAAAGTGCATGGTTGGTATAATATGGGAATGGGTCAAAGGTCAAAGTTGACAAGTGTCTAGTCCAAACATATATTAGATTGCCTGAGTTAACTATAGTAGTAGATCTTTATGAAACACTATTAGGATCATATGATGTGATCATATGAGTTAATTGTCTTTCAAAGCATAAAGCCAATGTTGACTATTTTTTTAATAAGGTAGATTGTCAAGATGATTTTAGAAACTAGACACAATTTTAGGGTGAGAGAAGGGAGTTGAAAATGAGGAAAATTTATATATTTAAACTTAAGAAAGATCAAAGGAAGGGATGACAGACATTTATCATTAAGATAAATGAGATGGAAGAATCTAAGGAACCTTCTATCAAAGATTATCATTTTATGAGATAATTACATGACATGTTTATAGAAGTATTACAAGGATTATCACCTAAGCATGAGTTTGATTTCTTGAATGATATCATACTTAGATCAGAGTTGTAGTCTAAGGCAACATATAAGATGACAACCATTAAATTTTTTGAGTTAAAGTCACAAGTTTAGGAGTTGTTTTCAAAAGGACTAATTCAACCAAGTGTATCACCATGGGGTGCTCTAGTTTTCTTCATCAAGAAGAAGGATGGAAATCTTGACCTATACAATAAATATATGATTTTGAATAAATAAATGATAAAAAATAGATATCTATTGCCATGTATTGATCATCTCTTTGATCAAATGCAAGGAGCCACAGTCTTTTCTATTATTGATCTATGATTAGGATATCAATAGTTGAGGATCCATGAAGAGCATATCTCAAAATTAGTGTTTATGACTTGATATGGGCAATAAGAGTTCACATTTTTACCATTTGGATTGATGAATGCTTGAAAAACATTCATAAATATTATGAACAATGTGTTTAGAGATTACCTAGATTGTTTTACATTGGTCTTTCTTGATGACATCCTCATTTATTATAAGAATGAGGAAGAGCACTTAAGACATCTTTAATTGGTTTTTAAACATTTGTAGAAGCATAGATTATATGAAAATTTATCTAAGTGTGAATTTGTCTAAAGGAAAGTGTAGTATCTAGGACATGGTATCTCTATGGATGGTATTTAAGTAGATCTAACAAAGATAAGAGCCATTATGGAGTGGCTAAAACCAAAGAATGTGCATGAGGTAAGAATTTTCATTGGATTAGAAGGATATTATAAGAAATTCATTATAAATTTTTCTAAGATAACCTATCCAACTACCTCTCTTCAATGTCAGAATCAAAGTTTCATCTGGTTAGAAAAGTGTGAAGCAGCCTTTTAGGAACTAAAAATGAGGCTTACTTTAGCACTAATGTTAAGAGTTCTTGATCCTAGTGGTCAATTCTAAATGATCAAAGATGCATATAAGGATGGACCTATAGGATTTATTATGCATGATTGTTTAATAGTAGCCTATGAATCTAGGAAAATAAAACTTTATGAAATGAATTATGCCCCTCATGACCTAGAACTTGCAAAAATTGTGCATGCTTTGCAAATTTGGAGGCATTATTTATTAGGAAAACCATTTGAGCTTAGTATTGATAACTTAGTACTCAAGTATATTTTCACCTAGCCAAATCTAAATTCTCATCAAAGGTGATGGTTAGAGTTCTTGTTTGACTATGATTTTGATATTAACTATATTAAAGGTAAGGAGAATAGATTAGCTGATGCTCTAAGCTATAAAAGGTACATAGAAATTGTGGATACTATCAAGAGTACTCTCAGAGATTAACTGATAAAATTCTCACTAGGAGATGAATTCTAAGATCAGGTTAGGGAATTATTGTCTTAAAATCCTTAGAATTTGAAGTATAAGGGATTCATATTAGAGAGTGATGGTCTTTTCCAGTATAATTATAAGATGTGTATACACATGATATTTTCAAAAAATATCAATTATTGACTCTCTCTTTATCTTAAAGGAACCTATTGATCCTAAATATCTATAAGTATATGACTTAAAAGGTGCACTGGGAAGGGGTGGGCAGACCATTACTTCTTTGCAAGATTGTTATTCCTTATTAACACTTGATATCTATACACCTATCTCCTAAAATAATTTCCCTAAGCTTTATGTCATAATTTTCACCTTTCTCTAGTAATTTATCACCTTAATAAGCCCTTCCCTAACCTAAAACCCTTTTTGATAGTTTATGTTACATAATAATCCCCATAAACCATGTTTTCTTATTAATAAAACTTATTAGGGAGTCAATGACCTAATTTGTTTTTGTCAATAATTATACTAGGTCAAATTGGTCAACCTTGTCAGCCTAAAATTTTGAAAAGGATTAGGGTTAGATCCACCTATATAAAAACATCCATTTTTCCATTTATAAAAGAAGAGAAGAATAAGTAAGATATATTATGCATCTACTTATCCACCATTATACTTGATGATAAAGCTTAAGTTTCATACTTTCTTTGGAGATATGGATCTTGTCTTATGGATGCATTTATTGGTTGTGTAGCTTAGAGCTAATTTATAATTATCATTCTTACATACCACAACAACCTATTGTGAATAACCTTAGCCAAGAGAGATATTGAGGCTCAATGGGTTCATCTTCAAAGGTAAGGATTCCTAACTTTGTTCCTCCTTTGTAAGAGTAGACAGATATGCATTTGTATTTTTCTTCCATGTATTATGATTCCATATACATTGACATGAGTATATGTATTTTATGTATGTTTAATTTTCATTTTTATTATCCCCACATTGTCCCATAATCTTTGGTGAGAAATATATTAGACTTTTATTTTACTTATTATTAGTTTAGTGAATATTAAAACATAACACATAGCTAGGGTTACTATATAGTTTTGCTTGACTGGAAGCTTTGGAACCCTTCCTAGTGATATTATTATGGTAAGATATCCCTTGGCTAGGTCTGTCACATCCATCTTGGTCATGACCCCAAATATATGATGTATCCCCAATTGAAAGTGTAAGTAGGATTTATATTCTCCAAGCTAGGATTGAGTTATAGATCTACTGCATTTTCCATTGCATACATTCTGGTGAACTCAATGTGAACCTAACCCTTGAAAGTTTTATTTCATGATTTAATTTTTATCATCTTATTATATTTTTCAATATTTGTAGTAATATATCAAACTAGTTTTTATATTTATAACTTTATGTGCATAAGTTTAACATACAGTCACATCAAAATGACTCTTTTTTATCTAGGTAGGTCTTCCCTAGATACAGGTTACTAGATAAAATAGGTTGACACAGTACTCATTTTCATTTCTAGATATGAATACAAGGTCAAACATGTTGACTTGGTCATCTTATTTTCTATATAAACATAGAAATACAAAAACTAGGTTGAACAGGTCAACTTAGTCATCTTATTATTCTTCAGTACACAAGCTTTTATAGAACTGGGTTAAACTAGTCAATTTAGTTTATATAATTTAAAAGTAGTATTTAAGGCACTTCAAAATAAATTTTTTAATCCTAACCAACTTCAAACCCACTAAGGTTCCTCTCTTTCCTTTCTCTATCATTTATGTACTTTCTTTAGTTCTATTTTACACAAGTTAGTAATCTTTAAAAATAAAAACCTATAGCCAACTAAGTCAACTTGGTCAACTTAGTTATGTAGTTTGTCTTCTATTTGAGAGACATAGTTGACCTATTTGACTATGTTCTTCAAGACCTTGATTTTATAGAATAATAATGACCCAATTTATTCTATTCTATATTATTTATATATAATGTCACCTAAACCAACTTTGTACTATTCTTCATCAAGGAATTAACAACTATTTGCTAGTAATTAATTTACATTTCCTTTTTAGTTGTTTGCATGCTTAGAACAACTCACATAGTAAAAATAGGTGGTTTTTTAAATTACCTTTTATTTACACCATTTTAATATTTTTCATACACTACTAAATCACATAACATTCAAAACACATTTAAAAACTTATTTTCCCAAGGCCTATGTACTTGGATTTCATTACCAAGGGGGAAGCTGACTTGGTTTTTTTGGCTAACTATAAATACATGGTTAATGGTATATATTGGTAAAGAAAATGACACCCTTATCACTATAAGACTATGAAGTGAGGGGGTAGGCCTAATACTAATATATTACCATTATGAACACATATCCCTTTCAACCCAAACATTTTGAAACCATACATAGATTACTGTACTAGTTTCCTATTTTTTAGCCAACTTTCATATCAAAATTAAATCAATATTTTCTAATAATCTAATAAAAATTAGGATGACCACTTAGTTAACATTTACTTTTTATTTGATTGCTTGATCTTTGATCATTAAGTGTTGTATTGTAAAAGCTTCCATTATTTAGTATTGGTGTAAGGTTTTATGTTATGTACCCCAATTAGATCATTCACATTGGTCCAATTATTTGTGTGTTTTAATTTCATTCTTGATTCATTTATATTTCAAAAAAAATCCCTATTTTAACACTCTATCATTCTAGTCGATACCATATCTTATAGATTATGCTTTCCCCTGTCAATAATATATAGTCGACTTATATGATTATTAATCCTTCTTATCCTAATTTATATTCTAATAGACAATACCTATGTGACATGTATGACTCTATATCTTTATCTATGAGTTAAGTTATAGAACTAAGTCAACCCATACAACTTTGTATCTTTATCATCTTGTTTTCTCCCTTGTCTGCAATACAAAGTTGACCTTTATGACTCTATATTATTATTTGCCTAATAGATTGTAGTTCATAATCAACCTATTCAAATATATATCATTTTTGCCTTTTTATCTTTGTATCATCTTAGTCTTCCTTAATCTTTCTTCCTCATCCTAAACTTCCTATTTGAAGACAACACTAAGTTAAAGTCAATAGATATGATGAGCTTTACCAACCATAATATATTTTCCCATAAACAACTTGTGGTTCCTACCCTAGTGAAATTAATGCACACATATCCACTAGCACTATAAACTATGGGACCCCTACCCATTCTTCTTTAGTTTGTAACCCTCTCTTCTCCTTAGAAGATCAACCTAAACTACATATACTCTAAAAATGATTTTTTACATTAATTAATTTCCTTAACGTCGAGGAAAATATCCTTCTAATATTTACCATTTTATGATAAGTGGTCAAACCACTGATCTCCATTCACATTCCCCCACATTCTCACATGCATTTGGGGACAATAGCTTCTTTGGCTCTAAACCTCTTCTTTCTCTTTTGACCCTTTCTCATACTATGAAATCTTCTTCTTTAATTTACTCCACCTTCATGATAAGCATCTCTACTAACATGGAATTTTTTACATCTAGTGGGCCTCTTCTAATACCTGCTCTTCTTAATTCTTCTACTAGTGCGTCATTTTCTACCCATGGTAATCATGCCTCTAGTTCTACTTCCTCTCAGCTATCTACTAGTACATATTTTTCCACCCAAGAAAATCATGATACTAGTGGCTCATTTACTAACAATTCCTCTCAATCTACTAACAAAACACATGCGACCACTCATAATGGTACCAAAGCCACTAATACCAATGCCAATATTTCACATACTACAAATACCACCACTCAAACCCATCAACTTTTGTTTCAAACTCTTGACTAAATGAATGATTTTCAAGCTAATAATGCCAACCAAATTATGCAAATTAAAAATCATCTTATCCATCTCTAAAATCACCCTCAATAGGTTCCATGGGGAATGCATAATCAAAATGCCCCCCACTTCCTCTTTGGGATTCCCATGGTAATCACATCCCTCAGCCTCATCTTTTTAACAAAATAATAAAAACACATAAAAAATGAGTCCATTATGCCTCAAATTGCTAGCATATATATAGGAGGTATCAAACCTACCATTAGTTATAATGGGTCAACTTATCCTACCCTACACTTAACAACATTTGGAAATTTATACAAAGATTGGGTCAAGTTAAATACTTTTGCTTCTACCAAGTTATTAGCCAAAAATCTCTTTGGAGATGCTTTAGACTGGGATAACCAATTCAATTATTATTTCATCATTAGTTTGTAAGATTTGGTTAATTCTCTAGTACATGAATTTTTCATCATTAGTTTGTAAGATTTGGTTAATGCTCTAGTACATGAGTTTCAAACTAGTGACCTCCCTAAAAATACCTTGGTCCATTTTATTAATAGTAATCAACTTGAGATGAAAACCACACAATATTTCATCAAGTGGTGAAATACCTTGTCTAATAAGTGTGAACACAATATGGTAGATCATAACCTCTTTCATCTATTCACCATTCTCAAGTTGACTCACATCATGTGT
The DNA here is from genome assembly GCA_037957365.1 of Torreya grandis. Lineage (NCBI taxonomy): Eukaryota > Viridiplantae > Streptophyta > Pinopsida > Cupressales > Taxaceae > Torreya > Torreya grandis. Next base: position 7,305,543 of record JARHVA010000133.1, on the reverse strand, counting down.
CAAGGATATGACTATAAAAAAATACCTCCATTATGTTGTGTGTCACTCCCTATCACCATTCCACCTATCACTATTCAATTGATGCTAATGATCTTCAAATGTAATCTATCCTATAAAACATTTCTTGGTAGGCCATGGAATCATCACATGAGAGCAGTTGCCTCTTCCACCTACCAATGTGTCATATTTGCTTACAATGGTCCAATCTATAGTATTCAAGGTGGCATTAACCCTTGTAATTTTGAACAATTCCAAGACCATGGTGTTTTCAAAATTCCAACCCTTAAACCCTTATTGAGTGTCATATTTCATGAATCTCAATGGATTAACTTCCATGTCAACTCTACACGAGGTTACCATGGTCACCCCAAACTCATCAAGAATATGCCACCTAACCTCTTAATTTTAGATGACAATGAGCCTGATGAGATCAATCTCAAGATCAAAACATTGGATCTCTCTCCTCATCTCATTTCTTAGCTTCCAAATTCTCTGAAGCTGCATTCCTATCAACCACCTAGTGATGATATTCCCATTATCTAAACTAATACTTGATACTCCATTCATCACACCACATATGAGGATAAGGTTATCCCTACCTATACCATTGATAATCATACACTTGAATATGATGATGGTTATACCTTAGATGACCCATTTTTAGGAGGTCTTGTTCAGGCCTAAGATGTTGAAATCATTCATTATCATTCTTTTTTACTTTAGTCTTTCTATGAATCTTATCACATTCCATCTTATATAATTTATAATTTTAGTATTTTTCCTCTTGTTTGTAGGGTAGAGATGGTGTATACAGCTCCAATTTATGAATAACCTCATAGCATCATGCTTATGTATCATTTTATGATTGGTCTATATCACTTTACTAGATATTGTAGAGAGAATTACAAAGAAATTTAGTCAATCATTAGTCCATAAACAATGAAACATGCATAAAAAACTAACCAAGCCTATTTATTCCTATGGGAATTATAAAGGATAGCCAAAAATAAATAAAAGAAGAAAATCAACATATTACCCTCCCAAATGGATTTACCATACCTGTGTGGCTCAAAAACATGTTCTCCTTTGATCAAGCATCCTTTTCTTTGTCAACAATGGTGGTATGCTCCTCTAATGCCTCAAGAACACTCCATAAAACCTAGGCTCATGATATGGAATCACTAAACTAGCCTATCAATGAAGCTTTGTGGAAATAATTTACCATTATAACTTTACAATGTTTAAGCTTTCAAGAAATTTGAGCATAATAATCTTGCACCAAAATAACCTAGGAATGATCTTGTGAGACCTCTCTACTTATAGATTTTTGAGATTGGTCAGGATCAACCATGACCATCCATCTCAAGATTAAGATGTGTGGCCATAGATAATCCTAATATTTGGAATTAAATCCATAAATATCCTCAACATAAATAAGCATTAAAGATGCATGGGAGGTATTAACTAGGAATGGGTGACCCATAATCTTGATATTTTATGCACTTATGGCTTGATGGATGCCACCCCATAGAAGATGTCACTAGGTGATTCGAATAATAAGAATTAATTTTTAAAAAGAAATATTCATCAAATCTCATGGAAAATCCACTTAAGCTCTTGATTTGGATTAATTATCCTTAAACAAGTTCAATCAACATTTATGAAATTATTTCAAAATTAGCCCTCAGTTAATCAAAATGGTCAGAAAGTCATATTACTAGGTTGTAATTTGATTGGAGAGGAATTAAAAGGTGATGTGAGATGTGTTAGAACCATATACCCATTTAGGATGTTACCAATAGTAAATAACAAAGGTATATGATGCGTACCAATAAATTAGAATAAAGGAGTGATCTGGAGCATTAAATGGTGAAATCATCATTTTGGCTCAAAATGATCTGATCAAATTTAGCTAGCCCATAAAATGCATTACCCTATTTAGGGATACTTTGACCTAAATTGGCACTTGTAAGTGACAATTTCAAACCATTTAGGACATTTTATATATTTTAACCTAAAATGTGCTTTTGAGTGTAATTTGAGTAAGATTGATAATTTCAACACAAATGGTGTTAGGAATTGGATGTCTACATTTTTCCCTTTTTTGAGAAGGCATAGCGAGACATTCAGGTGAAGCAAAATATTTTCAAAGAAAAGAATTTTTAAGAATAAATTATAATATACCCATGATGATTCCCCCTTGAGAGGACATACTAGGATGAAAGAGAAAGATGGACTCTAAAAAAGAGAGAGAAAGTGAGAGATTAACCCATGGAATAGATCACATCTAGATGAGCTAATGCTCACACATGTGATTACCATCAATGATAAAAATATAATTAGAGGTATAATAGGCCCCAAAGATAGGGGGAATGGGAAAGATATGATCCATAAATGTAAGGGACACACTGTAAATATACCTAATTTGATAGTACAAGCTACACACTTATGACATTGATCAATCCTGAGACAAGTTTCACACTAAAATATTTCCATCATAGGATTTAATGTGGAGAGCTTGGAATTAGAGGAAAAGGGATAATGTTCTACTTCAATAAGGGAACCACCACTAGAATGAGGTCTCCAAAGAGAAGATACCAAGAAGTACTCTAGTAGAGCAAATGTGATTGTGATAAAATAGGTTTTTGCCCTAGTAGGGTGAATCTTGATCATTGATAAAGAATAAATAAGGATTTTCCCTTGTAGAGCTGATTTTATTTAGATGGTGTTTAGATGTTTTGCCCTAGCATGAGTAATTGGCAATAAAAATAGATCAAGTATATAACCCAAAATATATGTTAAAGTGAGTGGGTGTAAATGTGTAAGCGGTCGTGTAATGGTTTAGAAAGTTATATAAAACCAAGCATATGATAATGCATAAAGTGATGAGATATATGAAAAGAAGAATATAGATAGCCAAGCTGACCTTGATATAAATTGAGCACTACCTACATAGTTCCATGGACTCATGTTCCATCATAAACTTCAAGTGAATGTAGTTCACCCAAGTTTGGGAGAGAATTGAATGAGGAATGATGAAAAATGACCAAGAATTGATTAGAATCATAATGTATGCAAAGAGATGCACATCTAAGCATAGACAAATAATCCTAAAGTGTATGTTACCTAGAATCCTAATTCCATATCATGACCCTAGGTTTTGCAAAGTGTTCTTGAGAATCGTTCATTAGAGCTTATGTTGACATTAAGATGTTGAAACCTGAGTAGAAAGTGCTTGCTATAGAAAAAGAAATTAGGCATCATATGTATGAATAACTTAAGATGACATAAGATTCCAATTGAACTGAGCTAGTTCAAATGTGAATATTTATAACTAAGGATAATGGTAAAATAATGACCAAAGCTAGAGTTATAGTGATTTACATTTAAACAAAAAAGTAAAAATAAATAAAAAGACAAACATAAATGAACCTAACTTGAAATCAAGATATGATATTAAGTAGGAATAAAATGTTTAAAAAATATATTTAAGAACATCTTAATGACATGAGACCAAGATATTAATAATCAAGATCCATGTGGACCATCAAGGCATTCTTGAACACAAAAGAGAAAAGCAAAATCAAATAGAAAAACAAGACAAAGAAACACAAGACCAAGAATGGAATAAGAAGTAATAAAAATAGATAAGGTGAAGAAATAAAAGGAGAGGGGGAAAGCACAAGAAAACACCAATAAAACACAATAAAACACCAAGAAAACTCAAATAAACACACACAAACAAGGACCAAGTTATTACGCTTTAAATACAAATGTTCATGCATGTGTAGTAGAGACGTTACTTGCCACCACATCATAACAAATAAAAATTACATGACAATTATTCCCTAATTAAAGAGGAACAATGATAGAAGAAATGGGGGAAGAGAAGTAAAGGAAGGGGTTAATCGAGCTAACTCCAGATGTATAAGACAAGTGGATGCTACCTACATAGTTCCATGGATGCATGTTCCAACATGAACTTCAGGCCAAATGTAGCTATCCCAAGAAATGGTATAGAAGAGAAATGATGACTTGACCAACATGATTAATTTTATAGAAGAAATGGAAGATACAACAAACAAACAAGAATGGTCTAGAAAACAAGAAGTTGATGACATGAAAAATAATGATCTTGTAAAATGGTAAGTGCATGGAATAAGATGAGATGAACTGGTGTTTTTGTGCTTTAAAAATGGAAAGAGCATTTAAACTTAATAGTTTCTATAAAAGTGGTGAGAAATTTCAAACTTAATAGTTGCTCACAAAATGGTGAGAGCATTTAAAATTAACAGTTGCATGCAAAATGGTGAGAGTGTGGGATGGTGGAATGGGAATGTACAAATGTAAAAAAGCATGAGATAATGTTTTTTTTCTTTTGTAAATCATGTTCTAATGTTTTTGGTGTTTTGGGATAAAATATGCACAAGGTGTGAATATCTAGTCAAGGAAATGTACATCCTAAGAGTAGAGGTTCCAATAAGATAGCTGAGTCAATTTCAACACCCATTCTAAAAAATTAGTGAGAGTGAGGATCTTGATAAAACAAGAAAGAAATAAAATACTTGGACTAAAAAGATGTGGTTATTCACCTATTAGAAACTGCACAAGATTATCCTGGCTGAATTGCTTTGTAGAACTGTTGTTGAAGATGTTCATTATGCTTATGAGACATAATCAAGATCATAATTGGTCAAGGGACAAAAAATGTTCAAGTTTATAACATGTCCTAGACATAATAAAGAATATGCATCTTTGAAGAAAGCAATCTAGAATGGGATGAAGAATGTCTTCAGAGTGTCAAGAGTTCAAAGCCTTTACCATCGAGATTCATGAAAAGTGGACTAGGGTAATATAAAATGCATTTAAGTTAAGATAAAAGGGTGGGATAAAACTATGATAGCACAAGTTGTCCCCAAGTTAGGGGTCTTATAGATAATGGTTCAAAGATATTCATGCATATAACCTCTTAAGGTGTATGATGTTCATGGGCTCTAAAATTTCTTCACCATTAGGTTTAGCCAATTGATATGCTCTTGATCCATAGTTCGCCATGATAATGTATGGTCCTAACCAATTAGGCTAAAACTTGCCTTTCTTTTTGGGTTTATAATTCATGTTCTTCTAGTTATCTTTCAAAACTAAGTCACCAATCTCAAATTATTGAGGGAGAATGCATTTTTTATAACTTATCCACAATCTATTAAGATAGGCCTGCAAGTTTTGTATGATAGCCAAATGCTTACCATCAACAAGTTCTAGTTCTTGTAGCTATGAGGCTCTATAGTCTTCATCATATTTAATGTGCTCTAGTGATATTCTTAATGATGGGATCTCAATCTTGACTAGGATGATAACTTTAGTGACAAAAACAATGGATTATGGAGTAGCTCTAGTCAGGGTGCAAGGATTGGTTTTATAAGCTCCGATGGTAGGAAAGAGTTACAAGTGCCAATTATGGCCAACATCATTCATAATATTTTCTAAGATGACTAAAATGGTTTTATTTTAGGCCTCAACTTGTTCATTTCATTATGGGTTATATGAAGTGGATTTCTTGTGCTTGATCTTGAATTTTGTACAAAGAGCTTTCACATCTTGGTTTACAAAAGATCTACCATTATCAGATATAATACGAGCTGGGATGCCATATCGACAGATGATATGGTAATGAATGAATTTGGCTATTTGTTTCTTAGTAACATAAGTGAGAGGAATGGCCTCAATCCATTTGGTAAAGTAATCAATTGTAATTAGAATGTGCTTATGGCCATCTAAATATGTTGGGTTAATTTTCCCAATGAGATCAAGACCCCATGTTGAGAATGGCCATGGTGTTGTAACTAGATACAATGGTAAATAAGGTTCATGTATCAAGCTTCCATACTGATAATAAAGAACATACTTATTTACATAATTACAAGCATTTGTCTCAATTTTGGGCCAATAATAGCCTCTTTTAATAAGTTTCTTTGCTAGGACTACACCATTGGTATGGGGCCCACACATTCCTTCATGAACCTCCTTTAGTGCCATCTTGGATTCTCCCAAATATAAACAATGAAGAAGCATTCCATCATAGCCTTTTTGATAAAGCATGTTTCCAAGGAGGATATAATGTGTTAGGTAATGAAGGAAATTTTTTTGTTGGTTATTGGAAAAGTTGGTAGGAAAGACATGGCTATGGAAATAGTTATAAAAATATTGGTACCATGGTAGCTCAGGTGAGAGATTAGGATCAACAATGGTACATATCCTCTTTGAATTTGATAAAATATGTGATGGCTAAAGAATATTTTCAATCAAGAACTGATACTCTTTAGCACTATCATGCATTTGAATCATGGAACCAATTGTTGCCATGGTATCAGTAGACCTCTTGTTGACTCATGGAACTTGCTCAAACTATAGATATTTAAAATATCTTTTTAGGTTATCAACAATTTTCTTGTAAGTGACAAGCTTATAATCTCTCATTTTATACTAATCAGTTGTCTAATTTATGATTAGCTACAAATATCCATAGATGTTTAAGCTTTGAATATCCCATTGTATGGCAAGACAGAGCCCTACAACCAATGCCTCATATTCAACCATATCATTTGTACACTAAAATTGTATATGGAAGGCTTTGGGGATTTAATCCCCTTACAGTGTTATCAACAATATGCCAACTCCAAATTCTCAAGATTTAAAGGATCCATCTAAATAGAGTTTCAACTATTTAGGCTCTTTTGATGCTGTTAGGACTTGTTCCAAAGTCTTAACGTTAGGCTAGATTTTTGGTAGAAAATAAATTACTATTGTAAATGGGGCATGCATCTTTTATAAAGACACCCCCATAAAATAAACTTAGTTTATTTATTAGGTAGTTTTTATGTTTTATGTTTATTAATTAGAATTACTTTATGAGTTGTTTTCCCATATTTAGTTGGTTATAGGATTAGTTGTTTTTACCGGTCATTGGTAAAAACTATATAAATCATGTTTGCATTGTAAAAGGGTTAATGGAGTAAAGGCACCCTTATGTACTTGATTTTTTGAATTTTAAATAAAATACTTGTGCACTCGCACTAAGCGGGGACAAGGTTCAACCTATATTGATTCTGGAGTTATCAGTGGTATCAAAGCATGGTTATTTTGGAAGCTTGGTGAATTCGAAGGAGGAAGGTGAAAAATCATTTCACGTGATATCATTTGGCATGAAAATAAGGTATCCCATATAAAATGAAATTTTTTTATTGGTTTAAATGTTTGAAAAATTATTAAATTATTTTAATTTTTCAAATATTATTCACATTTAAACCTGTATTTTCCATATACCACTGTCTAGTCTTTTTGATCATTTGATACTCCATTTTTCTGAGTTCAACCTCCTCATCTGGCATAAAAATGATTTTTTAGCATTTTAATGTTATTAAATTCATTGTTTTTTGGCCAAAACTAGATTTGTATGGCCTTTTTATCTAAGAAAAACATCTGAAACTTTTTATTCATGGTTTCCATTATGATTTGCATTCATTTCAGCTCTTTTTAAATCCAAAACCTCTGAAAATCTTGATCAAATGGAATTTCAACCTCTATTTTTGCATTTTAATTGAAAAATCTAGAAAAACCAGACTTGTATGGCCTGTTTTACGGCCTTCCAATGTCTAGGTTTCATTTAGAATTTATTCACTGCAAAATATACCTTAAAAATTTGTAAAAACACAGAAAAAATCATTTTTTCCCAGCCTGTACAGATTTGTACGGCCTGTAGCAAAGAGAGATAGGTGAAAATAATTCTCCAGAGTAGCCATGGCATCCCAGGCAAGCATGGTGTAGGTATAATATAGGGAATTAAATTATTTGCTATTTATAAAGTTTTTTTGTTTCAAATATTTGCTGCTGGGTCCCACGGGAGAAGTTGGAAAGAAACACTGAAAAGAAAGGGAAAAAATTAAATTTATTTACTCTCATGTATTAATTTTTTCTATTTTCCCTCATACACAAAAATCTGGTATAAATATAAATTTCTGAGTATAATGTTCTGTAAATGGTCTTAGAGCAATTGGTTAAGCTTATTTTGTTAGAAGCTTGCAAAGGAGGAGGTCAAGGGTTCAAATCCCTTCTTTTGGAGAAAGTTTTGTTTTGCTTTGGAATATGCTTTTTAAAAAGAGGAATATTCCCTTTTAATTCAAAATATTGTAAAACACATACTTATTGTATTGTGTTATTTATTTTTGAAAAAGGGGCAAAATTCAATCATATTTCTTTTGCATTGTTATGGTGAGATAAGGGTGTAATTGGTGGAATAAGGTTTTAATTTGGTGAAATAAGGGTGTAATCATTGATTTTTGGTGTGGTTAAGTGCAAAACCCATAAAAAATACTTGTTTTTTTTCTTTTACGCTCTATGCGGAGGTTAAGTGCAAAACCCCATAGAAGTAGTGTCATGTGCAGTGAGTGTGATATTTGTTTCATTTCTTTTGCATTTTGTCGCACGTTTCTCTACTACACTTACTTTCATTTCAAAATGCCAAAAATTTAGAATTTACTTTCAAATGGTGATAGATTAACAATTTCCAATTATTCAGATTGGAAATGATTGATGGAGGCTTCACTAGTGTTTAATGAGTTATGGGATATTATTAAGAATGAAAATCCCACATTGCCAACAGAGCAAGCTAAATTAGATATTTTCAATTTGCATGATTCTAAGGCCTTAACTCTCATTAAATGTTGTTGTACTCGTGATACGTATGTTCATATTGAAAATTATCCTCATAGTTACACTGCGTGGAAAACATTATCAGATTTGTATGATAAGAAATCTAAGCATAAGAAGATAGATATTCATATGCAGTTTTTTACTTTGTCATTAGATGAGGATGGGGATATGGGAGAATATATGTCTAAGTTGAAAAATATCACTATTGAGTACACTAAGGCTGGTTTTAGAAAACTAGATGATGACCTCATAGTTACTGCTGGTTTGAAAGGACTACCAGGGTCCTATAGGAATTTTGTTGAAATGTTGCATGTCTCTGACAAGATCATAGGCATCACCTTTGATAAGTTGGCTGAGTTGCTCATCCAACATGATCTCTCTCTACCCAAGAAATCCAAGAAAATTGAAGAAGCCCATGTTTTAGAGTCAAATCCTAGTTCATCTTCATTTGGGCATCAAAACAATAGAGGAAATAGTTATAGAGGGGGTCGAGGTTACAGAGGAGGGAGATATCAAAATAGAGGTAGGGGTCATTCACATAATCAACAATCTAATCAACCACATTCACATGAAACAAGTGATCGAGGACATGGTCACAATTCATATAGGGGTAGAGGTTGAGGTAGATCTGACATTCAGTGTCATAGATGTGGAAAATTTGGTCATATTGCCTCACAATGTAGGATTCCTTTTGATAAAATTTAGAGGCCACAAAAAGTGACTAAAACTAACTCTGCTCAATATGCCGATCATGACTATGATGAATCTAGTAATGTTGCCCATGAATTTTCATTTACTTCTTTGGGGCACATTGATTATGTTGAATATGAGGCTAGAGATGAGCTCACAGATGAGACACAGGAGCAACCAAACACATGACATTTAGGAGAGATTTCTTTTGGTCTTATAAGGAAGCTTCTCTCTCTCTAGTTGCCTTAGTAGATAAGTCTATGCATACACCACTAGGACTTCATTTTATTCAAATTCTTCTTCTTAATGGGTCTATAAAATACTTGGAGGATGTCTGGTATGTTCCCACATTGAAGAAACACTTACTTTCTTTGGTAACTATTCGAATGAAAGGTTATCAAATTGTGATTGAAAATGGGCTCATTTACATCAATTTAGTGAAGGATAATTATAAAACCATGTATACATGATATGAAGATGGAAACTTGGTTAGATTGCATTATAAGGTGCTTCCTCCCAATATAGAACTTGTAGTAGTTGTTGACACAAGTACAGGTACTATGTCTACACAGAAGTTATGGCATCTCCGCTATGGACATTTGAATATCCACTCTTTAGTGGATTTGTAGAGATATGGTATGGTGAATGGGTTGCCTACTTTTTGCAAAGATAGTATTCTTTGTGAGTCATGTGTTTTGGGCAAACAAAATTGGGAAAAATTTCCTAAACAATCATCTTGGAGAGGTAACAGATGTTTATAGTTAGTTCATAGTGATGTATGTGACATGAAAAGGTCATCCATTGGTGGGTGTAGATACTTTGTCTTGTTTATTGATGACTTTTCTAGGATGACTTGGGTATTCTTTATGAAAAATAAATCTGAAGTTTTCGCTAAGTTTGTTGATTGGTTACACTTAGTCGAAAAAGAAACATGTTCACATTTGGCCACTCTGCATTCAGATAATGGAGGTGAGTATGCCTCTAATGAATTTTTAGACTATTGTTGAGAACATGGAATTCATCAACAATATAGTAATGCTTATACTCCACAACAAAATGGAGTATCTGAATGAATGAATATAACTTTAAAGGGCACAACACGTGCCATGTTGTACTATAAACAGCTTGATGATAAATTTTGGGCCGAAGCTATTCCTACTATAGTGTATTTGAGAAATAGGTCCCCCACAGTTGTACTTTTGGGACAAACTCCATATGAGGCATGGTATGGGTTTAAACCCAAAGTTAAACACTTGAAAGTGTTTGGATGTCTTTGTTTTTCTTTGGTTCCTCCTAAACATAGAACTAAGTTGGAACCACGAAGTCAAAAATGCATCTTTCTTGGTTATTCTAAAGATAAAAAGGGGCTTCATTTGCTTGCACAGGATTTAGGCAAATTCATAGTGAGTCGAGATGTAATATTTGATGAGTTTAGGACTATGAACACTGCAGAGATTGATTCTCAACTTGATAGATTAGAGAGGAAAAATGCAAAAAGAGATAAGGGTTTGAATAATGGGAATAACTCTTCAAATTTATGGTATGAGACTCAAATTCCTTCACTTTCCTCTCCTTCATCTACAAGTTCACAAGTTGATGGCTTATAAATTGTTGAAAATTCTCTAAGTCCCCCTTTGAATGATACACATAATGAGAATTCTGGAGTCCCTGATTTGAATAATTTGTCTAAGTATCTAAAATGGGCTCAAAGTACTTTTTCTAACTTGACAGCAGATGAAGTTGGTTTAACAAGGCCCAGGAATTTTTGAAAATAGGTGAACTATGCTATGGTTTTTACTACTTCTTCCACTAAGCCATCCACTTTTGAGGAGGCATTTACTAAACATGTTTGGCAACAGGCAATGAAATGTGAGTATGATTCCATACTTAACAATAATACATGGGTTTTAGTTGATCCTCCTCCACATGTTAAACCCATCAAATGTAAATGGGTTTATAGGACTCAGATGGCTCCATTGATAAACATAAGGCATGACTTGTTGCCAAAGGATATGCACAACAAGAAGGTATTGATTATGAGGAAACATTTGCACCAACTACCAAATGACACACTATTTATATGGTACTTGCCTTAGTAGCAAAAAATGGTTAGAAAGTACATTAGTTGGATGTTAAAAGTGCTTTTTTAAATGGTGATTTATAGGAAGAATTCTATATGAAACAACCTCAGGGTTTTGAACAGGTGGGTGATGAACACAAAGTGTGTAAATTGACAAAAGCTTTGTATGGGCTCAAACAGGCACCCAGGGCTTGGTATGAGAAAATGGATTCATACTTGAAATCCATTGGTTTTCATCGCAAAGAATCAGATGATACTCTCTATTTTCAAGTGAAGGGTAAGAAAATGGTGATACTAGTTCTTTATGTTGATGACTTGTTTATTACAGGTAATGATGAAAATCATAACAAGTTTGTGAAGAAGGAATTAAAAGATGGGTTTGAGATGACAGATCTTGGACTTCTTCACTACTATCTAGGCATAGAGGTAACTCAGAAAGAGCATAGTATTTTCATTTCACAAACTAAGTATATTTCTGAGTTATTAGAGAGGTTTGGCATGAGTGATTGCAATCCTACCCTCACTCCCATGGAAAGTAACTTAAAATTGTCTAAGGATGATAGCAGTGCCTTTTTTGATGGCACCACATATAGACAATTGGTGGGAGGTTTGATATACTTGATGACTACCAGGCCTGATATTTCATTTTCAGTTGGAATTTTGTCTAGGTTTATGCATGAGCCTAGAGAAATTCATTGGCATGCAGCAAAATGAGTAATTCATTACCTTTAGGGAATGAAAACATATGGCCTTGAATACCTCCGCAACAAGAACTTCAAACTTGTTGGATATTGTGATGTAGATTTTGGTGGATGTGTGGATGACAGAGTGTCAACCATAGGATACACTATGCATATGGGTTTAGCTGCCATTGCTTAGTGTTGTAAGAAGTAGGATATAGTGGCAAATTCATCAGTAGAATCAGAGTATATTGTAGCATGGGATGCTTCTAGAGAAATTGTTTACCTTCATCATATTCTTAAAGATCTTCAGGTTTCTTAGTTTTCTCCTACACAGTTATACATTGATAATCAGAGTGCAATCAAGATGTCTAAGAATCTAGTGTTTCATGCCAAAACAAAACATATGGATGTCAAATATCATTATCTGTGAATGCTGGTGGCAAAGAAAACTCTTGATCCAATATATTGCCCAACTGCCGATCAGACAGTTGATATCTTCACAAAACCCCTTGACAGAATCAAATTTGAAAAATTTAGAAAAATGCTTGGTATGTGTCCAAAGACCTGACTTTGGATCATAGGGGGGTTTGTTAGGACTTTTTCCAAAGTCTTAACGTTAGGTTAGATTTTTGGTAGAAAATAAATTACTATTGTTAATGGGGCATGCATCTTTTATAAAGACACCCCCATAAAATAAACTTAGTTTAATTATTAGGTAGTTTTTATGTTTTATGTTTATTAATTAGAATTACTTTACGGGTTATTTTCCAGTATTTAGTTGGTTATAGGATTAGTTGTTTTTACCGGTCATTGGTAAAAACTATATAAATCATGTTTGCATTGTAAAAGGGTTAACGGAGTAAAGGCACCCTTATGTACTTGATTTTTTGAATTATTAAAAAAATACTTGTGCACTCGCACTAAGCAGAGACAAGGTTCAACCTATATTGATTCTGGAGTTATCAGATGCTTGTTCTATCATCATGATAGAATCATTTGGAAGGTCAAAGTTGAGAGGCTGAGTGGGTGTAATAGGAACTTATGTAAGTTGGTCTACAAGAATCTACCCTTTGATTGTCTTCTAATTTTGGTATTCAATATCAAACTCATTGAGGAGCATAATCCATTTAGCCATGCATCCTTGCAGAGCTACTTTAGATAAGAGGAACTTGAGAGGATCTACCTTGGTGATAACAAAAGTTTTATTATTTAGCATATCATGTCACAATTTTTGAGTGGAAAACACCATAGATAAACATGTGTTCTTAATAGGTACATAATTATGTTCATATGATACTAATGTGCAGCTTTAATAATAAATCACATGTTCATTACCATGATCATCATGCTGAGATAAAAGTGCCCCTAATGCATATTCTATGACTGATATGTAAATAAGTTGTGGCTTTCCTTGTGTTGGAGGTCGTAAGACCAGTGGATTTGCCAAGTATGTTTTAAGTTTTGAAAATGCTATCTCAAAATATTCATCCCACTACAATGTCACCCATTTCATTAAGAGATAGGTAAATGGGTGGCACTTATCTACTAATTGAGAAATGAACCTATGTATAGACTAGATCTTGCCTTGTAGACCCCACAACTATTTAATATTTTTGGGTTGAGGCATTTCTATAATAGAGGTGACCTTTGTAGGGTCAACTTCAATCCCTCATTGTGATATAATGAACCCTAGCAATTTTCTTGATGTGACTCTAAAGACACATTTCTTAGGATTCAAGTAGACTTTATATGCATGAAGCCTCTCAAATATTCTTCATAGAATGTTAGGATGTCCATCTCTTGTTCTTGATTTTGATAGTATATCATCAACATAGTCCTTGATAATGTCATGCATCATGTCATGGAAGATGACAGCCATTACATAATAATATGTGGTTCTAACATTATTCAAAGTAAATGGCATGACTTGATAATGGAATGTTCCCCATGAAGTGGTGAACATGGTCTTATGTTAATCTTCAGGGGATATCTTGATCTGATTGTAACAAAAAAATCCATCCATTAAGGATAGTATATCATACCCAATAGTTGAGTTAAAAATCGTAATGATGTTGGTTATAGGAAAATCATCTTTGGGACATGCCTTGTTGATATCACAAAAATAAGTACAAACATGTATGCCTAGGGTCTTTTTACTTATTTGAACGATTTTAGAAATCCATTCAGAGTAGTCAAGTTGTATGATAAAATTGGATCTTAACAACTTCTCAAAGTTGGACTTAACCAAAAGGGTGATACGTGGATGCATCTTTCTCAACTTTTACATGACTGGTTTAGCATCAGGGTGAACAACTAGATGATGTACAACTAAATCTAGATCAAGGCTTGGCATGTTAGAATAAGCCTATGCAAAGATGTATATATAATCCTTAAGAATAGATATAATGTGTCCATGTTTTGCTTCAGTAAGGGAAGGTCCAAGATAAACATTTTTGGGATCCTCATGGGTTCCCAAATTCACTTTTTTTGTGCTCTCTATAAGGAGTGTGGATCCATCTTCTAGAATTTTAGGAAATGTATGGTCATTATCATCTTCTTCTATCATATCTTCTTTTTGTTCCTCCCAAATATTTGGATAATATGAAGAATCAAAATCAACCTTCTCAGGTAAAGGCCAATTGGTAAAGACGTATGGAAATTCAAGAGTAAGATGCTCAAATATTTGATGTTATTCTAAAGAGATGCTTGTACTAGCTATGGAACTTGGGCTAAATGGACTTTCTATGTCCTGAGGAGATGAGCGAACTTCCCCATCTGGGAGTGCCTAAAATAGGTTTTCACTCAAAGGCTTGTCTTTTTATTTACTTTTTCCTTGATCAATGAGTGCCTCAAAGAAGTTTTTACTTGAAGATCTTGATGTTTGTTATTTTTTATGACCAATAAAATTTTACTATTATCCAATGTAGGAAGAAGAATTCAATGAAAAATCAAAACGCTCTTTATGATCACCAATGGGGAATGCATCTCATAAGACCATGTATTCTGCAGTTGATTATTCATTTTGAAACTCATCAAGGCATATGACTAAATTATACTAATCCTAATATATGAGCTTAGGATGGAAAAGACATAGGTTATAATGAGGGTTTGCTTTAGGATAGGAAGCACCAATGGTAAAGATATAATGTCCTTCTTCAGGAAGGGAAGCATCACTAGGATAGAATTTTGCTTAAGGGTGGGAAGCTCCAATAGGATAAGTTTTTGCTTCAGGATGAGAAGCTCCAATAGGATGGATTTTTTCTTTAGGATGGGAAGCTCCAATAGGTGTTATGGTTAATATGGCATTTGAGTCAAACAAATCTGAATCAACAAGCTCATAAAAAAGGCTATAATGGGATGTTGCATCACTATTAGGAGTCTTGTTACTAGTCACTTCAGAATAATCACTACCAAATATTATGATTTCATCCTCTAGTGGTTTAAATCTGAGACCATGATTCCCATTAACAACTCCAACTGATAAAGGATCTAAAATTCCTTGCACTTGGAAGCCAAGGCATTTCCTTATATAGTCAAGATGATCCATTATCCTATTAGGGATAGGATAATTTGGATTCTAAAAACAATATTCAAGGGCCTCAGATTATAACAAATCTCCCTCAATAAAATCCACTCAATATTTTTTGGTGCAATTGTAGGTACAAAAACCATAGGAGGTTTTGGTTGCTCCTTCTTTAGTTGCCAAATTTGATCAGGTTTGTTAAGAGTCTAGGAAGTTTTAGGCTTACCAAATGTTTTAGGGGATTTTGGTAATTTTACAATATGGAGGAAATCCTTTAGATGATACATGGAAATGTCTGCATCTTTAATAATCACCTACTTGTCTAGAGCTATAGGAAATGGATCAGTTGAGGTGGAGGCTAGATCACTGGGGTCTATATAATTAGATGGAGATGTATGAGACATGATGGCTTTGTTTTTATTTGTAATGAATTGAGAACTTGGGAAATAGTTACAATTATGAAACTCTACTTCAAGATGCTTATAGTATTGGTATGGTTATTGATCAATGAGAATAGTAACCTGGATCCCATCATGGGGAAACTTAAGGCATTGGTGAAGAGTAGATGGAACTTCTTATACTTCATGGATCCAATGACAACCAAGAATTATGTCATAAGGAAGTTCAATAGCCATAATATGGAATAACATGTGATGAGAAATATCCCCAACCATGACTGGTAACCAAATTTCACTGAATGACTCCTTCTCAATGTTGTTGTAAGCCTTGATTGTAATAGTATCTATCTAAATGTCTTTGTCCATGTAACCCAATCATCACACCAATTTAAGAGATATGATGTTCAACCCTGAACCATTATCTATAAGAACCCACTTGATATTGTGATCCATAATGATTATCTCAATGTATAGTGGGTTATTATGGTTTGGGCAAAGGGTGGACATGACCTTTTGATCAAATGTGATCTACCAAAATGAAGATAAATGTCCAACTAGGTTCTAGAATTGATTAAGGTTTATATCATTAGGCACAATAGACTTTTGTAAAAGTTTGTTGAAGATGGTTCTATGGGAATCAAATGTCTAAAAGAGTTATAATATGGAAATTTTCATAGGGTTTTTATCTTCTTGGTCCAATATACCATAAGGCCTTTAAATTTTGGATTGAACTAGTTTAGTCTTTATTGGGATAGTATTCAGCTTTGGAACCACTAACACATGTTCTCATTAGGTTTATGGAAAGAAGTGGGTGAAGGGCCCTAGATGGTAACTCATGGGTGTCTCATTGTAATTTCACAACATAGAGGTGGCAAGGAGTCATTATAATTAGAAGAGTGAGGCAAAGGGCCTTTGATGGTGATTTGTGGGTGATTAATGACATTTCTATAATTTTGGGTCAGCAAGGAGCCTTTAGAAGAATGGTATTGTTGTTCAAGATTTGTAACCCATGAAAATAGAGTAACAACATGATGGTGCAAACTTGACATGGTATTAATAGGGGGAGAGGGTGTTTACCCTATAATGATGGGTCTCATGTTGTGAGGAACATGAGATTGGCCACATAGCATCAAAGTAATAGTGGTAATGTGGGTTACAAAAATACATCCCATAATGTTATTGTAGTCATAAGGTAAATGTTATAAGCCACATTATTAGTGTGGGGATCATGATTTCAATTATGCTCATTATGATTCTGACCTTGTTATTGGTTTAAATTCTACCTCTATCCTTGATTGTGACCATTTTGATTATTTCTTGGTGGTGGTGGATCATGTCAAGGAAAGGGGTCTTTGTAGATTCCCATATCTTGATTTATGTCTTGATTAGGGACCAACTTAATTTCTAGCTCACCATTTTCAATAAATTCCTCAATAATATGTCATAATTAAATGCAATGATACACACTGAGACCATCAACATGATGAAAGTTACACCATTTGTTCTCTTTGTAATAGTCTAGTTTTGGTTGATCTTGAGGAAATGGCCTTGATACTAGCCATATAATTAAGTTATCTATAATGAGATTTTGTAATACTACTTTAATTGATTCTCATAACTTGATAAAGAATCTAAAATTGGTATGAAATGTCCTTTGTGGAGGTTGTCTTTGCAAAGTAGGTAGTAGATTTTAGGGAGTTTATTGTACATTTAGAGGAGGCATAGTCTGTATGATTTGTACATGTATTTTTTTTGTCACCCCATTTCTAACCATGCTCTTATTTTTTTGAAAGCACTTAGACTTATCTTGTGTAACTATTTGAGGAGCTAGTGATTTAGTTTGATTAGATGCTTGTCCTTGTACAAAGATCTTAACAAGGCCCTTATAAATAAGAGCCTTCTCAATCTACACTACTTTGTCAATAATTTATTCAAATGAGTTAGCATAAGCTAACCATAAATTATACATAACTTTGGGATGCAAATTTTGTGTAAAGATATCAACCAAATTTTTGCCTGGTAAATTATGTTGAAAGCGGCCTGCTAATGCTCTCCACCTTTGTAGATATGTAACAAAACTTTCACCATAATGCTATTTAGATTTGTATAAGTCAAAAATGGTCCATTCATGTTCTATGTTGTATGAGAAATGGTTAATGAACTTTTTTTATAAGTCATTCCAGTCTGCAACTAATCCCTTGGGTAGTTTAAGTAGCCAATCAAGAGCTTGGCTTGCTAAAATTCATGAAAATAGTCATAGTAAGTAATTGTTACTATAAGAAAAATCTTGACATAACATAAATAATGCGTGTATGTGTTCACATGAATCTCCTTTCCCTTTGTATTTTTTAAATTTAGCTGCCTTAAAGTGAGGTGGAAAGGGGTTTCAGAGAATAGATAAGTCAAATAGATATGGGCATATCTCATCAAATTTATACCTTTTGAGTCTATTGTTCATCTCCAATATTTGGATAATTTCCTTCATAGAATTCCATTCTTGCATGTTTGGTGCATTTGTGGATTGGATAATATGCTATTGGGGTGGAATGTGCCCTTGGTTTTGTTATTGTTTGGGTGGAATGTGCCCCTAGTTTTTTATTATTGGGGTGGAATGTGCCCTTGGTTTTGTTTTTGTTGGGGTGGAATGTGCCCCTAATTTTTTTGTTATTGGGGTGGAATATGCCCCTAGTTTTGTTGTTTTTGGGGTGGAATGTGCCTCTGGTTTTATTGTTATTGGGGTGGAATGTGTCCCTAGCTTTGTTGCTATTAAGGTGGAATGTGTCCCTGATTTTCTATGGATCTATAGGGAGCGTATACCTTTCAATCCATGATTTGGTTTTGATTTTATATTTGAGTTGAGAACATAGGCCATTGATTCTTGGATTGTAAAACATTCCCAAAATTTGGCTATTTTGCATTTTGTTGATTTTGGAAATGTCTATGTTTATTTACCAATCTTTGGTTTGTTTGAGGGTTTTCCTTAATCTGAACTGAATGTTTGGGTTTTTGAGTTTGTAAAGTAACAAAAGGTTCTTGATTATTTAAGAATGTATGTTTTGTGTCAAATGGAACATCTTTTAAGGTCTCTTGTGACTTTAACTATTTGTTTAGATTACCTTGAGCCATTATGGTAATGTTCTCATCCAATATTTGTTGTGTACTATCCACCATATCTTTGTGTTCTTTCAAAGCCTTATTGTGAATTAAAGTAGCAACTAGGGAGTCAATTAATTCTAAAACAAGTTGATCTGCATAACATTGATTGATTATCTTGATCTTAGCTAGAAGATCTAGATTTGTGGGTTTTGACTCTATTTGTATTTCCTTTCCTTTGTTATAATAAGAAGGTATGTATATTTGTGCAAAATCTTGCTCTTACCATCATTGTTTTCCTTCTCTAACCAAGGTATGCAATTATTTTGTAGGAAATTTAGAAGGTAGTCTAACACCTGATTCTATCAATCTAAAAATGGATTCATCTTGATCTTGTTGGGGTTGATATTCATTGTAATCATCTTCAAATCTTACTATTGTGGGGATATCATCAAAAACAATGTGATTATCTTGACCATCATAAAATTTGTCATCCTCATAACTAAGACCATAAGAAGCCCCACTACAAGTGAAGCTTTGAGTCATGTCTAAAAAGAGTTATTCTAAGTGTTTGACTAACTTTGGACCAATGTTAGATAAACAATCAAAGTATGCCTTATCTCTCTTTTTAAACAAATACCAAGGTACCAATAAGACTATAAGGGAGGGTGGTTTAAAACCATGCAAAATTTAGAATATTTGGTTCATGAAATTACTCAACCTTTGGTGAAGTTGAAATCATATAGATCAGAAGAGAGTAAGGTAACTCAAAGACCTAAGGTGAAAACTAGTGCACCAAAGCCTAGATCTTTGTGATACACCCACACTACAAAAGTTAGTTTCAACTTTGACAAGTTGACCCTAGAAGCTTAGAAGAAATCTCTTTGGATTACGAAGAAGACAAAATGAATTAAGCAACTCAAGATGTAAAGACATACGTGAATCACTAAGTATAAAGCTAGGACCAAATAGGCAGCACAACATCACCACATGATTCTAGTAGGATAAAATATGTTCTAGGACCCAAAGCATGAGTGATATGTAAGATGACTTGATTCCACCAAGATGATAATGTGATTTTGAGTCTTAATAAATAACCTTTAACCCAAATAGAAAATTGAACCCAAGTTAAAACAAGCCTAGTGCACAGATGGTGAACCCACTTTGACGCACCAACCCTTAGAACTCAAAAAGGTTCAATTTCAAATGTGGATTATAAATGAAGGATTTAAACAAATTGGGTAAAAGTTATATACTCAATTGGGCAGCATGACTACACTAAATTGGATGTCATGACACAAAGATTTTGATAACAAATTGAACAAGGAAAAGATGAATTTTCCATTTGGACAGCGTAATGCCTCCCTTGCTCAATAAAATTGAGGGCAATATGTTTTGGTTAAGTTCATTAAATTAACAAGTAGTTTAGACATAAATCAAGACCAAGTAAGATAATGAAAAAAAAACATCTTAAGTCTAAATTGATAAGGTATGACAAAGTGGGGTCTACTAAACTATTAATTTTTAAATGTTTCTAGGGGCATCAATTTTAGAATGACTTTTATGCCAAACAATGCAAAAGAAAAGCACAAATTTTGGGTCTGTATCACTTGGCTTATTGTAAAAAGGTCTAGTCCTTTATGCAACCACTACATCCTATTGTTTGCTTAGTGTAGTGTGATGTCTAAAGTGCCACTATGTACCATGTGCAACTCAAAAGAAATCAAATGAAGTCAATGCCAAGAGGTGAAACCCCGGGTCAAAGCTTCCCTAAAGAACTTGTAGGAGGTGATGAAGTCCCCCTCAAAAGCCAAGATGCCTAAAAACAAAGACAACATGAAAATAGAAAGACTTTAGGGTCATTTTTACGATCACCCAAACTTTAGCAAGTTTTTGGGGAATGCTTTAGATGAATTTCTTTCTAAGCTTTGGACTAGGCTACTCACAATAAAAATGGTGCTTTTGATTCCAAAAGTTCCTTATAGGGTACAAATGGAAGAGCATACATGCAACATACCTCTTTTTTTCCAAACAAGATTAATCTAATCAACTATTGCAAACAATAATTAACAAGTGTGTTCAATTTTAAACTTGAATGAAATGTTTGGTGGTGTTCATTTGACCCCTTGGTCTTAGTTACAAACTTTGAAAACATTCATAATAAACACCTATTTTCTTTGTTAAACACCAAAACAAAGTTCCTAATCAAATTATAAGCATGTAAAAGTGATTTAAACGTGTTTTAATTAAAAATGCCACTTGGTCCTGTAGCAAAATTATTAGAATGTCCTTGAGCTTTAAAGCCCTTTTGAGTTTGAAATAACAAACTTTGAAAAAGTAGGTCTCATGTCTATTTTTTTCAAAAAAACCATCAAAATTGATCACTACCAACTGAGATCTGACCAATGTTGGTTCTACTATCTGATGTCGGTTAAGACAAGTAACTGATGTTAGTATTTATATCAACATCGGTTACTATTTAAAAATTGTGGCAACCAAAAATGATAAAATAAAGTTATAAAATCACTTTTCAAGAGTTTTAAATGCTCAAATAAGTTTTTTAAGGTTAAAAAATGACCTCCTTTAGGTTTAGGATGCATCTCATCCCACCAGGCATGCCAATATGTAGAGAGGATTACAAATCAAGTTAGTCAAGCATTAGTCCATTAAGAATTAAACATGCATAAATAACTAACTAACCAAGCGTATCTATTCTTATGGGAATTACAAAAAATAAGAATAAATAAATGAAAGAAATAAATCACCATATCACCTTCCCAAATGGATTCACCATACCTATGTGGCTCAAAAACATGTTCTCCATTGATCAAGCATCCTTTCCTTTGTCAACAATAGTGGTAAGCTCCTCCAATGCCTCAAGACCACTCCATAAAACCTAGGCTCATGATACGGAATCACTAAACTAGCCTATCAATGAAGCTTTATGGAAATAATTTAGAATTATAACTTTTCAATGTTCAAGATTTTTAGATATTTGAGCATAATAAACTTGCACCAAAATAGATTAAAAATGATGTTGTGAGGCCTCTCTATTTATATATTTTTGAGATTGGTCAGGATCAACCATGACCATCTATCTCAAGATTGAGATGTGTCACCATGGATAGTCCTAATATGTGGAATTAAATCCATAAATATCCTCAAGATAAATAAGAATTAAAGAGGCATGGGAGGCATTAACTAGGCATGGGTGACCCATAATCCTAATATTTTATGCACTTATGGCTTGATGGATGCCACCCCATAGATGATGTCACTAGGTGATGTAGATAATAAGAATCAGTTTTTAAAAATAAATATTCAACAACTCTCATGGAAAATCCACTTAAACTCTTGATTTAGATTAATTAGCCTTAAACAAGGTCAATCAACATTTGTGCAATTATTTGAAAATTGGCCCTCAATTAATCAAAATGGTTAGAAAGTCATATTACTAGGTCATAATTTGATTGGAGAGGAATTAGAAGATGATGTTAGATGTGTTGGAACTATATTCCCATTTAGGATTTTCCAACAACAAATAACAAAGGTATATGACGCACACCAATGAATTAGAAGGAGTGATCCAGAGCACTAAATGGTGAAATCATCATTTTGACTCAAAATGATCTGATCAAAGTTAGCTGGCCCATAAAATACATTGCCTAATTTAGGGATTCTTCGACCTAAATTGGCACTTGTAAGTGACAATTTCAAACCATTTAGGACATTTAATATATTTTGACCTAAAATGTACATTTGAGTGCAATTCGAGTAAGATTGACCATTTTAACACAAATGGTGTTAGGAATTGGATGTCTATAGATATCAAGATCCATTTATCCAAATTTCCATTGAGTTGATTATGACTATCCTTCAACCTTACATGCATCCCATCCCTCGCTCAGTTGATCCCAATTTGGATCCTATTCCCACTATCTATCTAGCTAAGTCTATTCTTATTTTGGATCCTATTATTCCTTTAATTGAGCCTCATCCATTTTATCCACTGACCCCACCTCCCCTTGGTGATGGTTTTCTCCCTTTACTACATCTTTCCCTTTTCCCACCTTATGGGCTGATTAACCATATTTTGATATTCATAAAGCTAGTAGTCATTGGAATAGAGACTATTCGCTACACCAACCTTAATTGACTTCTACTTCCACTCACTCTATTAGTACACCTATAAAGTCTACTAAAACTCATATATATTACTTTCATGACATGGATAATCATTCCTCTATGTATTGTCATAATATTTGATAATATATAAACACCTTGTGTCCCACTATTCCTTATGCCACAGACAAGGATACACCTCTCTTGAAAGTATCAACTGAATATATTCATAAATATGGAGAGATATATTGTCTATGGCACCAATGTGGTATTTATCACATTGATCATTGCCATATCCTTCAACAACATCTCAAAGATCACCTCAAAACCATTCATGTGCCTACTAAATTTATTCCCATAGGTCACCCTTGCGCTTTAGCTCCCCCTTCTTCCATTGTGTATCCTCCACATGTGGTCCCTTATACACCTATAATTTCTCCACCTATAGATTCTCATTCACCGATGACCTATTCTCCACTAATGAACCCTTCATCTCTTATAGAGTCCATTTCCATTTCTTCTCTTGAGCATCCCCTGCATGATAGTCCTCAACAACATGATCCTTTAGGCATTCCTACATTTTCTATCAAGGAGATTCAATGTGAAGTATTTTCTAACTTTTTGTGAAGATTGATGAGACTCTGGCTATAGTTTGAGTTTAGTTTGATAGAGACTTATTAGATGTTATGGATAATGTGTGTGGAAAAATCTACTAGTATTTATGAACATGACATGGTGTTCTTTCAAAATTTTCTTCATTTATACTAGATGTGTCCTCAAAATTTACAGTTATCTATATTATATCATTTGACATTGTGTCAAATTCTTATTTAACTTACATGACTACTTATGTTTTGTACTACATGTTGCTTATTGTGTCATTTTATTCCTTATTTTCTCTTATGGATTATTTTTCAGATTACATAATTTTTTTCCATGAATTTATATTTTATGGATGTCTTATCTCCTTCTCATTATTTTTTTATCTTATCTCTATAAACATGGATAATCATTATTGTGACTTGGTTATATAAACCATGTTTCCCTTAGTCATTCCTTCTTTACCATGTGACCAGCTAGCAAAAAAATCATCTCATTATAATCTCCTTTTACCAATCCACCTTGGATCTCCCTTTATTCCCCTTATTACCTTTTTCAAACTAAGCATACACATGGTTGAGACTTGAGATTATATGCTAGTTCATATGTATGCCTAAGTGTGTTAGTCCATCATGTATTTAGATACTTCACTTCCTTTAGCCAAACCCTATAGCTAATTCATGTGTATCACTTTATCTCTCATGATTGATCATTCCAAATCCATATGGAAGAGGAATATTAAAGTCCATAAAAACTCAAAATCCAAATCATTTAACAAAAGACAATGATCTAAACGGTAACATTCAACATTCTAAAAGTCAAATCACACTAAAAGACATGATTATAAGCACATCTCATTTCTATAATCAAAGATTAAACTTCATAGTTGGCCTCATGATAGAGTTGAGGTATATTGGGGTGTGGTAGGCTAGTAGATTGGGAAAGGAGAATAAATAAATCTTTTAGTGATACCTACTTTCTCACACAAGTATCCAATCATCACAGTAGACTGACAGCTCTGTAAGAGGGAATGAGGAATGGGGAATACATTATGGGAAGGTAGGTCCATTTTAATTTTCTTATTCAAAATAATCAACTTGAGTGATCTTATTAGCTCAACTATTTTCCTGCATAGTTTTGTGTTTATATTTAAAAGTTATCCTTTGTATATTGATGGTCACTAGTCACCTACTATATTTCTATGTCCTCAGTGTGCCTCATGTTTCCTAAGGTTTTATCATAAGATTCCTATGTTGTGATTTTTTAATTACTTATTTCTTTCCCTATAACCCTATTATTTCCCCTTGAAAAATATTATTTTGTTCATTGATCACTCCCCTTAGGGATCCCATTTATGAGTTGTAGTGTAAGAGCTTTGGATAGGACCAAACCTTCCTCACAAATTACCAAATTTTCACATGATCATTCCAAACATCCCATTTTAACATATTATTTTCTCTTCCATTGTTTCCACATCATTGATGTTCCCTTTATGAGTTGTAGTGTAAGACCATGGATAAGACCTAGCTTTTCTCACAAAATTTTCCAATATCTAACTCATAATGAAATTACATGTGTCAAATTTGAGATAAGTCATGATTTATTATGAGTTAGACATCATTGAAATGCTTCCAATCTTGATATAGTATGTTTTATTCTTACTTCATTGATCTTTCAATTTGAGATAAGTCATGATTGATTATGAGTTACACATCATTGTCATGCTTCCCATTTTGATATAGTATGTTTTATGCTTACTTCATTGATCTTTCACTTTTATATTTTTATATTTTGATTGCACATAAGAATACAACCATTTTTATTAAGTTTTTAACACTTCCCAACTTGAATTAGTGTGATCATTTTATGTTCATTTTGCCAATTTTGTTTCTCTTTTATACTTTCCAACCTGATTTAGTATGATTGATTGACTTAATTTTTTTTATTTTTATACCATTTGTCTTTCATGTGATTTCCATGTTATTACATTATTTTCATAATTCCCAATGTGATATATTGTGATTTTACTTGTTTTAATTTGGTGCTAATACTTTTCATGGTTTAAAAACATTTTATCCTCTTGTTTACCACTTTTTGGTTTATTATACTTAGTTATCTTCTGTTATTACATATTTCCCATCACAATATAGTGTGTAGTATATTTGTTTCTAATTAATTATATTTTCCAAGTCCTTTTTGCATGTTTATTTTTAACTAGGCATGTGTATCACATAATGTTAAAAGAGAAAACACTTTGCACATATTTCCCATAAAATATATGATAAAAGCAAAATACATGGGCTAGAAATAAATATATCCATGCATCAATAATAAAAATCAAAATATAACTCATAAGACCAAAATATAACTATCAAAACAAAATATCTGTATATATCATATGTTTTATATAATAGTACAAAATACAAACATACATAGCTCTAACTCTATGACTAGGCTCTATCATATCTATCTCATGGCCTAGACACACCACCCATAGATGCCTCTAACTATACCCTCTACATGGTATGCTATAACAAGGATATTATATATCCAAACCTTATTACCTATCCCTATATATTGGCCATATGGGACTATACCTATCTCAATTGGATCATGGTAGCCATGTGTGTGGCTCTCTCATAAGCCAACACCTATCAGGCATGTGTATTTCTTACTCCCACCCCTATCAGTGATTTCCATCCATCCTCACATACATATAACTACTTTGACACCTCCACCACTGGTCTAAACTAACATGACTGAGCTAGGGTAGATGCTACCATAAGATCATCCAACATGGTGGGGTCGTATGGTGCTATTACCCCATCCAAATTGTCATGATGTGTTGTCATGACTAGGGATCCCCATATGACCTCATCTATCATAGGATCTACAAAACCTAAAATTAGATATATATCATATCACATATAAATCTCAAAATATATATATCTACCTAAAATCACATATAACTAGTATATTATGTCAAAAAATTAAAATTACAAATTTTTTTACTAGTCTCGATGTCACCAACCACCATCTGCCTTTTTGATCATCCACCAAGAGTGATCTTTCCATCTACTCATCCCCTGAGCACATCATCCATCACTCACATTTGTATCAAGGTAAATCTATGAGTCACCACTCATGCACATAATGAGCCTTTCTTTAGAGGTGCCTCTATCAACCATCTCTATCCTGGTTTAACTATTAGATCATCCTATGTGACCACCCTCACTTGTGCTTGATCTCAATGATGGAATATCCATCTATGGTGCATCTAAGGTGGTAGATGTTCCTCCTACTATGGTTTTTGTTATGGTACTTGATGCACCCTTGCATCCACATCCATGCCCTTTCCTCCTCCATCCATTAGTTATCATGTTTGACCAATCTATGGTCTCACATGTCAAGGTGTAATCACCATTATCTCAACTAGCACTTCTCTTCTACTACCCCTTAGCTCTCTAACATTTTATGCATAAAACTTAGCCACTACTAGAGGATCTAGTAGGTACAAGAGTCCAAACTACCTTGGAAAGCATGCCACTTGCTATGGCTCTACCCACTAGATATAGTGGCCCATGATTTGCACTCAAACCATCCATATTACCATGGTCACCCATATGGGCCAAGTAATAATAATATGTGTGTATGGTTTCCATATGATCTCCCCTCATGTGATCATCTACATTACTAGCATTTGGGTCATGACTCATGCTACCTAGTCTTATCTCCATCTAGTCACTTGAGTTAACCTATCATCAACTACATAGAGAAATATAGCTAGTCTATAAATCAAGTATCTCTCATATATCCATGTACTAATAAAAACAACTAATCCCATGGGCTCATTCCATTTGGACAACATCCCATACATATCATGTATGAGCTAGACCTAGATTATAGACTCAAAATCATAGAGCACCCCTGATTCAAAATAGATTGGCATAAGGATATTACATACAAAAATACCTTATTGTCTGACTTGTGACACAACATTCATGCTATCACAAGTCCAATCATGACCTTCTACATGTCTATAATCTATGCAATCTACACACCAAATAAACTAACCCTCAATCCTAGGTAGATTTTATTTGAGTATTTTACCCACCTAGATAGTGCTCATCTCTCCTCTAGATTATTTGGTGTCCTTATGATCACTAATGTACCTCCTATAGATAATCCAAGAAATGTATGGATGTCCTCCAGTGTGATCCTCACCTCTATGGCATCCCCATCTACCACCCATCAAAACTCTTGGTCAACTATTCCCATGCTCTAAGGAATATGACAATAAGATCAACACTTAGTGGGATGTGCCTCATCTCCATGATATCTCCCAAACCTAGTGAAAATAGTATCACTCTATCCATATCTATCAAATTCTCTAGTAAATTTGGTAACCATGATGCATCGATCAATCACTAATATCTCTAATGCCTCTGTAAAATATCAAACAATAAAGGATGTATTATATCTCCATGTCATTTATAATCCAAATACATTCATAAAAATCTTTGAAAACCAAGATGATTTTATTTAGTTTGTTCATTTTCAATTAAATTGATGTATTACAAACTAAATTGGCCCTATATTTCATCATAGATACTAAATTAGCCCTATCAAATTTCTACTAGATCAGACTCTATAGTACTAAGTTAACCACCTTTAGGTTTTAGTACTAAGTTGGGCCCCTTTCTACTTTGTAATACTATATCAACCACTTGAGAAATAACTAAGTCAGCCTACTAGTACTAAGTTAGCCTGCTTAACCAACTAAGTTAGCATGTTGGTTTTCTTACACTTTACATACTAAGTCAACTTAGTCGAGTATGTTCATCCATAGTGATTATATTTTGACCAATTTCCATAAATTCCTAGGGCATTTATTAGTTTGACTCCTTTTTACCCAATACCCTATTTGACCACTAGTGTCCCTAAAAATTTTCTAGGGTTCATTCAATTTCTTAGATTTTATGTACTATTCAATTTTCTATAATTCACTTAATTTCAAATAAAAAATATTTAAAATTTTGAAATTTTCAATTGCTTACCTATGCGACACTCACTATAGACACTATGTGTCCTTATATTATTTGTCATCTCATCACCATATTGGCTCTCTGGTCTCTCACTAGGTCTATTAGAGCTCTCTTTTCTTAGAATAGTAAAAATACCAAATGAATTATTTTTCACCCTATTTATATTTACTATTAGAAATTATTTACCCTTCAAATAGTTACCATTATATTTCTTATTTTGATCATATATTTGTCTCTACTAACTCTTTTTCCAAACCATAAAATGTTATAAAATTCTAACATCATAGAGAATCTTTTCAAATATTAAATGTCTATATTGCAAAAAATTTGATTTTTCACTATAATTCGCTAATCTCTATAGGTTCATCTAATGTTACTCACACTAGACACTTTCACATTTCTTACATATCCTTCTTTATATACAAAACTAAGGTAAGTAAATGTATGCATTTTTCAAATTTATCCTTTCATTTATCTTATTTTATCCTTACTACACTTTATTCATCTTCAACGTTACGTTTCACTATGTTCTTTTCCTAAATCACCATCCTGTGTTGCACCTACATGACAAATGATGATCTTCAAGTGGGGCATATGTATACACATAATATTTTAAAAATTTATCAATTATTGATGTTCTTTATCTTTTAATAACCCTTCAAGTCTCACTCATTTTTAGTGCACACCTTACAAGGTGCACTAGGGAAGGGGTGGGTAGACCATTAGTGCTTTGCAAGATTTTTGTCCCTTATTACCACTTGCTATATACACACCCATATTGTAAAACCATTCCACTAAGATTTTCTTTCTATTTTTCACATTCCTATAGTCATTTATGAACTTCATTATCCCTTACCTAACCTAAAACCCTTTTTTATGGTTTATGTTACATAATCTGCCCCATCAACCTTGTACTCTTATTGATAAAACTTATTAGGGTCTAGATACACCCTTGGCTGGCCTAATTTGTTTTTTTCAATAATGATACTAGGTCTATTAGGTTGACCTTATCATCCTAAACTTCTAAAAAGGATTGGGGTTAGATCTTCCTACATAAACACATCCATTTCACCATTTATAAGAGAAGAGAAGAAGAAGTATGATATATTGTAAATACGCTTACCCACCATTCTACTTGAGGAGAAAGCTTAGGTTTTCACACTTTATTTATAGAAATGGATCTTGTCTTGTAGATAAGTATGTTGGATGCATTGATTGGTTATGTAAACTAGAGCTGATTTACCCTTATCATCCTTACATACCAAAATAACCTATTGCAAAGAACCATGGACAAGAGATATATTGAGGCTCAATAGGTTCATCTTTGAAGGCAATTATTCTTAACTTTGTTCCTCATTTTTAAGAGTAGATAAATATGCATTTGTACTTCTCTTCCATACATTAGGATTCCCTATACATTGAAGTGAGTATATGTCTTATATGCATGTTTAGTTTTTATGTTTATTACCCCCATTTTGTGCCAAAAATTTTGGTGAGTACTAGATTAGACTTTTACTTTACATGTTATTATTTTAGTGAATATGGAAACATAGGACATAGTTAGGGTTATTACATCATTTTTCTTGATTAGAGGATTTGTAACCCTTCCTAGTGATATTATTGTGTAAGAGATCCCTTGGCTAGGTATAACAGATCCATCTTAGTCATGACCTTGAGTATCTAATGTATCCACAATCAGAAGTGTAAGCAAGATTTATCTTCTCTGAGCTAGGATTGATTTATAGATCTTATACATTTATGATTTCATATAGGATTTATGTACTAGATAGAGAGAATTTGAGGAGTATGACGATAATGAAATTGCATAATGCCCCATATTTAAGACATATAAGAGTAACCAAGTTCATGGTTGGGATTAGACTACTCTATTTTTGGAAGGAAATCAAGTGAAATGTAGTATTTTTTATCTCATTATATAGAATGTTAGCATGTAAAAGCTGAACATGTGAATCTAGCTCGATTGTTGCATCTACACAACATACCAGATTAGAAGTGGTAGGTGATCACTATGGACTTTATCCAAGGGTTTTCATTATCATAAAATAAGCATGACATGATCTTGGTAGTAGTTGACAAACTAACCAAGGTAGCACATTTTATAATAGGTAATTTGACTATGATGCACCTACACTTGTGAATAGGTTCATAAAGGAAGTGTATCAATTTCATGGTTTTATAGAGAATATTATTTTAGATCACGATCCAAAGATGACTTCTAGATTTTGTTTGACTTTGAATTCAGCTTTAGGTATTCAATTAAACTTTAGCACTGCATATCACCCAAAAATTGATGGATAGATTGAGTGAGTTAATCATATTTTATAGGATCTCCTTCGTATGTATTACATGGATCATCAATACAAATAATAAGAGTATGTTCCATTGGTTGTGTTTATTTATAATAATTCATACCAATCACCTTTGAATATGGCACTGTTTGAATCATTATACAGAAGGAGGTGTAAAACACAAATCAATTGGGATAGAATGGAAGACAAGGTAATATTTGGACCTAAGATGCTTTTAAAAATGGAAGAGAAAATCAAGAAAATTAGACAGAGGTTGGCCGATGCCAAAAATATATAAAAAAGTTATGCTTATCTAAAGAGAACAACTACGCAATTTTATATAGGTGATTAAGTGTTTCTACTGGTAATCCTCATAAAAGCTTGATTAAATTTGGTAAGTTATGGAAAATTTCACTGAGATATATGGGACCCTTTGAGGTTTTGTAAGTGGTCAACCTTGTAGCATATAAGATAAAATTACCACTAGCTCTAGCTCTTTTACATAATGTCTTCCATGTGTCTTATCTTCAAAATTAAATAGATGATCTTTCACATGTGTGGGATGGGAATGCCTTACAAGTTTTGGATCTTAAAGTGGTCATGGTAGAACTAATCGGAGTAATTGACACTCATAAACTTCAATTGCATAATAAATAAGTGTCATAGTGCAAGGTCCTATGGGACCAATACTCTGAGGATAGTGCCACTTGGGAGGACTATGATGAGTTTTATAGGCTATTTATACATTTATTTTCTTGATTTATTACTACTTATTATATTATTTTCTTCTAAATAATATTTTAAATTCATAACTTATGTTTAAATAAATATCATCGAGATGATGACTAGCTTTAAGGGGGAAGGATGTCACATCTTGATTTCTCTCTGAGCTAAATAACCTATTTAATCCATGGATTATTATAGTTTATTAGTTGATTAACTAATATTTAATTAAGCTTGATGACATATGTTGATAATGGGATAGTTTATGTTACTTAATTCACATGATTAGATGCTATAAGTTGTATTACTTTTATGTTCATTATTTTGTGTTCATATTAAATTATTTTACAATATTTTTTTATGTATATAATGATGTTTTGGGCTAACTACCTTCATTGGCATGAGGTGGATGTAGGATAGATTATTCCCTCAGATCATGATGGAGGGAGAGTATGATTAGAGAGGGTGGTTAGATGGAGACATTGGGGGTTGATAGAGAATGCATCCAAAAACCCTTACACACACCACTTAGTATATCATGTTTTTTAATTTTTGATATGGATTATTGAATCATGTTTTATGTAATTTTCCTTTAGATGATTGTTATTATGCTTTCTATTAAAATATTAATTGTTGAGTATGATCATGTTGATTGTTTGAGTGATTTCATTATTTTTATGATCTTACATAGATCATCTTGTTTGGCTAAATGAAAGAAATTATTTGTGTTTACTTATTTCATTGCCTTATTATGTTTGGTTGAAAAGTAAAACATTATGATATTGTGACAAATTCCATAATCATTATTTGATCTATAATATATAGATAATAATAATAATTAAAGATTATTATTATGATAATTACATTTTAATGTTGAAAGATAATAACATTATTATAATAGAGATTATATTGGATTAACTATTTGTTTTAAATATGAAAATTGAACAATCATGCCGTCTCCTGAGCGCACGTTTCTGGAAAATTTGAAATTGGGTGTCGACAGTCTGGAGGTCAGCATGGCTACGGCTTCTGAAATAGATGGGGTATTGTCAGCTCGTATGGAAAGGA
>JARHVA010000133.1:7220000-7267500 GCA_037957365.1 Torreya grandis | reverse complement strand
TCAGTGGGGTTGTTACACCAACTAACTAATTGGATCAATTCATGACTAGTTAACCCCAAATCACATCACGATATTGTCTATTTAGGTTGAAGGGGATCCAATTGTCTCCAATTTCCTTTGTGGTTAAATTGGTGTACTATTTATTTTATTTTATTATGATATCAGGATCAATTGACCCATAAATTACATCATATATCTAGTCAAGATTAGGTTCATGGGGATTAATTGCATCAACTAATTATAACCCTAAACCTTAAGCCATAATTTAGGTTCATAAGATCAATATGGCCCAAATCATGTCTCTAATTACACCAATTGACTACTTAGATCAACTCTTGATATAATTAGAGCTAATTCAGCCCTGAATCATGTCTTGATTTTATAGTTACGTTGAAGGGGATCAAATTAGCCCTAATTTATTTTGTGATTGAATAGGTGGACTATATTTTATTGAGGATGTTATGATAGTGGGGCTGTTTAACACCCAAATTACATCCTATATCTATTCAATATTAGGTTTATATGATTTAATTTCATCAACTAATTATAAAATTAAACCCTAAGATATAATTTAGTTTTATGGGGCTCAATATGGCCTAAATCATATCTCCAATTACACCAATTGACTAATTGGATAAACTATTGGCATAATCAAATTTAATTTATCCCTGAATCATGTCTTAATTTTGTAGTTAGGTTGAAGGGGTTCAAATTGGCCCCAATTTCATTCATGATTGAATACATGGACTATATTTGGTTTATGGTGTTATGATAGGGGGTCAATTAACCCATAAATTAAATACTATATAGTCAAAACAAGGTTCATAGGGTTGAATTTCATCTAACTTGCATCACTAATTGTAATAATGAACTAACTAGCTCAATATACACAAAGAAATGTGAGCTAATTTATATCCTCCTATCACATCATATACTCGCATTTAGGTTTGATAGGTTCATATTGACACCAATTACCTATGTATTTTCATTTTTGATAGAATTAAATGGGTGATTAAGCCATATTTTACATCCTATAGAATGGATTGAGCCATAATTTAAGTTTATGTGGCTCAATTTATCCTAAATCACAGTCTCCACTTGCACCAATTGACTACTTAGATCAATTTATGACTAATTTATCCCCATATCATGTATTCTTATAGTAAGGTTGAACATGGGATAAAATTTACCCCAATTTCCTTATTGATTTAAATGATGGACTATTTAC
Source organism: Torreya grandis (assembly GCA_037957365.1). Lineage (NCBI taxonomy): Eukaryota > Viridiplantae > Streptophyta > Pinopsida > Cupressales > Taxaceae > Torreya > Torreya grandis. Next base: position 7,266,272 of record JARHVA010000133.1, on the reverse strand, counting down.
TTCATTTTTTTGTGATATTAGGATCAATTTACACCTAAATTACATCCTATATAATCAAAATTATGTTCATGAGGTTCAATTTAATCCAACCTAAATTGACTAATTATAGTTCCCTAAACCCTACAACCTAAACTATAACCCATAATTTAGGCCCATAAGGCTTAATTTGGTCCAAACCATGTTTTTAATTATACCAATTGACTAATTGGATCAATTCATAATATAATCAAAGCTAATTTGTCCCCAAATCATTTCCTTCTCTTGTAATTAAGTTGAATGGGTTCAAATTAGCATCAATTGCCTCTGTGATTTAATTAATCAACTATTTAGTTCATTATATGATGACATTAGAGTTGATTTTAGTCAAAATCACATCATATACAACTCAAACTATGTTTGAATGTTGCTCAATGTTTCTAGAATCATGTCATTGATTGCACCATTTCACTAATTAGCTCAATCTATGATGAAATCAAAGCCAATTTATCCTCAAATAACATTGTATAGTCATAATTAGGTTAAAGGGGCTTGTATTGACCATAATTAAATCCAAAATTGAACCAATTGACTATTTTATTCATTATACAATGACATTGGAGTTTATAGATCCTCAAAGCACATCCTCTACATGTAAAACTTGCATCTATCATTGAATTAAATGACTATTTGCTTCATTCTTTGATGAAATTAGAACCAACTAAGGCCCAAATTACATTAAAATAATTGAATCTTTCCCCCAATTGATTAAGGGTCTAATTTGACTGTAGAATTACCTCCACTATTGAATCAATTGACTATTTCATTCATTTTTAATCTTTGTATTTCATTAATAACAATATTTAATCAATGCTTAGTATGCTTGTGTATGGTAAATTTTTGAAGGATATTCTTCCTAATTTATTATCTTTTTAGTTGCCTCTTTTAAGGTGTTTTCAAACTAACTTTTAGGTATAGATTTGTGTTCTACTTGGAACCTATTCTATGAAATATTTATGCAACTAATGAGATTGTGAGATTGAGTAAGCCATAGTTGTCTTTTGATGATCTAGTGTGTGTTCAATATTATATGAGTGCCCATTTAACTTTGGTGATTCACCTTATTTTCCTTCTTAGGATCCCTTATCCTCTTTCTAACCCTTTTCCCTATGAAGCATTAGTTTAGCATTATTTTAGGTGAGCATCAAGAGGAATCTAGCCTTCTTCAGAGGTCCAATCCCATCATAGGTGACCCACAGCCTAGGGTTGTTCCCATTATGTCTCTCAATTAGAGGGAGCATAAATAACTCTCTTCAAGGGTGAAAATTGATCCTATAATAGTTTTTGGCATGCCCAGTGGGACCATAGTCCAAAAAGGAAGATTGATCATATTTGATGTTTGTTTGATCAAATTTACAATTGTTAAACTCCCAAGCAACAACATCTGGTGACTCCAAAAGGAATAATCAACACTCTAGTGCAGAGAAATAACTATCTCTCATTCCAAAGGTGGAAACAAAGTTAACTTTAAGAGGTATTCCATTTGACTTTGTTGAATCACTTTTAAATTCAAAAAAAATATTAAGGTGTTCCAATTCACATCCATATCGAGGAACCTTTGCTCCTAAGTTATTTTCAAGACCTACCCCTACAAAAAGACCATTACTAAATCCTTTTGTAGACATGGAGTTCCTATAGATTTTGTTTATTTTAATGGCTAAAGTCCTATATCCCTTGTCCAATATGATCCTATCCTAGTTATAGCCCTTAAAAGTGTTCCTTATTATGTTGGTGAGTAAGCTACAACACCTTCTAAGCACCTCATAGATAGACAATTTTTATGATATCCATAATGTCACTAAAGAAAATATAGATATTAGATTATTAGCTACTTGTTTTAAAGGAAAGGCCCTATATTAGTATAGAGGCCTTTCTTATAATTTTATTCAAACATGGGACCAATTAGGAGAAGCCTTGTGTAAAATATTTGAGGACAAAAGTGACCATTTGTCACTTATAGAGCAACTAACTGACATTAAGATAGATCCTCATGAAGGTATGCAAGACTTCAACACAAGGTTATAAAAACTTTAGATATAATCCTAGTCTCAGTTATACCAACCCTTAACTTTGTCTTTCTATAATATTTGAAGGTTTTAAATAGTGATATAGCAGTGATGATCCAATCTATGGGAGGAAATATACTTCTAGATGCTTATGAGGTTTTCATCAAATTAGAAAATTATCTCATTTAAGCTATAAATCTTACACCTAGACCACCAATGCCCTTATTTCCTAAAATTAGACCACCTCCTATTTCTATCACTCCACTTGATGTCATTCCTCTTACAACAATAGTTACTGTAATACCTGCACCAAAATAAGAGAAAGCTTTCACTAGTGGATCTATTGGTTCTCAAGACCATAAGAACTTCCAAGAGCTCAATATCATGTTTAAATCTTTGGGAAATGAGCTATTAAATGTTAATAAGTAGAAGGATTTCAATAATCCTTATCAAAGTTAATATCAACATCAATAGAAAGCTTTTCAAGCAAATAGGCCACCATATAAAGGGAACTACCAAGGCCAAGGCTAAGGTCAAAACCAAGGATAAGGGTAGTATGGTTACAATAAGAAAAATAGCTACAATCATAATGTTTATAGCACTTCCAACACCTTAGTACTAGTTCAAAATAATGTGGCTCAAGAAGCATAGGGTACCATGCCTTGGAATCAGTCTTTTGGTTAACATATTATCCCAAATATTGACCTCAACCAAGCCTTCAATGATCAATGGCAACAAGCTACTAATTTTGGGTATAACCAATCTCTCATGGCCCAAAATATAGAGGTACCTATGATTACCAAGCTATAAGAACCTCCATAAGCTTAAGGGTCTCATCAGGGACCAAACTATCTAAATGCCACCATGGTTAATTATGAGCAAAAAGAGTGATATTCATCCAACTAGTAAGGTATTTCTAGCCAATCCTACATACCAGTGGAAATAAATACAAGATTTAAAATAAGGAACATGGATAGTAACTTATAAATAGTCAAAGGGTTTCCTATCATTACTCCATTGATAAAACCAAATGAACTTGTTGTCACTCTAAAGGTTCTAGTACCTCCAAAAAATTAGAATCAAGGGAATATTTTTTTTCTTTAAAGCTCACAAGTTCAACAAACAATAGTAGTGGTTCCCAATGCACAAGTAAAGGTTGGTGGTTCACCTATCAACATTGTTGAAAGAATGAAGAAATATAATATGAGTGTGCCAATGTGGGATATTCTCTCCATGCATGGCCAAGTGTAAATTCTTTAGGATGGTTTATCCAAGATTAAGTTTAAAATAATTATAGACAAGCCATCAAGTAAGGTAAATGAAGTTCTCACCAATATAGCCAAAGGGCCTAGTGAAGGACAATCAAGTAAGGTGGTCAAACCTCTTCCGTTATATATCTTGATGATCATTGGTAACTCTCTAGTACATAATTTCTTAGTGGATAATGGGGCTAATACTTTAGAAGTGCCAAAGTCTATAGCTGATCAGCTTGGTCTAAAATATGATCCCTAGTACAAAGGAGTGCTACAACTTGATGGTTCTTCCACCAAGCCATATAGCATAATCAAAGACCTTAATATGACCCTTCACGCTTATCCTAGTGTCTTTATGGATCAATATTTATTGACCTTAGATGTACCTCCTCATTTTGTACTATGCCTATTGATGGAGTTCACTACAAAAATTAGAGGCTACCTTGTAGTAGATTATTCATATATGGTATTTGTAACAAGGTATGGGGCCAAAGTGTCAAACAAAGCTGAGCCCATTACACAATTCCACATAGATCCCTAGGCTAGATAATGCCAACATCAATTACACTATCATTGATGAAGATGAATTTATGATAGGGAAGGAGATGAATACTCATCTAGAAGAGGTACCAAACATGTTCCTAGATGAAATATTGAATTAAATCTAGTTGGTGGATCCCTTAAAGGGTGTTGAAGAAAGGGAATTAGGTGCCTACTATTTGCATGAATAAAACTAGCTCGTTTCATCCCTCATGAGGCCTCAAGAAGATCCTAGTGGTCTATGAAAGTTATTATTTGATGGTTCTAGGAGAAAGCATGGGGTGGGTACAAGTGTTATGATAATATCCACTTAAAATGATAAGTGCTTCTCTTCATATAGGTTCTAATTCAACTGATCATACAATGCAATGGAATATGAAGGTTTCATCCATGGCATTTAATGGGCTAGTAAGAGAGTGATTAAGTAATTGTAAGTCTATGAGGATAGTGAATTGGTTGTACACCAAGTTAGAGGTCATAATTACACTAAGAACCCATTAATGAAGTCTAACAAACATAGAGTGTAGGACCTAATTAATGACTTTAATCCTTTCAAAATTTAATTAGTCCCAAGGGGCAAGAATAAACATGATGATAGACTAGTAGCTATGGGGGATCATTTTAACATCCCCAATGAATTGAAAAATACCAAGGTATAACCACATGTCAAAGTGGTAATAAGACCAATAGTGCCAAATAATTAAGCTCATTAGTAGGTCTTTGAAAATGACAAATAGATTGCATGTTTATTGTAACAAGAAGTAGTGTTCTCCTCCATCAACCAAAGACAATTGTAGCATCAGTATAGGGAGTAAATTGTTTAATTAAGGTCCAATAATCTTCTTAAAGGGTTAATCACCCTAGAAGGTCTCTTTCATGAAGGGGACCATATTAGGAAGGATAAATTAGTGATGTCAACTAATGAAGAGAACTATGAGAGAATTATTATCTTTGAAGACAAGCTCCTCAAGCATGGGAAGGTAAGGACTTATTTGAAAGGCATGCTTTCATAGAGATTTGTAAGGAATATGTAGACATCTTTACTTGGCAATATAGTGACCTAAGGGGCTTTGATTCTAAATTTCCCCATTACACTATCGAGCTAGAGGCTAATGCCAAGCCTATCAAGCAGAATTAGAGGCCCATAAACCCCAAGATTGAAGATCTCATGAGAAAGGAACTGATGAAGCTTATTGAATCTAGAATCATCTTCCTAATTAAACATTCCTCATGAGTAGCTAATCTAGTACCTATAAAAAAAGAATGGGGAAATTAGGTTCTATATGAACTTTATGGATATTAATAGAGTCTCTTTGAAGGTTCATTACCCTATACCATCCATGGATAAACTCCTGTAAGTAGTTATTGGTTAAGAACACTTCTCTCTCTTGGATGGTTATTCAAGTTATAACCAAGTGCTGGTGAGAGAGGAAGACTAGTACAAGACTACCTTTACCACCAAGTGGGGCACATTTGTTTATTATAAGATGAATTTTGGATTGTCTAATGTTGGGTAAACCTTTCAAAGATTAATGGACATGGTCTTCTAAAGGCTACTAAATAAAACGGTACAAGTCTACTTGTATGACATCATAATTTTATCCAAGAAATCTAGTAAGCACATGGACCATTTAAAGCTGATATTCCAGAGATGCAGAGAGTATGGGATCTCTTTAAATCCTAATAAATGTGTGTTTTATGTGTATGAAGTTAAGCTGTTAGGTCACATTGTTTCCAAATAAGGATTATCTATTGAATCTGATAAAGTAATTGACATCTTAGACTTATCCTTTCCACATCACAAGAAGTGGATCCAAAGCTTCCTTGGGAAGATTAAATTTGTGAGAAGGTTCATACCTAATTTTGTAAACCTGATCAAAACTATCACCATCATGCTAAAGAAGAGCCAAGTGTTTGCTTGGTCTAATGAAGGAAAGGAAACCTTTGAAGCCATCAAGAAATACATTAAATATGCATCCTCACTCATGAATATGAACTTATCCAAGGGCTTCATATTTTACACCTTTGTTAATGTTGAAAAAATATCAGCTATGTTGATGTAGAAGAATGGTGAAGGAATGGAATAGCCAATTGCATTTTTTAGTCAAGGGCTAGAAAGATATGAGGTGAGGTAAATTTTTATTGAGAATAAATTTATTGCATCCTTGAGAAGCCTTAGGAAGTTGAGGCCCATGATCTCTAAAATCAAGATCTACCTTATGGTGTCTCATCCTAAAGTTAAGGATTTCCTCCTTAACAAGGATTTGAATGAGAAGAGAGTAGGATGGATCACAAAGTTCATAGAATATGATGCAGAGATAAAAGTAACCAAGCTAGTTAGGGGTAAGGGCTTGTGTGACAACATGGTGAATTATATCCAAAAAGATGAGGAAACTATTTTGGTGACCCAAGACAACTCGCAAGTAGGTGCACCTCCACTTCAAAAGAGCTAGCTTCAAGACATGAATTACTTCTTGACAATAAGAGAATGCCCATATGGTTTGGATAGAGTCAAAATAATTTATTTCAAACTTCAATCTATACCTTTTGCATTATTTTATGTTATTATTTTTAAAAAGGACCTCAATGAGGTACTCCTTAGGTGCATAGATGATGACCAAGTCACAAAAATTTTGGAGTAGTTCCATGATGGACCTATAGGAGGCCATTTTTCACCTAGAACCACCACAACAAAGGTAATGAGGTATGGTTATTACTATCCCAATATTTTCAAAGATGCTCATTCATGGGTTAGAAAATTCTAAAAGTGTGCTCTCTTTGCAAGAAAGTAAAAACTAGCATCCCTTCCACTCAATCTAATTTAGGTGGAGTAACCCTTCATGTAATGGGGGTTATACTTCATAGGGATGATCAATCCACCATCAAGTGTAGGGAATAAATGGGTACTCACTATAATTGACTAATTAACTAGGTGGGTGGAATCCATTTCTTAGAAAGAGGCTAATGAGGGTGTAGTTCTAGATTTCTATGATAACCTTATGACCAAATTTGGTATCCCAACCACCATAATTTTTTATAATGCATTGGCATTCCTTGGTATGAAGATAAGTGAGTGGGACCTCAAACTAGGAATTTACCTTAGCACCTCTTCTAATTACTATCCTTAAGGAAATGGAATAGAAGAGTCTATAAATAATAATTTTCTAAGGGTCATCAGGAGGACCATGAAAGAAAACCATAAAACATGGCACACCAAGCTAAGGATAGCCTTATGGGTTGATAGAGTGACTCTTAAATCTACCATTGGTAAATCTCCATATGTTTTATTGTATGGAAGGAAATAAAAATTTCCTATCTCCCTTGAGCTACCTACATTAGAGTTATCCCATCAACTTGAGTTAATAGAGGATGAGCCCATGAATGTGAAAATGATAGAGCTCATGGAACTATAAGAACTAGGGACCTTTCTATGAAAAATTTGGAGTCACACCAAGCTTAAGACAAAAAATTCTTTGACAATCAAGCCATAGCAAGGAGCTTCAAGGAAAGGGACCTAGTCCTCCAATGGGACTCAAAATGGGCCAAACTAGGAAACCATACCAAGTTTGATAGCTTGTGGAATGGTCTTTATTTGATCCATGGATGCAATAAACACAATGATTTTTACATTTCATAATTTTATGGAGAGGTATTAACCATCCCAATCAATGGAATTCATTTAAATCCATGCTATTGAATGCATTTACATCCTTTGTAACAAATTATACATATTAGAATAGCTTTTATGCTTTCCTCTAAGTGCCTTGTGCACATTTTATTTTTCGTTGTGTGTTTCCTTTTAAATATTTGCCTTGGGCACTTTGTTTTTCTATTTATTTTTATCTTATTTCTTCAAGAAAGGTTCTAGATAGGGATAGCCTTGTGTTATCTTCATGATTAGTTGAAAGAAGACTTAGGAATCCATATGCCCAATGGACCAATCAACACAAAATGGACTAGGTTCTCAAGCATAACATACATGTTTCCCTATGAGTCACAAAATATGCTAGACATTTCTAGCCCACAAACCAAGTTTATGCCTAGATGGATCAGGTTGTTAATGGATAAGTAGAGGAATATATGTTCTAGATGGAATGAGTGGACCAAAGAGATTATGTAGCCAAAAAAGCTTTTGAAACACTTTAAGTTCACTTAAAGAGTAGTTTGTCCAAATTCAAGGAAATAGGTCTCCATGGTGGTCATAACATTCAAGAGCATGAATCAAGTTTTGGACAAGCCCTAAGAACTCATTCGATCCTTGGAAATTCATGAAAAAGGTCAAGCATAAGCTTAAGTGATCTAGACTATCACTAGGATGTTAGATAGGAACAAATAGACCATTTCACTTATGTATTTTATAAGTCCACTTAGAAATCATCACTAGTGAATATGTTGCAATGCCATAGATTTATTCATACTAGGAACATACTCTACAATTTTTATGTTTGTGCAAGCCTTATAGCTTAAGCTATAGAACTTCAAAGTTGAACCTAAAGGGTAGGATTTTTTTGCAAGTTTCAAGTTTGAGATTCAAAAAATAACCATTTGGATTCAAAAATCCCTTAAAGAGTTAAATTTTGGATAAGGTTTGATGGTGTGGGTTCATCAAGCCAAGATCTAGTAGTGCATGTTCATTTACAAGAAGGTGAGTGTGAGCTAGATCAATGACTAGTGATACTTTGTACATTATGATATAATGGTGTGAGATGAGTCAAAAATTCAAGGAGCTCAAGAGGCCACCATGTGGCACAAGCATGGAAGTTGAAAGGCTGACAATAGGATCCTGGGATCAATGCATGATTGACAAGTGGCATGAGCATGTTGAAGATAGTAGATAATCGATGGACCACATTAATTCATATCAAAATATTCCAATAGTACAAGGGAATTCAAGAATTCAATAGGATCTATGAGGCCAATGAGAGTAAAGATAGGTTGGAGAATTTTAATTGGTCTGAATAATATTTGAGGGACAAAGTTGAAGCTAAAGACTAGTTTTTTGACCAAGGCAAATAAGTCTCGCAGGGTCATCATTCCACCATTAGATCTTGATTGAACTCCATGATAAGGATACAATAATTCATTTAGGTATAGAGACCATAAAAGGGACACCATTTAAACTAAATATAAACCTCTATTTCAATGGTTTGTAGCATACGGGGGTCCATTCTATGATTGGATCTACCTTTCTTTAAAGGAGACCTATACATAATGAGCCCTCAATATCTATAGATGACCAAAGGAAAAAATAGGTCTTTTGCACCTAATGGAGATCAAAAGGCCCATTCATTCTATAGGTTTGCATCGTTATATGTGACTATAGGAAAACCATTAAAGTAGATTAGTTTTCCATCTTTAGAAAGGATATGGTATAGATTAAATTGAAGGTAGTTATCTATGATTATTTAAGAAGTTCCTTGTCCTTCAACATGGCCATATTTTTACAAAAAACTACCTAAAATGCACAAATCCATGTTTTTATCAAACCCATTAGCATGAAGTTTTATCCTCAAGTTAGTGATGGTGTGAAGGATCAAAGAAAAGGTATAGTGTTTGGAATAGTATCGAGGGGCATTGAATGCATTCTTGGGGACTTATGGGGATTTTTAGCTTAGAAATCCATTTGCAATGTCCTAATTGATAAAAAAATGTGGCAAGGCTTTCATTTTTTAAGGAGGGTGGTAGCTCAAGTTCAATTAATTACCTAAGATGGTGTGTTACCTCTTTGAGGGCATGCTCCCACATTCTCTCTCTCTCTCTCTCTCTCTCTCTCTCTCTCTCTCTCTCTCTCTCTCTCTCTCTCTCTCTCTCTCTCTCTCTCTCTCTCTCTCTCTCTCTCTCTCTCTCTCTCTCTCTCTCTCTTCTCATATATATCTTAGTCTAATTCCCATTAAAGGGGTTCTCAGCTCTTAGAATTTTTCATTCTCATCTAAGACAAGGATACTCATCAAGACTCTATAAAAAGTGTGCTCATTTGATATGCTTAAACCCTATCAAAATATTGTAAGAACTACCTTTTGAAGTAATAGGATCAACTCTTTGCCTATCTCTTATCTTTAATAAGTGCTTAGTATGCTTGTGTATGGTTAATTTGTGAAGGAGATTCTTTCTATTTTACTATCCTTCTATTTTTCTCTTTAAATGTGTTTTCAATCTAATTTGCTGGTCTAAATCAGTGTTTTAATTGGAACCTCTTCTATGAAACATTTATGCAACTAGTGAGATTGTGAGATTTAATAAGCCATAGTTGTCTTCTCCTGATATAATGTGTATTCAAGATTATATGAGTGTCCATTTAAATTTGGTACATCACCCTTTTATCCTTCATAAGAGACTGTATCCTCTTTCAAACCCTTTTACCTATGAAGCATTAGTTTAACATTAGTTTAGGTGAGAATCAAGAGGAATTCGACCTTCTATGGAGGTCTAATCCCATCATAGGTGACCCATAACTTGGGGTTATTCCCATTGTGTATCTCAATTGGAAGGAGCTTAAAGAACTCTCTCCAAGGGTGAAAATTCAACCCACAACAGGTAGTTTGATCAACCTATTTTGAATAATTACCCTTAGAATCTCATGTGAATTCTTCTTATCCATTTACATAATTTATTAATTACTTATTTTAGATGTATTATATTTTAATTTCTCATTTTGATATGAAATATTATTAGGTACAACATTTTTATATGGAGATGCACATACATGACTAATACTATGATTTTATGGATTAATTTCACATGTAATATAATGTTCAAATAATGTGTTATTTTCAACAAAAATTTTATTTTGATTTAACAACTATGATATTAACTTTCCCATAGTGATGATTTGATCATTTATAGCTTCATAAGCACAAACCCTAGGTTCTAGATTGAACATGCATACATACACCTTCAAGGGGAGATGTGGTAGATGGAGGGGTTTGAGGAAGGATAAGATTATTATCATATTTTGTAACTATAAGATGGGATACCTTACCTCTTGAGATAGTGATAGCATGGACCTAGTTAGAGGGAAATAAATTTTCATAGCCTTGAGGGTTAGGAGGAGGAAGAGATTATTTTCTATCCATATAATATAAAACTAAAACCTAGAAAATTATTACTATAATAAAATATAAAAACTACAAATATTTGAAAAAAAATGAAAATAATAACAATAATGATATAACACATATAAATATTTATGGTTAGGTTTTGGAAACATTTAAATAATAAACAGGTTCACCAATATGTTTGATCAAATTTAGGATTTAAAGTGAAAAGCCTAAATGATATCACTACTATGTAAAATTAGGAGAATAATATAAAAATGACATCATTAAATAATTTGTAACTAATATATATTGTAAAATTAATAAAAATATTAGTGTAAGGTGAAAATAAAGACTTAACTATAAATTGTGCCTCTGAGAGGAATTAGGATCTGAAACTTGTTGTGTAGAGAGGTCTAGTGACTAGAATAAAGAATCTAGAACTGGATATGGGCCTAAAAATAGTATTAGGAAGAGGAAACTAGTGAAACCTAGGGTTATCCTATCCACTTATAGTGATGAAATAAAGGTTTTTAAATTTTTTGTCCCTTTGTCTATAGAGCCTCTACTTGGTGTAGGATCTCATGATCAATTGTAGATACCATTATATGACTTATTTTCATTCAAACCCATAGCTCCTTGACATGTGAAGATAAATTAAAATAAATTTGTAAAAAGGATTTAATGGTTTAATTTGGGTTATAAATCAACACCCTATGTGTTGAACATTGTCTACATACCAATCCTTTGAATGGTGATCAAACTTCATGTAGTCATCTCATGATACATTGGTGTGTGAATAACTAGTGAAATATGATATATGATGGTGTAATAATGATGTTATTAGGTGCATTAATAGTGAACTTTGGACCCATAAAATCCATTTAAACTTGAGATCTAGACTAATAGGGTCGTGTGCAATCAAAATTGGGAGAAATAGGTATTTTACTCTCAATGTGCAAGTATGATTTTGGTCCTTTTCAATGTGGAAGCCTCTTATATACAATTTTTTTTGAAAAGTGTTTATTTAGTCATATCATTAAAAAACCCTTAAATACATCTCATCAAGGACATATTTTGACCTTCCTATAATTTTGGATTTGGAAAATTAGTTATTATTTGGTGGGAAGACAAGAGAGGGGGAAAGACAATAAAGTAGTGTGCTCTTTCCCCTAGGGTGTTTTGATCGTGTTTTTAGCTAGGTAGGATCTAAAGGATATATAAGGTTTATAATAATGGGTTTGAGTACATTTTGGGGCCATATATCAACCTATTAGAGTGTGAAATATGTTCAAAAATGATCAAAAGGGGCCCTAAGATAGGTCTAGAGCTAAGTGTGTAAAATAGTGATCACATATGCATGGTTTTAGATAAATGTTACTTTTTTGTGTCTATAACTACAATAATTTCAAGTGGTAAAACTTTCCTAAAATTAATTATGAAGACATGTGGTTTACTTGGGTGGATGGTGATAAGGTTGAGAACTTTGTGAAATAAGAATAAAAGGAAGTCACTCCCTACAAATTTTTATGTGCCACATCACATGAAAAAACCATCACCTATTCTTGGCATGTAGATAAAGATCAATGCTACCTTGGAATATGTCATGTGAGTGACCTCCCATTTTAGGCATCAAGTGTGTGTGTATTCATATGTTTATATGTTCTATTTATATGTCATTTTTGTACATGACTTTAAATTTCCATATAATTGATATGTTTAACATATCTATATAGATATTAGTGTTCATATCAGCCCAAGAATTTTTGGGAAATTAATGCCATGCCAAAATACAAGTTCATAATTTTGAATATGGGAAAATGAATCTAGATAGGCTAAAAACACATAAGGTATGGCTACTAGTTCCATTTCAACACAATTTAAATGATCATTATACTTGATCATGTGTTGCTCACATACAATCAAGTAGAACATGATAATAATCATGAAAATCATTGCCATGGACAACAATATGAACAATTGAAGGGGAAATCATTTTTTTTTAATCCTTACATTATCCCTTGACTAAATGAATGGGATCATAGGCTAATATTATTAGGAATGTCTACTAATGTTATCCATCTTAAACACTATTATATGTATTATAAATTTTCAATGTTTAATGGTGAAACCCAACAGGATGATTTCCTAAAAAAGGATGATATATACAATATAAAACAACAAATTAATAAAGAAAATATGTCTATAGTCCCAGTGATGTATAAAGTGTTCAAGATTGGGCACTGAGAAATATTTAAAATTGGTTCATCTATAAAGGATATGATGGGTAAGGGATTGATGAGGATCAGGAAATTCCATTCATATTGGGCATCCAACTCTCACAACAACTAGTTTGATTGTTAAAATTTTGGAAGGGTAATTTATTGGTGATGGATTCAACATTTGGCATGAAGGTAATAAAAATATTCACTAAATGATTGTAATATTAGTATATGATATATATATTTCTTAACTTACAAGCTTACCTATGTTTTGTATTTTTGTATTGTTCCAATTGTGTACATTGCTAGTGTTTGACTCTAAACACCAAGGAAACCCATTACATGGGTGATTACATCATATTCCTATACTACTAACATTAGATCATGGATGAAAATACTTATATAAAGAGTACATTTGAAAGACACTAAGTGGACAATTAATGCCTTCATGGCATCAATGATAAAGAGAGATCAAAGTTATTATATGTGTATTCCAAAGATATTGTGCTAGTTAAAGTTTATAGATATTGTTGTCACCTTATATTACAAATTATTACAAATTTATTATTTTATGTATGGGAAATTTCAATTGTGAAGTTTATTTATGTATTTGGCATGTGCATCATGCAAGGTTGAGGAATTTTATAGTAAAGGTGAAACAAGATGATGTGATATGTTTAAGTGAATTGGGTAACATAATTTATATCTATGCTAATGAAGACATGAAAAATAGGGAGTCTATAAAGTTTTTAGATAAGTATCACTCCATACAGACCAATTTTTTTTAATATTGGGAGAAACACTAGCTTTGTCAAGTTGGAATATGGTTGAAATGTTGTCATACCCTTCAACATGCCAAGAAATAAAAAATGAAACCATATAATATTACCATTCACACTTAAAAATGAATTTCTTAATAATCATACAAACTTTTGAAAATCAAAGGGTGGATTGGTTAGTTCACAAACTAACCACAATTGTTTACATACACTATTGGTGGCTACAAATATGCAAGGATAATGTTTTTTATAGGAACTTAAAATTATAGAGACTTGAAAATATTTCATGGGTCAAGGATTTATAGATTATATACTTCCATGTCACCTTCCATATTAACAACACTTGTACAATTTAGAAGTAGAGTTAGATAGATGAGATGTCACATTATCATGTGTATATTACAATGCCATCCATGTCAATATGTATCTATTTATTTTTAGTCCAAGTATACACTTGTAAACATGTGATTAAGGTGGTTCCAATGAAAGAGATAAGAAGAAAGGTAGCATTCTATGACATGAGAGATGGTGTGAGTGAGTGCATCAACAACAATGATATAAATTAAAATTAAAATTTTATTTCCTCTTCTTTTTTCTTTGTTTACTAGTTTCTTGGGTGTCTCATTTGGATAATATGTTTTTAATGCATAATTCATAGACAGTGGATAAATAAACTAAAATGAAGGAAAAGTAGGTATGTATGTTGTAATATCAAATCCTCTAGATGAAGTGGAATTAGGAATGGATATTAGAGGATCAAACCCTATAGATGAAGGTGAAGTAACATATTTAGTGGTTGATAGTGAAAACTAGCTTAGGAAGGCTTATAATGTAAGACATGTCTCTACTTGTGCTCATCCAATTTTCTATTTTTAAGGTGCATTTCTAATATTATGTTTTTCATTATATGCATAGACTCCTATCAGTGATGAAGTTGATGATATCAAATCCCTGAGAAGTGATTCTTGGGATATTTTTGATAAATGTGTCACTGTAGCAAGCACCTCTAAAACAATATCATTATTCCAAAAGTGTATGTAAAATTTTTACAACAAGGTGAAAAGTAGGGTAATATAGATTACACATCACCTAATGACTCATCTATTCCAATAATTTCATGATGGGCATGACAACACCCTTTGTATATAGACTTCATAGAGATTATGAATATAAGAAGACATCATAGGAGGTCCCATGAGATAACCCTCTTTCAAAACCCTCCTCATAAGAATAAAAAATAAGAAGTTTTAAATTAGGATATAAATAAAGTAGTGAAGTGAGATAAAGATACAATTAATGGAGATAATGCAACATAATTTTGTCTATGTGTTGGTTACAATGAGAAGCCATTGTAAGGTCATATATTTTGTATGAAATGTGAATAAAAGTTATACCTAAGACTAAAAAATGTTTCAATGATTTAAATAGGTATTTCATGATTTTTGAATATGATTCCAATTGATACATCATTCAATTTGTCACTATCCCATTCATATGTATATTAAAATTCTTAATTCAAAAAAATTTGTGAATGTCATATACATTTTTCCCTATACAAGGCAAATTTTGAAAGGCATCTTAGTATTGCATTATTTTTTTTTAATGTCTACCATTTTTATAATTACTAATTGATATAATTATTGAATCTTTTCATCATGCTGACAAGTGCTTATGATTTTAAAATCATAAAATTATATTTTTCTTGTTCACATAGAAATGTCACTATTTTGGTTCTCTTAATAGGTCTTATAGGCTAGGTTTATGTCATTGGACATGAGCATGTTCCTTGGATATGCTATTTGATAGATTGTAAAAATACTTGGATCAAACATACATCATGGGCTATGAGTGTTAAAAAACATTATTGTAATTAATATTTATCCTTATATCTTCTTTTCAATCTATGATCAAGTGAAGCATTTCATGTAGCATTAATGAAAATAGAAGTTCTACTTTCAGACATGTATGGTTTTCTATCATTTATGTGATAACTTGTTTTATTGTTTTAAGAGATTAGATGTTTAATTCCTAAGTAATAAAGGTTTGAAATGATAGGTAAAATCTACTCTAACATGTAAAATTATAGATTTTATCCAATAATTATACAAGATAAATAAGAATTAACTTAGCTAGATTTGTGCTAAGATAGAAGATTTTGAGTTTGGAATTTAAGGAGCAAGACTAGGACAGTGTCTGAATTTTGGCTCTATTCTCTATTTTTTGATTGGATAGGAGCACCAAAAATAGTACACCCTAGTGTATGATGTGATATTACTTTCCTAACATTATTTTCCTAAGGCTAAAATATTTATAGGTTATGTTTGTCTACTCAATATGACCCTACATACCAAATTTTAGGTCTTGGAAGTAACTGGAGCTCTTTGTAGGTCGATTTCAATATTTAGTACTTTTATTAGTATGGAAAAATGGAAAAAATAAATATAATTAAAGTAAAAGGGGGTAAATTTGGGTTTAGGGATGAATGATCACAAAATCAAGAACCCATACTATTTTAATTGCTGCCTATATTAACATTTAAGCTAGGGTCTCAGATCAAATGTAGTTCTCCATTAGGGAACATGCATAATCAATGTGCATGATTGAAGCAAAGAATTAATTTTTCATAGGCCATTCCTTGATCAATAATGAAAATCTATTTGGGATGTAGATAATTTGATCTATACTATTGATTGATTTTTATTATGTCTAATTTGCCAAAATAGTAAGTTCTAGATATAAAATGCCTTGTGTAGTCTTTTATATAGGATTCTAGTTATTTCAAATTTGGGAGCTTTATTTTCATTTGAATGACATTGGGAAAATTATAAATGAATAAAATAAAATGGGTAAGACTCATATTATAGAATAAATTGATCGTTGGGACCAAATTGCTCTTGGACAATAGTGTCAAAAACTAGACACCCTAGGTTTAAGTGCTATAGTCCTATTTGGGTGCTATTGTCTAGGGGGTATGGGACCTAGGGGGATGGGTCTAGACCTAAAATATGTACTTAGGTTTGAAAGGGTTAACTTTTAAAATATAAATATGACTAGGGATAAGGAAAATGATGTCTAGGGAATGTAGTAAGACCAAGACAAGTAAGATAAAAGGACATGGCTAAATGTGAATAAAAGCTCATATTCTCCAATCATATTCTCCTATAAAAGGACTATGAAAAGACATGATATGTGTGTTTTAATGACTAATTTAGTGTGTATACATTTTCCCCATTTTTAATCTAGTGATGCAATGAAATGAATTACTAGAGTAAAAGAAAGAAGATGTGCACCTAAACTTACCTATGTGAAGATAAGTGTGCTAAAAAAGGTCCAACTTCCTGGCCAGGGAAGTGGATGAATAACTGAAATAGTGCTTGGAGAAAGAAGTAATCCCTATAATACATGGCCCCTATACTAAATATACATAGTGATTAGAGAAAGAAGGAATCCATGTAATAGATGGCCCTTGTATTGAATCTAAATAGTGCTTGGAAAAATAAGGAATCCTTATAACAGATGCCCCTTATATTGAATCTAAATAGTTCCTAGAAAAAGAAGGAATCCTTGTAATAGATGTCCCCTATACTAAATCTAAATAATTTGAACTAGATTTGAGAAGTGCTTATAGGTCTAAAACTAATGCATATCCTTTGTCCCATGCAAACTCTTAGTTCTAAGTCTAATGAATACTATGGACCAATCGTTGTAGAAAACTATATGGTCCAACCTGGTGATAACCTAAGTAATGCTTGGGTGAAAACTAAAAATGGTGGTAAATGTGTAAGAATAAAATGGCATGTCCTTTCATCTCAATTTTTATAATCCTATAAGATGAAGGGCATGAACATCTATGTCATGCCCCCAAATTTGGTATGTGAGTGATGTGTCTAGATGATTTGGAAATTTGTATAACCACATGTGGTATGATCTATCATGTAATGTCCTGATGAAAAATTGGAGATCGAAAAAATGTGATCTACACTATGCCTATAACCTGTTATCTGGTCTATAACTATGTCATGTTGTATGAATTTGTATGTGTGAGACATGTAGTAATGTACATGCCCCCAAATCTAGTATTTGGATAGTCTATATATCTATAAATAAAGGTGTGTCCCTTTGAATGTCCTAAGTGATGTTGAGTGAACCAATTTAATCTAAATCATTGTATAACCTTGACCAAACTAAATTGAGTAATGATGATAATCTAAATATTGGAGGTGTAAAAACCATGCTAAGTGACCCATGTAGTCTGAATCACTGTATGTTTTGATTGATCTGAGTTGAATCTAATAATTTGGCTACTAGAGGTGTGATAACCATGGTGTATCCATCTATGAAAATGGATAGGTGTGTTGGATAAGTGTAGAAATATAAATAGTAGGAATGATGCCCCTTTTAGGGAGAAAGATGAAATCTATGATAGAGGAGGTTGAGACAAAAGTGATGACTAGTGGTGGAATGTATAGAAACTATTTTGGTATATTTTTAATTGATTGAGATTATATTGTTGAATTGGTGAAATTGAAGTAATGGGAGTGAAAGGTATCTAGGATTGATTAGGATAAAAGATTGTATCTAGGTGTAGTAGAGATATAGAAACATTCATGTTGTGGTAGGCAAATAATGGAGAAATAGATTGAATGGAGTACAAGGTTGATTGTTTGAATAGGTTGGGTTGCTTGGATGTTTTGGATAAATGTTGATTAGTGAGGACCAAGTTGTATGAAAGTTGAAAAAGTATGGATTAGTAGAAACTAATTTGTATGTCTAGGTATAAGAGAGGTATATAGATGTGTGTTTCCTAGTAGGTAAGTAATATAATAAGAGAGAAAGGCCTACTTGATGTTGAAGATGTCATCATCATGATTTTGATGAATAAAATAGTTTGTTAAATGGAACCATGAGGCTTAAGTTATGAAAAAAATAGTGTTTTGATTTTTAATTGAAGAGTTGGTTGATATAGGAATTGTGATTGACTTTGGGTTCATTTATGTAATGACAAGTTTGAGATATTGGAGCTCTGGAGTTCAAAATTCCTAGGATACAAGCACCTTCCATGACCCATTTTGAGTAGTTGGTAGTCCAAATTGAGGCCAGTGTGGAGATTAGCTTGGTAAGTATGCTTATCACTTGATTTTTACCTATTTAGAAGCCTATTTTGGTCATTTTTGAGCTATTTTAAGTAGTGTATGGAAACTTTAACTAGTTCTAGCACTCTTATATTGGATTCAGCACTACTATCTAGGATGCAATGTTGTTGTCAAGGTTTCAACACTATTTTCTAGTGCTAGTGTCCATTTGTACCACTATTATCCACTGTGGATGATTGTCAGAGTTTCTAATTTATTATCTACTTTTGTATATCTTGGGTGTTGACTTGGCATGGTTGTCTGATATATAGTCTATTTTCTAGTGTTTTCAATGTAAGGCGTGAATTTGGGAGTTTCATAGAGGTCAAGTGATGGAGACACTAAGGATGTTGCCATTATTTATTGATGAGTGTGCTTTTATGGATAGGGTTAGATTAGATCATGCATGTGACATGGGTACAATGTAGTGGGATAGGTATATGATTAATGCATTATGTGAGGTGGAATGCTAATACCTATACATTATGGCTTCTTATTAGAGAGATCACTATTATGCTAGAGGATGTATATCACATTTTGCATTTGTTGATTAGTAGATGATGGGTGACATTATAGGATTACATGGGTGAAGTTACCATTGATCATGCATCTAGATACTTTATTAGAATGGCCACAGGAGTACATCACTGAGGTAGTGATAGTGATGTGTTTTTGTCAGTGATTATGTAGTTGAGTGTTCCACATTTACAAAAATGGTTAGTTGTATTATTGGATTCATTTATTATAGTGGATGGTAGTGGAGTGTTTATTGATTATAAGATGCACAGGGTGGTTCATAGCACTAACATATATGGTACTATATTTTCATGGGGTAAGACTATGTTTGCCCACTTGTACAGATACTTATATATATTTACTCAAGAGGTATTCAGTGGTGGTGTGGGTGTGGCCACTTTGTTACATTATTAGGCATATGAGAACATAGAATTTATGCACCCTATTAGATTATCTAATGTGAGGTGGGCATATCCATAGCTAATTGGTGAGCGATGGATGAGTGAGTTGGCTATTTTATCTCCTAGGATAGATCACTATACGAGGATGCTAGATAGATTAGTATCCGAGAAGTCATATGGAGGCCCTATAGAGGATTCCTTGGATGGCCTGAGGATGGAGAGAAACTACATTATATGAGGGTTAACTATTGGCTACATGATCATTGGCCTAAATTTTATGATCAATTTCATTATGAGTGTGTGACTAGGTAATTTGGAGTTTGACAAGATGTTCTTCCTATAGCATGGGTATGGTTGAGGAGTGCATGAGCACCAGTAAGAGCTAGGGCTCATGTGAGAGTGACTGAGGTTGAGTTGGTACCTTTACCTTTGGATGCATGAGATGGTGTTATAGATATTCTTGATGTGGATAATGTGGGATGTATTGAGGGATATACTACATGGTGGGCTAGGTAGCGATAGGCTCCATTGTATCCTATGGGTGGAGTGGATGCTCTTGGATACGAGGATCTTGAGCCAATCTAGATGATGGGAGGTAATATTTGATTGTATTTGAATTATATCTATGTTTGTGATTTAGTTTGGATTTTGAAAGTATATATATATATATATATATATATATATATATATATATATATATATATATATATATATATATATGTAGTGTTTTAATTATTATGAACGTAGGTGGAGTGGGATGTGCATAGGATGAGGCACCTACTAGGGTGGGGAAGGGAGATGATGAGTTCTAAGAGACTGTCATTGAGTCGACACTTCATGAGTTGACATGACATGTTCTTGATGATGCCATGGAGGAGGGTTTGATAGAGAGAGAAATAGTTATAGCTAGTGTGTATGCTCATTTTTTGACTAGTCTACTATAACTACAACTACATATGTTAGGGTATCAAGAGAGAGGGATGAGCTTAGATCTAATCTAGATAGGTGTAGGATGACTCTACCTAATTGTGGCATGGTGAGCATGAAGATTTTAGATCACTATATGGATCTTTAATGATGATATGTGAATTTGCATGAGGAGCATGATCAGTTGCTAGAGAGGGATAGTCAATGCAAGAGTCATTCGAGAGCTTGAGGAAGTATAGGGTTATCAAGTGATAGATAGGATTATGGGACTAACACTGGAGGAGAGAGTGAGACTGAGAATGAGGGCATGATCCCATTGATTGTACCTTGACATGATGTATATGTTTTGAAAACTTCAATATATATATATATATATATATATATATATATATATATATATATATATATATATATATATCATGAAGTTTTCAAAACATATACATCATGTCAAGGTATAATCAATCATGAATGGGAATCATGCCCTCACTCTCAGTCTCACTCTCTCCTCCAGTGTTAGTCCCATATATATATATATGATAGTTTGTTTTTGAACTCATGTGTATTCATGCTATAAATTCTAGAATATGTTGGTATATGGATTATAAGTGGTTGATTTTTGAAATGGTTGATCTAGTATTGATTTTGATTATCATATTTGTTTGGTAAATTGGTACTTTAGATATGTGATTTGATGTTTTGATATGTTTGGATGTGATGTTTTAATAATTATGATGTTAGGATTATTGATTTTGAATTGTAATTGTATGTAAGCAAAAAAAATTTTGTTATGGTAATTGATAAACTATATGGATAAATTTGAGCAGGATTTGAATATGTTTGATTTGGTAAAATCTGGACTTTGATAGTCTAGTTCTAGTTAGGGATGGCTATTTATAATCAAGAATGTTAGTTGTTAGTAGGGAGGAAAAGTAAGATAGAACTATGTGTGTATTACTTTCCTAAGAGTGGCTTAAGAATGCAAAGGTTAGCTAGACCTTTAGCTCCATCATTGACCTACTAAATGAAGCTATGAACTAATGATAAAATGAATGTATGCCATATCACACTATGTTATATCACTATCTAAACCCTATCAACCACATGAACAAGTGCACATACTATTCATGCTATGTAGGAATGTCCTTTGTAGTTGATACTATCTACTGTGAAGAAGGATCATCTATCTATAACCAAATACCCTATGGCCTCTACTATGATGTATATGAATATGTAATATGTTGAGATGGAGCTAAAACCTATGTTGAAGGCTCATTTAATCTTAATCATAATGGGTTGTTACATGAGATAGGACCTTGAAAACTTGGTTGCAATGAATATTTATTTGGAATAGTACTC
The DNA here is from genome assembly GCA_037957365.1 of Torreya grandis. Taxonomy (NCBI): domain Eukaryota; kingdom Viridiplantae; phylum Streptophyta; class Pinopsida; order Cupressales; family Taxaceae; genus Torreya; species Torreya grandis. The sequence goes on along the minus strand of JARHVA010000133.1, from coordinate 7,244,070 downwards.
TATAATATGAGTTTAACTAGTATTAATCATAGTGGATTTCTATGTGAGATAGGACCATGAAAACTTGGTTCTAATGAATATCTCTCTAGAATAGTACTTTGTTACAGTGCCTGTGACTCTGTTGGATATGTATATGGAATTTCACTATGTATTCCATGAATTATACTGCTATATGTGGGTTGTTTGTGTTATACTAGTTTCCAATTTTTTTGAATAATTGAAATAAGAGATATCCTGTGATATTTTATCCTAAAAATGACATTGCACTCACAATGAATGACTGATGATTCCTATAAAGGATTGCCTTGGGATGACTCAGTCATGGAGGAGATCTCTATGCCCCCTATATGAATTTTATAATACCATTATCAACACATCTAGTAATGTAATCTTTGGGTCCAAAATAGTCATCATCTTTATGTCCATAAATGTGATGATAGTTACAAAAAGGTCGATGTAGTTGTCTATATAAGAGATGTGGATCTCATCGATGAATAAAAGGTAATGTGATTAACCTCATATCTAGTAGTGTTGATAATATGATATATGGGCTATCTCATTCCTAATCAAACTATAGTGGTGCTTTACTATTATTCTCTATAGTGAATACTTTAGGTTGTGGTCTCCTATCTTGTCTAGGACATGGTGGATGATGAGTAGTAAGAGTTCTATCTAAAGATGTTGTTATGAAGTCTAGAGTGATCTGATCAACTAAATTTGCCTCAATTAATCCCAATTTATTTTCCAAAGCTAGAACTATTTAACACAAATGTCTAAAACAAGTCTCTATTTGATATAGTAGATGCTCGAGAAAAGGTTGGTGAAGGCCCTTGATGAAGATATGTTGAATCTTTATATCTATTGGTTTGTATATCAATCTTAACAAATGAGCCTTAAATATTAAGATATACTCACTAACTAACTTTGAATAATTTGGATGTAGTGTGGCAAGTTTCTCATATGTAACATGAGGGCTCATGTTTATAATGTAGTTCCTGAGAAATGCCTCCTCTAACTCATCATATATGTGTAATGAACTAATAGGGACTAGATGAAAGAACTAATTTTGTGCTTCCCCCACTAATATCTACTTAAACAACTTGAATAAAATTAAAGGGCTTGTATGAGGTGGCAAAGCCTTCTAAAAGGCCTAAAGATGTGTGAGTGGATCTCTAGTTCTATCAAAGTGAGGTAATGATGGTGTCTAGAAATGCTTAGGCAATACAACTTTTATGAATGTCTTTGGAATAGGGTTACCATGTACATCATTATCATCCATCCAAAATTTATAATATTTTTCTTTTAAGGTAAGGAAATGTAATTGGTGTTGTAATTCACGAATTACATCTATCAAAGAGATGATCTCCTAGGATGGTACATTAGTATCTTAAAGTGGTTCATTTAATCATTGAATTTGATTGTTAATTTTAACCATGGGAATTATACATTTAGTAAGTGGATCATAAAGAAGGGGTGTGCTCATTGAACCTTTAGAGTAATGGTAACTTGGACCTTACTATAGGGATGTGGGATACCATTATCTTTAGGTGAGGAGTGAGAACTTGGTTCTATTGGAGTGAGGGGTGGCTTGAGAGATTCATTGGTATCTTTATGTTTTAGTGAATCACATTCTAATTTATTAGAAGATGTGTTATTATCATTAACATGTGCATCATTTGACATAGAATCATTAATAGAATTATAAACATCATTTGGAATTGCATTAAGTTTGAGAGGAGTGAGAGAAGGGTTAGAAGCATGAACTACATTTTCTTCTTCACTATATGCATAGTAGTCATCATTATTCCATGCATTATCATAATTTGCACTTTGTTCATTTGAAATAGAAGAATTTGAAGTATTATTTTCATATTTACTTTCATTTTAATATTCATTTACATGTTCACTATCACATTAATCATCACTTCCATCATTGTTAGGGAGAGGAGTAAGATAAAGAGTTAATTTCTTTCTAATATGCAATAAGTTATCATTGGAATTTGGAATATCAGGTGTATCTATGCTATCCATGGAGTAAGTATATGCATTTTCTTCATTTTTGACATGAGAAAGAAGAGTATAAGAGTTATCATTTGAAAATTATTTTGAGAGAGTAGAGTTAGGAACACATAATGCATCTTTTGAACTATGCTTTGGTAATTTGATTATATTGTATTTATATTGCTGTATTTTGAACATAGTAGTAACAAAAGGTAGAGAGAGATTAGGTTCATAGGGAAGCAAATCACCACCAATAAGAGGTTCACTTGGAAGTGCATGATTAATTTATGCATTTTGTGCATTATGTCTAGGAGAATGAGATGTGAAGTATCTTTTCCATTTATCAAAATTATTTTCATTAGAAGAAGGAATAAAAAATATGGGTTTAAGATAAAAAGATTCATCTATTTGTGATTCACCCTTATCATTACGTACATCATCATATCCTTCATTACAATAATAGTCATTATCTTCACTATAAATGAAATCATTTTCTATAGTTTTAACTAATGTGCAATTTTGCAAATTTATCCAATCATTATCATAATTGTAAGAAAGTTTTAGAAATTGATCTATGGGATGAGAAGGAATAATTGATTTTGTGGTTATTTTATAACTAAAGAGAATTTTAAAAACTACTATGAAGCAAATAAAGGCACAAAGAACTACTAACATTGAATTTTGAAATTTACTTTTGAAAACCCAAACAATTTGCACTAAATTCAAATTATTTTTCTAAAAATTAAAGGGAGGGAAATTTGAGGTTTGAGGACCTAGTTTGGAAATCTAGGGTTTTGAATTTGGGTTTTAGAATTTTTGAAAATTATACAATAGTTTTGAATTCTAAAAATTATTTGAAAATAGGAATATGCATAAAAATTAATACAAAAATAAAAATTTTGAAAATTAAATTTTTGCATAAGAAACTACTAATTTTGAAATTTTGAAATAATTTTTGACAAGATAATTAATTTTCAAAAATTCCAAAATAGTTTTTTAAAATTGGCAAGGAGGCAAGGCTTATTTTTTGATGACCTAGTTTTGAAATCTAGGGTTTTAAACTAGGGTTCTAGAAATTTTGAAAATTATGCAATAATTTTAAATTATAAAAATAGTTTTTGAATAGGATAAATGTACAAAAAAATAATACAAAAATAACAATTTAGATAATTAAATTTTTACACAAGATAAGAAGGAAAAACCCTAAGTGTGGTTAGGGTTTTAGGTTTTTTGTTCAAAGTAAGTTGGGTTCACCATATGTTTTATTATTTTAGGATATTATATGTTTAATTCCTAAGTAATAAAGGTATTAAATGATAGGGATAATATAATATAACATGGAAAATTATAAATTTTATTTGATAATTATACAAGATAAAAAATAATTAACTTAGCTAGATTTGTGCTGAAATGGAAGATTTTGAGTGTAGAATTTGAGGATCATGACTGGGACAATGTCTAAATTATAGATCTATTATCTATTTCTTGATTGGATAGGATCACCAAAATTAGGACACCTTGGTGTTTGTCACTATATTCCTTTCCCAACACTATTGTCTTAAGGCTAAAATCTTGTTGGGTTCTATTTGCATACTCAGTATGACCCTACATACCAAATTTTAGGTCCTAAAAGTCATTGGAGATTTTTGTAGGTCTATTTCACTATTCAATACTTATATTAGTCTACACACATAGAAACAAAAAATATAATCAAATAAAAAGGGGAAAATTGGGTTGTGAGAAGAATGGTTGCACAATCAAGAAACCTTGCTATTCTAATTACTGCCTACATTAACCATCAAGCTAGCATCTCAAATCTGATGTAGTTCTCCATTAGGTAACATGTATAATCAATGTGCATGATTGAATCAAGAATTAATTTTTCCTCAGCCATTCCTTGATCAAGAATGTAAATCTATGTGTGATGCAGAAAAGTTGATTTATACTATTGATTGATTTTTATTATGTCTAATGTGCCAAAATAGTAAGTGGTAGATATAAAATGCCTTGTGTAGTCCTTTATATAATAGACTCATTAATTTGAATTTTGGATCTTTATTTGAATTTGGCCGACATTAGGAAACTTAGGAACACATCAAATAAAAGAGGTAAGATTCATCCTACAAAAGAAATTGACTATTGGGACCAAATCATTCTTGGACAACAATGCCAGAAACTAGACACCCTAGGTTTCAACATTGTAGTTCTATTTTAGCATTGTTATCTATGGGGTGGGACCTAAGGGAATGGGTTTGGACCTAAAATATGTACCTTGGTCTGAAAGGGTTAAGTCTGAAAAGCTATGGATGACCAAGGATAAGTAAAATGATGTCTAGGGAATGTAGTAAGACCAAGACAAATTAGATCAAAGGACATGGATAAATGTGAATAAAATCTCATATTTTCTAGTTTGATTCTCTTATTAAAGGATTGTGAAAATACATGATATGTGTGTCTTCTTGACCAATTTAGGGTGTATACATAACTACATTTATGTTCCTTAGTTTTTATTGTATGTAATATTTTCACACAATATGACAAAGAACCAATTTAACAATGGAACAAGGAACCAATGTAGGTATATTGTATCAAAATTTAATAATAATTATTTATTTTAAGTGTAGATAATTATTCATATTAATTGATAAAAAAACTTATGTAAATTTTCTTATAGTTGTATCAAGCTTTGTGATAGATGTGTTACCTTACTACTATTCTAATTCACATCTATTGATGTATATTTTAAATATAGCATAAGTTGGGGTATATATAACAATATTTATATATTTCTATCCTAATATATAAGGTGTTTTGTAAATGTATGTTTGAGTGTGTCAATGAAAAATATTTGGATAGCCAAGAATTAGAAGGATCCCATTTACTTTTGGACATGTATTCACAAGTAAATCCAACATGTATGTTTATTTTTATTCATTCCTCAAGTATATCTAGCTAGGTTGTTGTAGTGGTCAAGGGTATGTAAATATGATGTGCTTGTTTATTTTTATTTTTTTACTTGTGAGATTTTATTTTAGATTATGGAAGGCATGGATGTATATTTAGTGTCAATGGTTATGGTATGTTCAATTTATAACAATAAAATATTTTCCATCTTCACATTCTTATTTCTAGATTTGTATTACTGATTATTGATATGTGAGAATTTTTCTCTATTTTACAACATTTCCATCAAGCAAGTTGTATACTGTAACAATTTTTTCTTCTTTTGATTTTATTTATATGTTGTTTTGATGATTGTATATCTATGTTGTTATGTACTTTATCTTGGAGATGTTTTGGGAACTCCTTGGGCTTGGGGTAGTTTGTATTTTATTTAATCTTAGCTTTTTTGAAAGGAAATGTTTAAAACTATCACCATATTTTAAGTTTATTCCATGAATACCAAATATTTCAAATTTTTGGTGTTGGTTGTTATGCAATTATGTTATTTTTTTCACCCAAACACATTTAGGTTGATCATGTTTGATTTAAAATGACAATTTCCTGCCATGTAATGCAAATGATTTAATGTATCATAAGATATATATGTAAACATATATGGATATGGCCCTTATTTTCTACTATAGATCAATTTACTTGTTACTAAAAAAATTTTAGATTATTTCATGTGAAATGGGTGAAAATAAATAAATAATTTAAAGAACCTATTTCTGCATGTCCTCTATAATGGTCTACAAGGTTGTTTTCATGGGACTCCAACACATTTGTTTGCTTTATACCTATTTGAATTTCTAATCCTAGACAAATATAAATATGCCTAAGTAATATCTAATGTAGATGTTATGTCTTGGTAGTGATTTGGTGTTGTATATATGGATGTTTTTAATTATTATATGAATTTGTTACTATATAATTTTATAATACAAAAAAAATAATAAGTGTGATGTATTTTCCTTGGATGCACCATAAATTTGTGTCCTAACCTCAAAGAAGATATAGACAAACAATAAATGTTAGATAACTAGGACAAAACTAAGGGTATCCTCTATGTTTGAAAATGGAAATAATACTTCAATAAGTATTTAGTAGTTTGATGCATGTTTTCTTTTTATAGTTACATATGAACACTTAATTATATACATACTCATGTAATTATTCAAGGTTTAGTGATTATTGCATTGCTAAAAGTTGGATACATTTTTTTATTTCTTATTATACTAGTTGGGTGATAACTACATAACCCAAATATCCTTAAAATGATAAATTACTCTTGTTATCCTTAACATAGAAATTGAAACTCTCATTAACATAGCTCTTGATATGTCAATTATTATTGAGAGAATATGAGTGACTATACCTTCAATTTAATTCATTATTTTTAATGTACCTCAATAATTCAAGTGGTGCTTCTGATCACCTTTATAATATGTCCATGAGTGTATTAAATTATACAAAAATTATGCATATAATTATATTTATTAGTATTTTTATTCAATGAAATAAAATAATATTTATAAAATATAATTTTCATTTATGACAATATTTCAATTATAGGTCAAAACCCTATATTCATAAACATTGGGAATAATGTTAGTCAACACTAAGTACAAAAAATTACTTAAGACCTCATCCTTTATGGAATCTAACCATCATTACTCTATTCAATATCAATACAATTATTTTTACAATAGTCAAACTAATATTGGTAGTGAGAAAATGTAATATGATATAATAAACCAAGAACTTGTAGTATAAGAAGTAAACAAATTTGAAATATATAAGGAAAAATATTAGAAATATATGGAACACTTCAGTTGTATTCATGTGCAACGAATAATAATTATGGATAGTGAGAATAAAAAATTGCATATTTTTACTCATCCTGATCTTTTCCTTAAATGCCCCATAATTTTTTAATGATTGATACCAATACTCTTTGTTTGTGATCTCGACCTGACCACTTTAATATGGGAAGTATGAGATTGATAGTAAGTGATATATTTTAAAATAAATCTTGAAGTGTGTAAAATTTTCATTAATAAAGTGGTCACATTTGTGTCTTGTCAATTGCTTAGGTATACCAAACCATAACACTTATTTTTTTGTCAATGAACCTTGTGGTGTTTGGGATATTTGGCACAACCCTTTTTTTCACCCATTTTTATAGATACATTGTTGATAACATGATATACTTTTAGAAATTAAAAAATAATCTTCAACAAGGTGGATATATTATAAATTTATATAACAGATACATAGATTTACATCATTTAAACTAAAAATATATAAATTACAAAGATGAACAAGTTCATTTTTTATATTTATTTAGATCATAGGAACAAGGAAAAATGCATTTTGAAAATGTTCACAATGTACAATCCATAATTATACATAACATATCTAATATATTCTATTTTTATTATTATTTAAGTCTATTTAATTTAAACTAAATCCATAAGTATACATAACATATCAATCACAAAATTAAATGTGCATAACTAATTCTAATTTGTCATCTCTGGAATACCACTGGTACTTTGACTCATCTATTAGACTTGCCCACACATGATCTCAAATTATATCTTCAAATTCTACAACTATTGTTCATAGATGGAAAACATTTCATCATGATTTATTTGAAAGGCCTTGACTATCTCTCCCTTGAAGTCATAGACTAATTTTGTGTATGCATTAGTAGTATCAAGATCAACGTACTTTTTTTAAAGTTCCATCTTGTAACCCATAAGTGAGATATTTTTATGATTTAACTCCTATCTATCCACATTTAAATTATCCAAGACTTTGTTCTTCTTGAGTAGTTCACTTTATAAATTTTGAATGGTTTTCCTTGTGTTTTAAAGAAGGTTAGACAAAAATTGGTTTTCCCTAGTGAGAAAACCATTTTTTAGTAACATCAGTGACAACTAAACACCAATATGATATTCCATTAATATAATACCCTCACATCTCATCCTCATAAGAATTTATTTTGCATTGTCCATCATTTCACCAACTACATGATTATATTTTTTTCCAAGGACCCCTATAAAAATACACATCTAAGTGAATTAGGACATTCAATCAAAATACATAATACATAACCAAAAGAAAACATAATAAGTTTATAACATATACAAACTACATGAATTAGGATATGTCAAATATAAATTATCTACATGAATTAGGATATTCAAAATATAACATTCAATGTCAGGCCAATAATATATTACCTCTTATAATTGGGATTTCTAATGTATTCATTCAAACAAGTGAAATATCTACATTCCTTAGGATTTCTAATGTATTGAGTGTTAATTACATAATTTTTAAAAAGAATAAATCAACATACAATCAACATTCCTTTACTTTCCACTATTGGAAACAAAATTAAGTGTAACTATATCATGCCATGTCTCTTGAAAAATTGTTACTTGATATATACAATCCAAGATACTTGTAAAGAAAAATATTTCAAATTAGAGAAAATATATTACAACAAAAGTATTTTCTGTGAAAGTTACTTTAGAATATAAATGTTGATGATGCAAAAAGATAATTAAATTATCTATTTAGAATAAAGCTATATTTAACTATCCTTAAATTTTAGTATAATTTTAATTTTATTATATTTCATAAATGTAGACACCAGAATTGTGTCTAACCCTTGTTGTCCTCCCCTTAACCCCTGTCGACCATTTTCCCACAAGCCTTGACCTTGGCAGCATGTAAGAATGAGTAGAAGGCTAAAATTAGCCTCTGTCTCCATTCTGCATCTGTCGACACCGGTCACTACTCGATCGACATTGCCAACATCGGTCACCTTTTCGGCCAACGTCGGCATTCCTACCGGCGTCAGTCAGCCTTAAACTATGTCCATTAATTAGTTTCTTAATCCGTTATCCGTTATTCAGTTGCTAATCAGTTTGGCAACCGGTTATCAGACCTGCGGCATCAAAATGTTTCTTTGATCCGAACCCCGCAGCAACGATCAACCAGTTTTCTTGCATCCAACCGAATGATCAACCAGTTTTCTTGCATCCAACCAAATGATCACCATTTTTTCTTGCATCTAATCAATCTGCGATCAATCTCTCGTGTCTCTCTCTCCAGTACAAGAATTTTGCTTTGGTCATCTGGTAGCATAATGACAACTTCAATCATGTCTCTTATCATGTCTTCAGTGTGTAACAGGTAAGTATCTTGCTCTGTGTTTTTGTTTTATTCTCTAGTTATTGTTTTTTATTTACTATCATCAACTCCTATTTAGACTTAGACTACAGCCCCAAGACCTTATTTCTTCTCGTATCAACTCTATCTACCATTCCAAAATATACAGTCACTCTACCCAGATCCCTGTAAAAACCCCCAAACAATCCTTCTAACTCCTAAACTGACTCCTTAACCCTCAGACACCATTTTGCAACCCTAAAACCTGTCCAGACCCTGACCAGACCTGACCAAACTTGACCAGACCTGTCCAAGAACTGTTGCCTTGACCGATGCCAGTCATTACCCCGACCGACGCCGGCACTTTAACCGATGTCGGCACTCTTCCCTGACTGACGCCGGCACAGAGACCGACACCGGTGACTGTGCAGAGCAATTTGCTGCATATCAGGTACGCATTTTGTTTTCCATCTTCTATTTCTTTCATTCTATCTTTCATTATTTCTACTTCAGTCAAATATTTTGCTTTTTATCAGTGGGTTGATATCCCTTAAGGAAGTCTTCGTACTTCAGGGATCAAGCGTTTGCTTGACAACCCACCGTCTCTTCATCTAATGTTTTTTCGTGTTTAGTCTCTTTTCTTTGTAGGTGTCATTCCTCCATAGCCAAAGAGGAGTACCTTCCAACGTCTGATTTCGGTGCACACGACCATATCCAGGTATCTTCTAGCCTTGACCATTTCTTTAAGTTTCTTAATTTTTTCTTTGAATGTAGAAAGCGATTTTAGCATAGAAACATTCTGGCACGCCCGGTGGGACCCTAGGGCCTTCCTTGGGTTCTTTCTTTCTTTCATTCATATAGGTGCATCAGGTTCCTTCCTTTTTCACCTCTTTCGTCTCTTCTAAATGACATCATAAGTAGGAATAAAAAGAACTTTTCTTTTCTTTCTTGCACTTCTAGACTAGTCAAAACTCATATTCTTTGACTCTTTCTCCATTTGTCTTCATACGAACAAATATTTTGACTTGGGATTAAAACACTTTGCATTCATTTATGTTTGCTTGCATTTCTTAGACAACACTTAGTAATTAATAAATGCATATTGAATTAATCTAGTCCACTTGATGTTACACGACCAAACCACTTGCACAAAACAAACATCATAACTTACCTGAGACAAGGCCCAACTAGGATTTCATCCCCCAGCGGATACCTTACCCATCCCGGTGATCCTACTTGGATTTCATCACCAAGGGGAAAGCCCACTCCGTTCTCTGGCGGAGTCTAATCTCTAGGGGAAGTATATTTTGGCTAAGCGGGCCCAGTTTATCACTGGACTCGTGAAGTGAGGGGAGCTTGCTCCTTAGCACCAGGCCTTGTACAAAACCTAACACAGACTTCTTGAGCACCATAACTAACCCAAAACCATCCATAGACTACTTCTTCTAGGACCTGACTCAAAAGCCAATCTTCCTCTACACATATTCTAAGGCATAAGCCACTATAATCCTAATAATTTACTCCTAGGGTTTTAGGATCTACTTGTGTTCTTCATATTTTCTATTCTTATCTGCTTGTTTGAGCTTGTGAGGACATTCTTTCTTGCCTTGAATGGTTCTGACTCGTATCCAAGCCAAGGCTCTAGTCGATCACGCGAGGCATCACCTGCTTCTGTTTACCCCATCCATAACCAATCCTATAATGGAGTTCCACTCGGAGACTGAAAGAACTCCTACTCGACCATCCCCAACCCAGTCACCTATTGTCTCAAAATGGGACCAAGATTTTGCAAGACTCTTGGACCTCAATGTCATAGCCCTCCAAAACTATCTCACGAGGAACCCAACGCGAGACCTTTCGGGCGAAGCAGCAGTGACATCGACATCGTCCGCTACCCAACCTTTTACCTCAACCATTAACCCGACCATGGCCTATATGCAAAGTTTGGCCTCCCCATCTATTTTTAGACTGACCTCCGTCGGGGTTCCATTACCCCTTCAACCACTTGCAATTCAACCAAGTTCTACATCATACCAAAACTTGATTGTCTCAACCCCACACACTCTTACGCCCGTATATGCAAGAGTGCCTACTTCACCCTTTGTCAATGCCATCACACAACCACCTTTGGTGATATCTACTTAGCTTATGCCTTCTACCTTCATAACCCAACCACCTTTGGCCTCCACTTCTGTCCCTGTGACTAGTCATCCATACATTGCGCCCTTACTGGTACAACCGACTACGTCATATGCCTCCTCTAGCATCTTTCAAGCACCTTACAACTAAGGGGGTTCCTCGTCTACCAATCCATCAGTAGATCTCATCAAAATGTTGATGGATAAAATGTCCAGTCTTGAGACCTCTATCTCCGGCTCACACAATGCTCTCTCGTATGAGCAAATTTGTAATGAGCCCATTCATCCTTCTGTCCCTATCAGGCCATATCCCATCCAGTGGGAACTTCCTAAGTTTTCTCATTTTCAAAGCAAGGAAGACCCCCAATAGCACTTACGAGCATTTAGATATGCCTGTTACCTTATCGCCCACGACGATGTGTTACTTCTACGCACGTTTCCTATGTCTCTTTCTAGCCCCGCCCTTGACTGGTATAGCTCTCTTGCCAGACATTCTATCTTTTCATTCATTCAACTCGCCCAATTATTCATTGACCATTTCTCAATCAATATCACTAAACAAGTCTCAATCACAGACCTCTACTCCATTAGGCAATTTGACGACGAATCAATAGTCGATTTTGTCGCCTATTGGAGAGGCTCGATTAACCAGCTCTCCTTCTCCTTGCCTCAACCTAAGCTCATTGAGCTCTTTTCTCGAGCATGTGTCAGCCACATCTCCTCCACCTTATGGATTCAGACATTTTGCACTTTTGATGAGGCTTTCACCATGGCCTGAAAGCTTGAACTTCACACCATTGAAGAAGATAAGGTCAAATTGCGTAATACTAACGCAAGAACCAATGACCATTCTTCTTTCAGACCTTCTTCTTTTGCCAATTCTAAATCCAAAGGAGTGGCCAACACTATGGTCGTTAGATCACCATCTTCGACAACAACTAATCAACCTCAACCTTCAACATCTCAAAGCATCATAAAACAATTCCAACAACGGTACATAAAACCCTTCCCTAACCGTCCTCCTAGCCGCAACAACATTTAGACCATGACCAATGAATCTCATGACCATAATATACACACAGTCAACACGGTTTCACCTCTTGTCCCTGACCAACCTCCATCACAGGTAGAAGAGCCATCTTCTCCCGTTTGTCTTCCATAGGTAGAAGAGCCATCTTCTCCCATTTGTTTTTCACAGGTAGAAGAGCCATCTTCTCCCATTCGTCTTCCATAGGTAGAAGAATCTTCTTCTCCTATTAGTCCTCCATCGACCTCTCCCATATTGGAGGACACTTTGACCACATCAACACCAGTTGCCTCGCCTTCATCCTTCTTATCATCCATAGATGATCATACCTTTTCGACTACTCAACCACATGCAGAAGCCATGACTACTCCGGTGCTCTTTCCACTTAAAGAGCCCACATCTTCAATCCCTTCTCCATCGAGAGAAGAACCATCCACATCTAAGTCCAAACCCGCACAGGCGTCCATCATGCCTAAAGAGATTAAACCTCTTGGTGTTCACCCCACATCTAACCTTGCCTCGCATAAAGGTGGCCCTCAACCCAAATCAAAGAAGGCTACTAAACCACACTGGAGGCCTCCTCCCCCACCTTCGTCATTACCTTCAATTTTAGGCCCGCATCCATCCACTTTAATAGGAGTTCTTCCTACTCCCATACTTCACAGAGGCAAGTCACCTCCATTACTCTATAAACCCGTCAGACTTATATCTCCTCCAAACCATCGACCTATGCCCTTATGCCTCTCAAACCAAAGTCATCAACCCTCACTGCAACAAAACTTTCAGACCCATTAGCAGGTTCTTATGCCTTGTTGTTATGGCAATTGTTGCAGTCCTCTCGCATCTATCTCCCACCGGCTAGACCATATCAATCTCTCGAACCAAAACCCCCCTGGTTCGATGACACTCAGATTTGTGCATATCATCACACGCCTGGGCATGACACTGAGCATTATTGTGCCCTCAAGGTTGTCATTCACCAATGTCTGGGGAATGACACCCTTCTTCTCGACAACATAGTCAACAAACCTTCAACACCACTCCACTCATCAACTCCTGGATCAAGACCATCTTGGTTCGACAACTCTAAATTCTATCATTATCATCACACTCTGGGACATGACACTGAGCATTGTTGCACTCTTAAAGCTATCATTTGTCAACAATGGAGAAAGGATTCCCTTCTCATCAAGGATCTTCTTAACCACCCCTTCGACAAATCATTAACACTGACCCATGCTTCTCCAACCTCATCACCTAAGTCAGGATCTCCACGCCAGACTATGGTCCCTTTGCCACCTTTAACCCCCTTATTTGACATTAACTCAGTCCATCTGACCACTAAACCTCAACTAACCTTAACCAATCCATCAAACATTCTCCCCAACCGCTGGGGGAATTCAACCTTCATCCAAACCTCGACCAATTTTTCAACCCAGTCTCAATCAAATATCAATCACTCCTTTAATCCTAAACCTTGACCAAGTATCCATCGACCCTACCTTCGATCAAACATTTGACCAGTCTCAACCAATCAACAATCAAATATCAATCAACCAAACATTCAACCCAAACATTCAACCAACCTTGTTATCAAAACATTCAACCAGTCTCGACCAATCAGCGACCATATCAACCAACTTCACATCCACTCATTAATCAACACGTGACCAATATGGAGCAAAGTAAACGAGGCAAGTTTGCTCCTAATTGGCTCGGACCTTATCATACACACACAAGCATGGACCAGGGACTTATCAGAACCTGAGCCTTTTTATGCCTTTCATCTGCGACCATTCTACTGCTAGTCGAGTACTCGTCCACTTGACATTTAACTTGAGCTCGTCCCTTGAGCAATCCCCGTCCTCTTAGTCCTAATTCCTTTCATCCCTATTCCTCTTAACAATTCCTCTATAACCCTTTTATGATGTATGGATGCTTTTTCCTAATAAAAGGGAGCCCTTGACCTTCTATAATCTTGTCCATGACTCACATTTTTGTCAAAACAAATCAAGATGTCAAAATATCCACGGTCACAATATCAATATCAAATTCAAAAGGTAGACTGCTCCCTCAAAGGACAATTGTACTATCATTTGTTGTAGTTAATAGACTACTCCCTCGAAGGATAGCTATTCAAAAGCCCTTATATTAAGAAAAATATAGACCACTCCCTCGAAGGATGGCTATGACTAACTCTTGCTACAAACAACACTCTATCTTAGAAGCTTCCCGCATTGATCAGCTTCACAACTGACCACCAAGCAAATGACATCTCTATGCAGACTTCCCGCATTAATCAGTCTGCACCAAAAAAAAAAAAATGAGTCATGGACTTGACTTATAGTTGTCTCAGGGTCTCCTATAAAAAGGGGCAAAGTTATCTCTGCTCTTAAAATGGGTTACCCTTTCCTCCTCCTATCACCTGCTCAAGGGACTTCGAGCTCACTTTAATGTCAAAGTGATTCGATTACCGTTCTAACACAACATCTAGTCAATGATGTCATGCATGAATGGGGCTCTTGGTTCTTATAACCCCTATCTATGTTGTCATTCTGGTCCTTGTCAATGAAAGAGCAATATGCCTTTCACTTCGTCTGTTTACACTTTGGTCACATTCACATTCATCACTTGTCACACCTAATCAACTCAACTCAACTCTCTTTTTTAGGCCACTCCCATAGCCTATTCACACTAGTTTCTATGGACACCAATATACATGGAAACTATCAACCAGATGCAATTTATGTTAAGCATAAACCAATACTTGCTGAAGCATTAATGGACCTCAATTCATTTTTAGCATACATCCATCATGACTATGGAACATTGCTAGGGATGAAAGGCCCCTCAACCAATGTTGCAAAATACACCATTTGGAAAAGGCTGTAACATCTTTTTTTTTGTTCTCCTCATCATTTCGACCACTTTGACCACGCCAATCATCAACCAATCTTCTCAACTAGTCGAACTACATTGGTCTGAGGCTCTTTCTATTGGGGCTATGTAGGCAGCACTCAGATGATATGACATCATCTGGGGTTAGCTCGACCACCCTCATTTGTTCATCTCTTTGATGGACAAACTTTCTTTCCTCCTTTTGACCATGACCTTGCCCTTGACCAAGACCAATTCCATCCCTTTGACCCTTCCTCCCTTCTAGGGAGAACTACATTGGCCTGAGGCCCTTCCATAAGGGCTATGTAGGTAGCACTCAGTTGACATAGGGTCTTTTGAGGTTAGCTCGGCCACATCCTTTCATTCAGTCCTCCACCTCGACCAATGACCATTGGAGATCATGCCTATCTCCTCCGACTTTGACCACTTCCAAGACAATGTTGCCTTGGTTGTTTTTGCATGTATGCTACCTCATGATTGGTTAGCAGAATTGTGCACAGACTATTTTTGGACCCTCACAAGTATAGGATCGCAAGCCGATTGATCCGCACTATTTGTGACATTTTCATGTTTTCAGGAGCACTTCTTGAGCCTGGGATACCTGGAACACGATGACCATTTGGAGCTTCAGCTTCGATTGAATAACCCGATCAATAGATGACTAAATGCTGGGGCCTGATTATTTCAATTTTGGCACTCCTTGACCCTCAACTTGTGACACTTTGACCTAACCATCTCGTGTAGTGGTATGCACGCAATCATGACTTTTGCCATGTTCACCCTCATCCTTTTTTCATCCACTCTTTGTCAAATCAGCATCCGATTCCTAGTTCCCTTCCCTGGACTCCTACTTTGAGGGGGAATACCTCATCCACAATCGGGGCAATCCACTTCCTGTTCTTGTCTTGCAGTTCACTTAAACAACCAACAAGATGGAATCAACCTTATCCCACACCTGGGGCAACCACCTCCTATTTTTGTCTTGCAGTTCACTTGAACAACCAACAAGATAGAATCGACCTTATCCCACACCTGGGGTAACCACCTCCTATTTTTGTCTTGCAGTTCATCTAGAACAACCAACAAGACAAAAAGGGGCAAATGTAGACACCAAAATTGTGTCTAACCCTTATCGTCCTCCCCTTAACCCCTGTCGACCATTTTCCCACAAGCCTTGACCTTGGCAGCATGTAAGAATGAGTAGAAGGCTAAAATTAGCCTCCATCTCCATTCTGCATCTGCCAACACCGGTCACTACTCGATCGACATCACCGACGTTGGTCACCTTTTCTATCGATGTCGGCATTCCTGCCAGCGTCAGTCAGCCTTAAACTGCATCCATTAATTCGTTTCTCAATCAGTTATCCATTATTCGGTTGCCAATCAGTTTGGCAACTGGTTATCAAACCTATGGCATCAAAACATTTCTTTGATCCGAACCCCACAGCAATGATCAACCAGTTTTCTTGCATCTAATTGAACGATCAACTAGTTTTCTTGCATCCAACTGAACGATCACCATTTTTTATTGCATCCAATCAATCTCTCGTGTCTCTCTCTCTAGTATAATAATTCTACTTCGGTCATCTGGCAGCACAATGATAACTTCAATCATGTCTCTTATCATGTCTTCAGTGTGTAACAGGTAAGTATCTTGCTCTGTGTTTTTGTTTTATTCTCTGGTTATTGTTTTTTATTTACTGTCATCAACTCCTATTTAGACTTAGACTACAGCCCTGAGACCTTATTTCTTCCCATATCAACTTTGTCTACCATTCCAAAATATACAGTCACTCTACCCAGATCCCTGTAAAAACCCCCAAACAATCCTTCTGACTCCTAAACTGACTCCTTAACCCTTAGACACCATTTTGCAACCCTAAAACCTATCCAGACCTGACCAGACCTATCCAAGAACTGTTGCCCTGACCGACGCCGGTCATTACCCCGACCGATGTCGACACTTTAACCGATGTCGGCACTCTTCCCTGACCGACGCTGGCACAGAGACCGACACCGGTGACTGTGCAGAGCAATTTGTTGCATATCAGGTATGCATTTTGTTTTTTGTCTTCTATTTCTTTCATTTTGTCTTTCATTATTTCTACTTCAGTTAAATATTTTGCTTTTTATCAGTGGGTTGATATCCCTTAAGGAAGTCTTCGTACTTCAGGGATCAAGCATTTGCTTGACAACCCACCGTCTCTTCGTCTAACATTTTTTCATGTTTAGTCTCTTTTTCTTTGCAGGTGTCATTCCTCCACAGCCAAAGAGGAGTACCTTCCAACGTCTGATTTTGGTGCGCACGACCATATCCAGGTATCTTCTAGCCTTGACCATTTATTTAAGTTTCTTAATTTCTTCTTTGAATGTAGAAAGCGATTTTAGCGTAGAAACAATAACCACTCCTCTTCACCTAAAAGTTGGAAAAGAATTTATGAGTCCTACTACAAGCCATATTTGATTTAAAAAAATGAAATAATTCTTTAGTGTCAAGTCTAGTTTCTTACACGAACAAGATTATTATGGTAAATGTGACTTTCATGTATCATATACTTATTTGAAAATCATTTTATGTGTTACCCAATTATTCCACCTAGAATAGGTACAAAAAATACCACACCAAAAAAAAACTTAACAAGTTTTGTGCTCTCCTTTTTTTCCAAATCTGAACCAAACTAGTCCCCTTTCTTATCTAATTGGATTGGACTAGTTAATCTTATAAATTATCAATATAATAATCAAATACTCATAACATATCAAAAGCATACATTTGAAACACATTGAGTCTTGTATCATCATCCTATATTTGTACAAATTGGTGTGTCTTAATAATTTTTTTGAATGTAGTGGTATGTAAATTTCCTGAATCATTTACAAGTACCACTATTAGCATAAAATAGTAATGTAAATATTAGATCTGAGCAAGAAAGATATATCAACATAATACCATGTAGTATATTATAAACTTTATTTATCCTTGACTATGGTAGACCATTTCCCATCACATAAGAAGCTTAATAACAAAATAAAAATCCTTAAACATTATCATGAAGATATAACCACATGCATCCATTTAGCATCTACATCTATAACAATATTAAAACCCCATTAACATACTAAATTATGATTAATAAGAGGTATCTTATTAGTATTTTTATTTTAAAAATCTTAACAATGTATCAACAATCATTATTGACCTTGAAGTGAAATTATCACAAAGAAAATTATAGTGTTATCTAGGTAACCTAACATTCCTTGAGGGTTTATGACACTCAGGTGAAGGATGAGTATACTTAAAACAATGTTATTTGAAAAATACATAACCTAAAAGAACCCGAATAATACAAGGACGCTTCACCTAAGCATGAGATAAAAACATAGCATCACAGAGCAACCAAGGAAAATATATTTATGGACCTAAACATATTTATTTATTACATTGCATAAATGATGCAAATCTCCATTCAACATTCCATACTCTACCTATTTTCTCACTCTAAATTTGCAAATCCAACTCATGCATACGATTCTTGATTCACTTCTTTATAACCTACCCAATTTATTCAATCAACACTAGCCTTTCCTTCATTTGAATGGACTACAATTTGATTTCATATTTGTCTTTAATTCAAAAAACACACACATAACATAATTCACATCTTAACTCAACCAACTCAATTTCTCATCAATAGAAATCATAACATCATCATACATACTCATGGATCAACATGCATTCAATAGATATAATGTTGTTCAAATTTAATCATTATTCTTGTCACTTTAAAGGTGTTACTTTTGAATTGTTTAAACCCTTTACCTGACCTATACCACATTCAATACATCAATACAAACTTGAACAACTCTGCCCTATTCTAAACCATTCTTAATAGCCCTATTTATGGGTTTCTTGGCCTTGTACGAATAAGCATAGGTACATATGGAAAAAAAATCAATATGGATACCCTTTATAAAATACCTTATATTACCATAATTTTCAAACTTATCTCTAGCTTTTGACAACTTTTAAGACCCTCCTTAAGCCACTGTTCACCCCTATTAGGTCTCTTAAATTTCTTTAAACAAATAGTCTCCTAAATCCATACTTGGATGTATGAACACACAAAATAAAATTTAAAATCCATTTTCTTACCTTTTTATGGAGATTTTAACAAAATTTCATTAATTTTTACTAGTGGAAACACTCTATTCTATCAAAACCCTAGATTTAGGGTTATCATGTCCCAGTCTTAGTTGAGAGCACTCAACTTGTTATATATTCCTCCAAGAAAGGTGTCAAAGGAATCTAAAATATTCATAAATTATATATATATATATATATCCCCTCCAAATTATCCAATCACTGTAATATCATTATCAATTCACTGTTTAGGTATTCCAAGTTAAATTGTTGTTGACTATGCCAATAGATGACCATTTATAGGTCTGAATCTCTGTAGGAGATGAAAAAAGTAAATAGAAAGGTTACCAAAGGTTCAATATGACCTTAATAAGTTTCTAATGACTTACTTCAAAATATTATATCACTTGATCACTATTTTATATAACTCCTTTCCAAGAAACACCCTATACTCATAGTTTTGTCAAACCCTATCTGCTACAATAACATAAACCTACTCTTATCCTTATCTATTAACTAAAGGATTTTGTTTATGACCTTAAAACATATAATTTCAATCAAATATTCATATTATTTATATAATATTGACAACATAGTTCCAAACTCCTTGATTCATTAACCACTAATATACAGTCTGCACACAAAGACATATTTCCTAGAACAAGGGTTCATTTAGGGAGATATATGCATGAAATGGTTTATTTCCTAAATATAAATATTCATATTTCTAATGAATCTCTTTCCACCTTTAGTAACATGTAGAATATTCTATCCATCATAGTTGTGAATCATCTCATAAGCTTTGTCTACAACATAGAGAATCTCATACAAAATAGGCTATTGTAGTTATATCTGATCATCAGATGATTTCCACACTTTTATTTAAATTGATAATAAAAAATAGGATAAAAACCTATACAATATATTATTAAACATATTAATACACATTGACCTCAATCATTCTTTATCAATCTTAAAAATATTGATTCTACAACAAGACAGATAACTCATTATCAGGGCATGTATCTATAAGTTCTTGAATATGATTACCTTTTCTCTTTTAATGGAGTAAATTGCCAAAAAAAAAAAAAAATCATTAGAATTTAAATCACATTTGAAACATTATCAACGACATACTTTCATTCACCAAATATGTATTCATCAACAAAACAATATAATAAAAAGATGATCATTGACCTTCAATAGAGGTCTATTTTTATTCCATTTAAAAATATGGTTTTCATACATTCAAAATAAGAGTCTCAACCTCCCCCTTCATACAAACCTCACAATTACATTCCTTTCTCTCTTTATTTTAATGTAAAATTCTCCTACAAAAGTGCATAACTAAATTCATGGCCTTTCTTTCCATGTAAAGGTTTATTGTTTACATAACATTTTTTTGTTTTGCATACAATATGATATGTTTAGAACCTAACTATTAAATAATGAACTTTTTATAGAACTCTATATTTTTTAAAACCTATATACATGCATATACATCTACCACCTTCTTAAATTGCTTAAAAAATCCTTTTATAAAGTTCAACTACATTTAAATTTTCAAATAGTGTTTTTGGAGAGAGAACCTATCATTTAAATTCTATGCACTTTGAGACCAACTAGACATTACCTATGGACTTCAATTAACCTCTATCAACTATGAAACATATATGGACCAAGATAGGAACAAAAATGAATCAAACTTGGGGTCATCATGGGATGCCTCTGCATCATACTCCCAAGGGAGATAAAGATTGAGCTCCAATAGACTACTAGCTTCTTTCATCTATTACAATTCATCTCTCTTAGATCATCTTCTATTGATCCTATCTCTCCATGCTTTATTTGATCCTCCTTGTGCTCAACCTTACCTCTATCATACACTATTCTACCTCCTTTCTTGCTTGCATCATCTTACATTGCATGTACACTATCTTCTTCCTCTTTACCTCTATTACATGGCTTGTAGATGCCCCAATATACTACTACAACTCTATCACTTTCAACTTCTTCTTCTTCCATCTTCATACCTATGGCCAATATAAAAATAATCTCTTACCTAATTATTATACCAATTAAATTTAAGCCTCCATAGGGATCCACATCTTCAACTTGTTGTTCTACTGAAACCATATCTCTTTATATATGCTCTCTTTCCTCATTCATGTGAGGTTTAACTACTACAACATGTACTTATTTCTCTTCATTATCTATCACTTCAGCTTGAAATGAACTTTTTATGGCTACCAATTTTGCTTCTAGTTTCTCATTACTATCATATACAGACTTGCAAACAACTCCACTACCTTTATCCATTAGCTACATTTCATTTTCCAAGCCTTCTATGACACTATCAAAGTGATCCACTTCACTTTGATCCTTCCTTTCATCTGACTAGATATGATTTTTTATCTTTTACTTCACTCAAACTCACCTCATCCACATCAATGTGTTGCTCTTCCTCTTTTTCCATACTATCCTCTCAACCAAAGCATTCTCTTTTCTCTTTTCAATTTCTTGCATAACAACTTCTTTTGTTCTCTCTCCAATCTCTTTGCTTGTACTTTTCTTTGCTTCATCAATAGATTGATTGGCCACTTTAGTGGATTATTATTCATTATCCATCCAACATGTGGAATTTCTATTTCACTTATCTTTTCTAACATGTACAACATCCTATCCATCTACTACCTCATTTCAGCTATCTCTTTTTCCATCTCTATTTTCTATTTGGTGTCATCTTGCACCATCTTCTTATTTTGGTAGTTTATCTCATCCACTATGCCCTATTTATTTTTACCTTTCTCTTTCCTCATCTCCTTGAGGATATATATCAACTCCTTGTCTCACCTAAACCTATATCTCTCTCTAATAAGCCTTCATTCTCTTGCCACATCTTGACCATTCACTTAGTCTACATTCTTTTTCTCTTGACATCAACTAGGTCTCTTCTTGTCCTACATATAGGACTCTTTATCTCTTTTGAGCTCTATTTATTATCATCTCTCCCTTGAGCTTGTTAATATCTCTCTTGATCATTAAGCCACACTTGGCTATAGGGCTGATACCAACTTCTCTCAACCTTCATGCACATTTCAACAAATCAAATCAAAACATAAATGAAAATGTAATAAAAAGTACCTTGTTATGGATACTATGATCCTTTATATTCCCAAAGAATCTTTGGTTCTGATACCAAATGATGTAGATCTCCATTCAACATTCCATACTCTACCTATTTTCTCACTCTAAACATACAAATCCAACTCATTCATATAATTCTTCATCATTTATTTTTAACCTACCTAATTTCTTCAATCACCACTAGCCTTTCCTTATTTCCAATGGACTACAACTTGATTTCTTATTTGTTTTTAATTCAAAAAACACAGACATAACATAATTCACATGTCTTAACTCAACCAACTCAATCTCTCATCAATAGCAATCATAACATAATCATATATACTCATAGACCAACATGCATTTAATAGATATAATGTTGTTTACATTGAATCATTATTCTTGTCACCTTAAAGGTATTCCTCTTGACTTGTTTAAACCATTTACCTAACCTACAACCAATTTTAATGAATTAATAAAAACTTAAAAGACTCTACCTTTTTCTAAACCATTCCTAGTATCCCTATTTACAGATTTCTTGGTTTTGTATAGACAAGCATAGGTACATATGGCAAAACTAATCATCAATATGGATACCCTTTATCAAATACATTTTATTCCCATAATTTTCAAACTTAGCTCTAGCTTTTAACCACTTTTGATCCTCCTTAAGCCATTATTCACCCTTATTAGGTCTCTTAAATCCATACTTGGACCTATGAACACATAAAATAAAATTTAAAATCACTTTGATTACCTTTTTTCTGAGTTTTTCACAAAATTTCATTGATTTTTACTAGTAAAAACACTCTATTTTATCAAAACCCTAGATTTAGGGTTATCATGTCCCAGTCTCAACTGAGAGTAATCAAATTTTTATATCTTCCTCTAAGAAATGTATCAAAGGACTCCAAAATATTCTTAAAGTACATATATATATCCCCTCCACATTATCCAATCACTAGAATCTTGTTATCAATTCATTGTTAGGTATTCCAATTTAATTTGTAGTTGATTGTACCAAAAGATGACCATCTATAGGTTTGAATCTCTATAGCATATGAAAAAAGTAAATATAAAGGATAAAAAAGGTTCAATATGACCTTCATCATGTTCTAATTAATTAATTAAAAATACTCTAGCACATGATCACTAGTTTATAGAGCCACTCCTTTCCAGGAAACACCCTATGCTCATAGTTTTGTCACTTTGTCTGCTACAGTAACATAAGCATGTTCTTACCATTATCTATTGACTAAAGGATTTCATTTATTTCCTTAAAATAATATAAGTTCAATAAAATATTCATATTCTTTGAACAAGTTTGACAACATATCTCCAACATCCTTGATTCATTAACCACTAATATATAGTTTGCACACAAAGACATATTTCCTAGAATAAGGGTTTGTTTAGGGAGATATGTGCATGAAATGGTTTATTGATTAAATATAAATATTTATATTTATGATTACTCTCTTTTCACCTTTACAAACATGTAACATAGTTTATCCATCACAATTGTGAATCATCTCACAAGCTTTGTCTACAAAATAGAGAATCTCATACGAAAGAGGGTGTTGTAGTTTTATCTGATCATTAGATGTTTTC
>JARHVA010000133.1:5740000-5932500 GCA_037957365.1 Torreya grandis | reverse complement strand
GTTTGAATACATGTGTGATGGTTTCTTTATTTTTCTAGTTATTTATGCAAGTTATTGGCATAAGCAAAGCTCTGGTAGTCAAAATATTGGGATGAGAGGTTGGAAATGAAGGTGTACACAATTTCTAAGATGGTTTCCTTGTGATTGCAAGGTATGAATTTTTGTTTCTTTTATTTTGAAGACTAAGAGAAATTGTTTTCATGCATAATTTTCTATCTTGAAATGAATAAATATAATAAAAATATCTTAACTATATCCATAATCAATAATGGCATTTAAATTATTATTTTTATTTTAATTAACAAACCATGCCAACTAAAATATAATTATTAGCTTAAGATTATTATGTCCTAAGTAAAAAGTGGTCCTTAACATATTTATAAAACTAAGTAAAATAAACATGCTCTTCCTTAAATATGGTTTTATGACTTAAAAAAATTAATTTTCAAACTTAATGTTTATTTTATTTTGAGCATTGAATGCGGTGCATGTAAAATTAAAGCTATGTGGATCGAGGTGTAGATTATTCTCCATTTTTAGTGAATTGGTGCCAACATATTGAGGGGTTTCAAGGAAAAATTTAATGTTGGTCCAACATGTCACCCATGAGATTAATGGAAGTTCATCAAAAATATAGGTGATGGTTTTCTCGATATTTCTAATCATTTATGCAAGCTATTGGCATAAGTGAAGTTGATCCAATATAGATACTTATAGTTCATTACACTATAGATACCTCAAATAATTTTGATATAAAATAATAAGAAAACACCACAATATGCTCATGCATCTCTATAATAGAGTTTATAACTATTATAGACATGTTCTCTTAGTCCAACAAAAATAAAAATACATAAATTACGTCTAATTAATTTATATAATTTGCATTATATTCAACAAGCTTTCTCAAAATCCTAATAAAATAAATCTAAAAATTGATCACAAAATTTGTTTTCCTTCCTTGATCGACCTCAGATTTCAGATGCCTAAATTTCAAATTTCAACATACTAATTTTATTCATTTTGTTCTTGATAATTATTATTTGCATTCTCTTCAGAAGTTGTTGGACTCAGATCTAGTATTATAGAACCATATTGTGTTTGAAGAATTATTAGTCAATCCTATTCTTTCATATGTTGACTATCAAATTTCTAGAGCTATATCAAATGGAAAATTGTATCTAGTTATATAGAGATCAATCAATTCTCCAATTTTTGTCAAGCTTGTTTCTTAACTTTGACTTTAAAAATGACAATGCACTAAAAAATCTCTCATTTTTTATCAAGCCTAAAATCATTTTTTGGCATAAATTAATAAGATTAAAATATTATGAGATACCATCACATAGTATTTAACTCAAACTTAAGGTGTTCTATAGCCTAATGATTGAGCCATCTTCAAAAATGGTTCAAAACTTGTTGTGGCAAATTAAACAAATGATTCCCTTAGCTTTGGAAAATATAAAATATATTCAATTTATTCACCATTTAATTGTACATTCTTTCAAAAGTGCTGGGCCAAGGTTTGATTTTATTCTAAAAATTTGATGAGCTAATATTTTTTCTAATATTAAGGGTACATCACATCCATGGATTATAGTAGTTCATCTCAAAGAAAATAATATCTAATCTCTAAAGAGAAACATTTTACAATTTCCTTCAAGGTGTAACTTACAGAGGATACAACCTCAAGGAATTTATCCATTGTAGCAAGAACTTTTTTGAGTCTATTAGATCAACCAATTATTTCAAGAGTGTGAGTTATGGTCTGTACTTGATTTATATTAATTACTACACATGATCTTACCATATGTACTACACAAAAAGAATCCTAGAGCCTCATGATCATACTATATTTTGTTTTTAAATGTTTAAGGTAATAATTATATTTTGGTTGGCATGGTTTGTTAATTGAAATAAAAAAATTTTGAAAGGCTAGTGTGGATGTGGTTTAGACATTTTGGCAGACCTTATTATATTGTGTATAATTTTAAAACTATGAAAATGTTTTGATTATTATTTTTAGTTATGTCATCCTCACTTTTCATAGTTGTCTTGCCCTATGGACCCATAGTTGGTTTATACTCTATACTTTAATTTTTTATCACTATTTTTGCTATACTCAGTTTATTCCATTATCTGGTTAGTCTTTACCACACACTTATTTGAAATAAAAAATAAATCGATTTCCTCTAAAAAATAATCACATGCAAGATTTTTCTTTTAAACAAAGCATAAATAATAAATTGAATAAATGAAGTAGAGCCTCATGATCATACTATATTTTGTTTTTAAATGTTTAAGGTAATACTTATATTCTAGTTGGCATGGTTTGTTAATTGAAATAAATAAATATTTGAAAGACCAATATGAATGTGGTTAAAATATTTTGGTAGAACTTATTATATAGTTTATAATTTTAAAACTATAAAAATATTTTGAGTATTTTTTCAGTTATGTCATCCTCATTTTTCATAGTTGTCTTTGCCATATGGCCCCATAGTTGGTTTATAATCTATACTCTAATTTTTTTCATACTTTTTGATACACTCAGTTTATTATATTATCTAGTTTCTCTTTTGAGAGACTTAAATAAGTCTATACTCAATTTATACTTAGTCATATGGCCATCAAATTTATCACTTAAAAGGGACAAATTTAATCTTTAAAAAAAATGACAAAATTTAATCATTAAAAAGAAAAACCCATAAATAAGATATTGAATTTAGACTTCTCATCCTATAACCTCTTTCTCCATTGGTTTTTAAATTAATACAAATTACCTCCTATAAAATAAATCTACGTAAGTGTTTTAAATTGATTAAAACCCTAGATCTATGAAACCGTAAAACTTAAATTCATATAACTTCAATTATATTAAATTTTTATTCCTTTATGGTCATGGGAATAAAAAAGAAAGTGGAAATTATAATAAAATTCCAAGGAGGAGTCTAAGTAGCCAACAAATAAGTACAATCCAAGTAAAAAATATAAGCCCTACATGTCATGGGAATCATGAAGTGAGCGATAATTACAAGATAAGGCTAATGAAGAGTCTAAGTAGCCAATAATGAATTACAATACAAGTAATAAATACAAGCCCTACATGTTATAGGAATAATGAAGTGAGTGATAATTACAAGAGGAGGCTAAGGAGGAGTCTAAATAACCAACAATGAGTATAATCCAAGTAAAAAATACAAGTCATGTGTGTGTGTGTGTGTGTGCACAAAATTTTTCATGATTTTAATGAATTCTACCTATATTTAAGGGATTATAACTATTACCATGTCATTTTTTCATAAGATATTTTCTCATAGTGTGAAAACCCTTTTTTATATTATATCAAAACCCTTAATATTAGACCAATCTGGTTATCACACATGATTATTTGTTTAGTACTAAGACCAACAAGATATTTGAATCTGTTTGGGATTGTTTACTTAGTAATGAGATTAATAAGACCTAAAAAAATATTGTGAATGTGTGTTTGGGCATTTATTTGGTTATGAATTTTTCCAGAGTCGCACACACACTGACTTATGGTTTAGGTTTGGGATAGGTTTGTAGCAATTCTTATTAGTGTTATCTCTCATGTCTTCCTTGCTGGGATTTATTCATTAGGGTAATTATTTGAAATGTTTGGACTACCCCTAATTTTAGAGGGCAAATCAAAATAACCATTCTAAATAAGTTAGGGTATCCATTGATCATAATCATTATTCCACCTCAAGCATATTTTCCCCATGAATGTGTTTGGGGAAAGGGGTTTAACTTAGATTTTTTTCTCATTATTTCTTGATTTGAATATGACGTTTGATTTGTCATCTATTTATAAGTTTTTTGAAAGAGCTAATAGAAATTGATAGTCAATTTATATCATAGTGGTAATTTTTCCAAAGATTTGCCAATGGAATTATACTTGAACTCTAAGATTTGCTAGGAATTTACATTAAGTTTTTAGGGATCCTTTCTTAAAATTATCCCTAGTCTAAACTAAATAATGACTATTTTTTATTTATAAGACCATGTGATTTTAATTAGGATTTAATGCATTGAAGAGAGAGATTTCAAGTGGATTCACTTATCATTGAGTGTATTTAAATAAAAATTATTGAAGGCTACAAAAAATATAGGGTTGAGTTTATTAGTCTCTCTTGCTGAAGAAGAAATTTATCCACTAAATAGTGTATAGAATATTATTAGAATATGATACTTTTGAGGTTAGTGTCATAGTAATCCCAAGAATTCAAAATCTTGTAAACTATAGAACATATTGGAGATGAGGAAGCTTAGCTTCATTCTTACTAGAGTTTTCTTAATTTGATTTCACCAACACTATGTGAGACATATATATATATTTTATTTAATAAATGTTTATGTAAGTAGAAAATAAAAATAGAAGGTTGAATAGTTTCCTATGATGAATTAGGAAGAGAAATAAAGAGATGAGAAGCCAAAGCTTCATGTTAAATGTATAAACATCTAGTACTCTTAGGAAGATAAGTTAGTTATTTTTTTGGTTATTTTGATGTACTAAATTTTGGGAATCAATGTCTCTTACAAAAACAATTATCCTTCACCTTATCACTTTGCTATAACTAATTGTATGAATATGATTTTTTTCTAGGTTATACATGATTCTATTAGAAATTATTCATGTTTTTAAAAATTATAAATTTTAATCAGTCTATTTTAGGTAGATTATTTGATGTAGAGGAAACACCTAACAACTCTCACTTATACCTTGTTTCAATATACAACTCTTTGACAAAGGTTCATCATAGGTTCATTTGCTTGTTCATGTATTCAAGGATTCACTAGCTTATTCAAAATGCTTATGATCTTTATCATGATCATGATATTCTTATTATAATCCTCATCCTACTCACAAAACCTCTCAAGATATCTATCACTACTTACACAACTTCTTTATCTTTAGCAGATAGTCCTTGTAGCCTTTTTTAAAGTAAATTTCAATGGTATGGCTCAGTAAGAATTAGTTTTTAGAAACTAATGACCTTTCCTATCACCCTCTATTTTTTAATATCTCTATATGAAGTTTAAAGTCCTGGATATACTTGAAAGTCACTCTTTTAACTCCTTTTTGGTCTTTGTTTAGGCCTAATTAGGCCTTTACTGCCCTGTGATACACACAGTGGTCCATATACATATGTATCCATACTTAACTCATAAAAAACCTTAAAAATATATTATTAGAACTCATATAGTAAAAAATAACCAATTTCAAAGAGCTTATATTGGTATAAATTCCTAAAAACTAATTTTTCATCTCAAAACCCTAGTTCAAAGCTAACTATGCCTGCATAGACTTGAGAATAAATAATTTGAAGTTTTATTACTTATATCTAGTTTCAAATTACTGCGATGAATGTTATAGGTTTGTATAATCTTTGGGAACCTTTTACAATCATTATATTTCCATCTTCTAGCCTCTATTTAACTTTTATCTTACGTGCTTGCTCTAACTATCTATGTAGGCACAGTCTAGCACAGGGTTTAAACAGTATGCAATGAAACACATTGGTGAATGAATGGAAATTTCCTAAGTCACTTTAATAAAATTTTAAAAATATCATACCAATCATAAATGCATTGATATAGCCTTCCATACTACTCATCCTACTGATGATGCAAACTCAGACTTTACTTTTTAAGAAAGAACATAGGAAATAGGGTATGCAAGTAAACCTTCTCAAAGGACTCTAGAACCAATTTAGAAAATGTTTTTAGAACTATAAAAAATCATATATAAAACTTACCACATAAATTAAAAATATTATCAAGTTATCTTTATTGATTCTTCTACTAAAATACTATCATACACAGCCACTTCCAATGCTCAACATAGAAAATAGAGTCTACCATTAATTTGGTCTTCAAATGAGGAATATTTTATTGGTTTCTTGGAGATTTTATATCCCCATCTTAAAATACCATCCCATAGCTAAATCAAACACAAAAACTTAAAAGTTTTATATAATCTATAACTTCTCTAGCACTATACACATAATATTTGTAAACTTTATCAATTATTGATGCTTTCTATCTTACAAGAACCCATTGAGTTTTAATCTCTCTAAGTACACACCTAAATGGGTGCACTGAGAAAGGGGTGGGAAGACCATTGGTGATTCAAAATATTTTTATCCCTTATTTACACTTAGTATCAATCTAATCAACTCCTAAAAACATTCCCTTAAGCTTGGCCCCATCTTTGGCACACTCCTCTAGTATTTTACCACCTTCATTAGCCATTTTCCTAACCTAAAACATATTTTAAAAATTTACATGACTATGTTATCCATGTCTACCTTGTACTGTTATTGACATAACTTATCTAGGGTCTAGGTCGGCTTTTGACAGACCTAGTTCGTGACTTAGTAATTTTTTGCCAATAATGATACTAGGTCGATCGGGTCGACCCTATCAGTCAAAACTTTCAAAATGGTTTAGGGTTAAATATGTGAACTAATAATTTGACTCAAGATAGGTGATTAGTATTATGTTAGTCTAAAAATGCAAATAAATTAATAAAAACACACTAATTAGCATACATCTCTAGGCCTAGTTATTAGGGTGATATTAATAACAAAAATAAATAAAAAACATGACTAAAAAGTAAATAAAAACAAGAATCCTTCACCCTCCTTGGATTCTCCAAATGCTTGTTGTAGTGGCTTGCTCAGCTTGTGCTCATGAAGTCTTCATCAAAGGAGGCTTGGTTATCTCTTCTTCTCCTTGGCACCTTGTGGCTTTGGCTTGGCTTGGCTCAATATTTTGGCATCATAAATTTGGCATGTGAGAGCTCTTGGAATCAATTTGACATGGTAATTTTTCAAAAATTAAGCTTAAAAATGATGTTCATGGCTTTTTTATTTATAGATTTTCAAGATTGACCAAAATCAACCATGATCGTCCATCTCAAGATTGAGATGTGTGGTCATGGTTTAATTGAATTATGTAATTAAAATCTATAATTATCCTCACCATGAATTTTGAAGAAGGGATATTAATGAGGCATGGGAGGTAATAAAGAGGCATGGGAGACCCATAATCTTGATATTTGTGGCATTTATGGCCTAAGGATGTCTTCCCAAGAAATGAAATCACCTAATGATGCAGATATTCAATATTCATTTTTAAAAACAAGTTTTCAATAAGTTTCCATGGAATTATTAATTAGGCCTTGATTTAGATTAATTATCTCTTAAGCATGATTAAGAACTTTGTGCACAAATTACTCAAATTGATCAAAATGCCTTGTTATTGGTCCAAAATTTGACTAGATTAGAATTAGAAGTCAACATTAGATGTGTTGGATATGTTATCATATTTAGGATATTTCCAAGACCAAATATCAAATACATGTATCTTGTACAATAAATTTTATAGAAAAGAGCAATCCAAAGCACCTAGGTGCAAAATTAGCATTTTGACTCAAAATGATTTGGTCAAAATTAATTAGCCCATAAATTGCATTGCTCCATTTAGTGATACACTAGCCAAAATTGTCACTTGAATATGTAAATTTAAACTCATTTAATGTGCTTTAGTGTTTCTAGGCCAAATTGTACACTTTTGTGGAAATTGGTCAAAAGCTTGGTTGGAAGTCATTGGTAGCCAAATTTAGGTGTCTACAAAATATGCTTATATAAACACATCCATTTATCCATTATTTAAAATTAGACAAGAGTTATTATTCATTTTCACTTCTTTATAATTTTATCTTTGACCATTCTACTTGAGGAGTCTTAGCTTAGGGTTTCTACTTGGAGAAGAATCTAGTCTTGTGGAGAAGTCTTGGATACTTTGGCCTTTCTTAGTGATCCTTAAAAACCATAAAAACCTCTTACAAAGATCTTTTGGCCAAGGGAGAGATTGAGTCTTGATGGGTTCATCTTCTAGTTAAGTAGCTCTAACTTTGCTCGTCTCTTTAGTAGATATAAGTAGCATAAGTAATGGATTTGTAATAATATTGCTCTTCCTTTCCATGCATTATGCTTTTAACTATACATAACTTAATTAAGATTCTAATATGCATGTTTAATTTTGTTTGTTTATTAACCCCCACTTTATTCCATAAGCTTTGGTGAGCACTAGATTAGATTTTTGATTTAATTGTTGTTAGTTTGGTGAATATGAAAACATAGGACTTAGTTAGGGTTATTGCATAGTTTTGCTTGATTGGAGGCTTTAGAACCCTCCCTAGTGATATTATTATGGTAAGAGATACCCTAATTTGGTCTAGTAGATATATATTGGTCATGTTCCCTATTATCTAATGTATTCCCAATAATTTTTTTAATTAAGATGTATCTTCTTTGAGTTAGGATTGATTTGTAGATCTGATGCATTTTTGATTGCATACATTCTAGTGAACCTGACATGAATCTAAACCTTACAGGTTTTATTTCATGCTTTTCATTTTTAACATTTTATTATTTTTCTATATTTGTGATATTAGGTTGGTCAGGATGGTATAATTTATAAATTTTGTGCACAGGTTTAACACACACATCAAAATTACTATATTATTTCTAAGTAGGTCTTTATTAGTTATATGTTACTAGATCGAATAGGTTGACATAATACTCTTATTAAATTTTAGATAGTAGACTATATTGAATAGGTCAAATTAGTCTCTTATTCAACTCTAGAATAATAAACTAAGTTGTGCAGGTCGACTTAGTATCATAGTCAGCTTCTAGATAACAAACCAAATTGACTAGGTCAACTCAATAATCTTAAATAGGCTTTAACAAATAAGGAATTATAGAACTAGGTTGATCTAGTCGACACAATTAGTAAAACTTGAAAGCATCATTTAAGGCACTTCAATAGAAATCTCATAGTCCTCAACATCTTTCAACTCACCAAGGTTCCTTTATTTCTCTCTCTTTCAATTCAGTTATTCATTACAGTTCTATTTTTGCACAAAGTTTATAATCTTCAAAACTGTAATCGTACAGTAAACTAGGTCGACTTGGTCAACCTAGTTTTATAGTTTTTCTTTTATTTGAAAGACTAGGTCAACCTAGTTGACTTATTTCTTAAGGATTCTTACTTTTATAGTACATTAGTGACCATGTTGACTTTATTCTATAATGTTTGCATATAGTGTCATCTAAATTGACTCTGTACTATGCTTAAATTGGGAATTAACAATTATATGCTAGTAATTAATTCACACTTTTATTTTCATCTATGTTCATGTTTAAAGTATCTCACATAGTCTAATTAGGTGGTTTTTCAATATACCATTTAGTTTCACTTTTTTGCTCTTTCTTGCACACACTACCAAATCACATAATTTTAAAATATATTTAAACATTTGTCTATCCAAGGCCTACCTAATTGGATTTCATCACTAAGGTGGAAGCCAACTTGGTTTTATAGCCAAGTATTAACACATGGTTAATGGTATATATTGAAAAATAAACTAACAACCTTATCATTGTAGGATTGTGAAGTGAGGGGGTAGGCCCTAATAATAAGCTAGTACCATTGCCAACACAGATCCCTTTAACCTTAAACATCCTGAAACCATCCATAGATTTATTTCTAGTTCCCTAATTTTATCTAACTTCCCTATCACACCTAAAAAAACACTTTATAATATTTTAACAACATTCAAGATGACCATTTAGTTAGCATTTACTTTTTAGTTGACTGCTTGCTCTTTTCTCATTCTATGTTGTATTGTGAAAACTTCTATTAGTTAGTGTTGGTGAAAGGTTTTGTGTTGTGTGCCAATTGGATAATTCTCATTGATCCCATTATTTATGTTTTTTTTCATTTTTTGTTTCAAATTATATTGCAAAATCTTTCCCTATTTTTAGTACACTATCATTCTGCTTGACACAATCTCTTATAGACTATCTTTATTCCTAGATGTAGTACTAAGTTGAGCTGGTCAACAATATATCCCTTTTACCAGTTAGGTGGCCATACTAAGTCAAACTGGTTGAACCCGTATCCTTATTATATTATCTTTGTTCTAGCTTGTAGTACTTAGTCGACTTGGTTGACTTTGTACTCTTATTGTTGACCTTGATTCTAACTTATTTATCTATTTTTATTTCCTTAGCATTCTATTAATTTCCTCAAATCATCATGAAATCCCCTATTCTAATCTTCTTGAAAAACCTATATTAATTTAGACACTATATGGGATATTATTTTCTCCCTCTCTTTTCCTCCTAAGAGACCCCTCACTCTTGAAGCACCTCTTTCCCTCCTGCGTATATGAATTGTAACATGGTGTGAATGACACCTCAAGATGAAGTAGGTGGATCCAATATTTTTTGTACCTATCAAGACAATTCTCATCTTAAAAATTTCCAACATAATGTGGGAGCCATTGACATAAGTCTATCAAATAATCCCACTAGTAATCCACCTTCCAATAACCCTCCCCCTAATAACAATTTAGGGAGTTCTCTTACAAACACCAACCTGCCAATTGATATGAATAAGCTTCTTGAACAAGTCATAAAACAAATAAACATAATGAAAACTTCTACCTCTCAAATGATGCAATTACATTATTATTTAATCAATGTGGATAATCAACCTCTAACTATCAATCCTCAAGATAATCCAAATTTTATTCCTCTACCTCTTAGAGATGCCTCAAGAAATGTTAATCCTCAACCTATTATGAATAAAAAATGATTCAAAATAACCAAAATAAGCCTTTAAATCCTTTCATCATGTCCATTGATATTGGTAATATATCTCCAACTATCAAGTATGATGGGACTAAAAACCCTGCATCCTTTCTCAAAGCCTTTGGTAATCTTTATAAACAGTGGATCCAAACTAATAATTTCACCACAACTAAACTTCTAGTTAAAACATTCACTGGAAATGAATTATAATGGTACAAATATCTTCCCCAGAATTCCATTTGACAACTTGAGGATTTAATAAATCCTCTAGTTAAAGTGTTTCAACATAATGATCTTCTTGAAAATTGCCTTAGCCATTTCATCAATGTTAAGAAATATCCCATCGAATCAACTCATGATTTTATCAAAAGATGGAAATATCTATCCCATAAATTTAACCATAACATGACTAATGATAATTTATTTAAAATCTTTACAACTAATTTAACTCTTTTACTTCAATATAAGGTTCACACTTTTTCTCCTCAAATGCTTAACAAAGCTCTTGACCAAGCTAAATGTCAAGACTTCCTCATGAAGCAATTCAAACCTAATACCAAATTCCTTAAAGGATATTTTTAAAACTATACTAATGACATCACTATAAATTATACTTAAACCAAATTAGAATTTTCTAAAGCTGACACTCCCCATATTCTCACATACCACTCACTATGCAACAAATGAAATAATTATTACCATCCTCTAAACCCATTACTTATCCTAATAATCCTTCTAAGTGGTATGAACCTAATCAATTTTGTTGGTTCCACATTGACATTGGTCACTCTCATGAAATTTTATGAGGGCTTACTAAATTTTCTGTCTCCTACGTGCTTAGTGATTCCTTCAATCATGAATCCATGATCCAACTTTATTGTCAAGAACACAACACTGCTTCTAAAAAATGACAAACTTATAAAGCTTCTTATTATAATAACCAATTTTTTTCATAGCTAATAATCAACAAAATACCGAGGATATTTGTACTAACTATGACCAATATTATAACAATTCTCAATATGTTAACACTGCTAAGGTTAATTATCACTACAAACCAACCCACAAAGATCTTGTCACAAAACCCAAGAAACCATATTTGGAAGAAAAAATTATCAAAGGTACTACTACTAGTGATTTATATTTTGAATCCCCTAAGGAACCTCCTCATTCTTTAAAACTCCCAAAAACTTCCATTCCTTCAAAATCTACCTTACCTTCTAAAACTTGCACTAGTTCTTCTTCTAAATCCCATTGGAACTTTCTTAAAGAAATTAACTCCATGCCTCACAAGATTATACTGATGGATTTAGTTTGTAATTCCCCTTATCATCACAAGTTCCTTATGTAACAATTACAAGAAATTGAAGATCCATATTCTATAGATGAAGAACCATCCTCTATGAGCCTCAACTTACCAATGTGCATACCATTGAAACTATGTGTCCTTATTCGAAGACTTCTATTGAATTTATTGAAGAGGACATGATTAATGATGAGATCATTTTTTATACCAATGATCCACCACTATTAATTATAATAGCCATTAATACCACCCTTATCCATAAATTTTTAGTTGACAAAGGGTCAGGTATTAATGTGACATCTTTATGGCTCATCCAATAACTTGGATATAATAAGGATCATCTCAAGTAAACATAACTTACATATCATGGATTTGATAAAACTAATCAAAATCCACTTGGTTGTATCTAGATTCCCCTAATAATCAGACCTCAGATTTTACTAACTAAACTTAAAGTCCTTGATTTGCCTCTATCTTATAACATACTCCTCGATCACCCTTAGACTCATAGAATGAGATCCATCACTTATTTTGATATCCAATGAATCAATTTATTACATAATGGAAATTGGTATAAACATGAGGGTGATGCCAACCCTTGGAGTATTCAACTTCCTAATCCAAAATCTCAATAGTGCTCCCTTACCTGAGTTCATCAACATCAATCCAGACTGACAGGTCACTCTTGATGATTCAGATGATGATGAACCTAATGACTTGAAACATACTTGAAACATACTTACAACACTACTAAGATACCTCCTTATATCTTGGAGTGGCTTTCTCCTTCTTTATTACCTCATGATCACACTATACCTCTCATTGATGAGATCACTAATTTTCCCCTCTATGTAATTAGTAGAGGTATAATCAATGAGAGGTGGGGGGATGAATCAGTGAGCCCAAATAATCCAACTTCAATTATGATCTTTATGAACACTTAACCAATTACCATAAGCATTCATGAAGTATACACATCATTCATAGTAATAAGCAAGAGAGATAATGCAAGATCAAGAACATAACACATGAAATATGTGGGAAACCATCTTGTAGAATAAAACCCATTGAAACCTATAATTGGAATATTATCTTATCATAAAAATATCCAATTTACACTATCTATAAATGATCAAGGAAATGCAATCCCTATTTAGTGAGACACCAATCCCATAAGGTGCTACCACACATGTCTAGCTGAGCTGTAACAATAAATAGAACTTTTATCAAGTTTCACCTTGAAATGAGGCTAAAACCTCCTCAAATTCTAAGCTAACACAAAAAAACCTATGAACATATCCACCTTTGAAATGATATCTTCAATACTTGATGATGGACCTCTAATTATCACTCTTTACCTTTGCTTAGACTCAATTTACAAGAGCACTATTCTGCCAATAGAATTATGACCAATAGGTTATAAAAATAGTTCTCAATCTATTCTACTCTTCAAATCATCCTTAGGGAACTCTACCCCTCCTTCATTCCACAAAACATGCACAAGCCTTTCTCAAATCTCTCCAAGTCTCTCACTTCTAAAATCTAAAACCCATCATCTTTGGTTCCACTATTTATAGAGCATACTTGATTTTACACCTTGGTTCGCCATTAGGCATGCCTTAGCCCTTAAGGCATATCTCACATGAAGACATAGCTCAAAACATCTTATAGTTTAGCCATAACATCTATGGGTCACCCCTAAGTAGCTACACCTTTTAATAAGGCCCCTATAGCTCTTATAGGTCTCATGGAGACCTATTCACCCATTTAGCAGACCCTCAAGAAAAAAAAGAACAAAGGACCACTTTAAAATACATGGGACCACTTATTATGTCCCTTTATACATCCTCAAATGATCATAGTCATCTTAGATTACCTATGCATAAGCTCAAATAACTTAAATAGAGACCTTATACATAGGAATGCCATTACCAAATATACAATCAACTTATTAATCTTTATTCATACTCAAGATAGATTGATCAAACCTCAAAAATGTTCATAGAACATTATTATGGATTCTACAACATTCCCAAATATCAAAGTTATCATGAGACATGAAAATAGTATCTATGTAAGCTCAAACATCCTTCTTGGGTCACTTATAGAATAAACACAAACACACAATCAAATTCTAGGGTCATTGTCTTTGAATTTACTCACATATATTCAAATTAGGTTAATTATATGTGCCTTTGAGTCCTCTTCATATTTTATCAGTACATCACCAAAAAATTCAAATTCTATCGAAAGATATGAACAAAACATAGAGCTCTATATTTTCCCTGTGTTAAATTCAAATATTTGAATGACAATAGTCACATTTAACCTTCAAACACAATGATTGAATATCATGTCCTCTTTACTTATATTGAATACACACCAGCGATATCTTCTTATCTTTAACACATAGGCACCAATGCTTAGATGTTAAACCTTAGTCACATTAACCTCATCTCATGTAATCTTGAAATGTTGACTTAGTGCACTTCATCAATATTTACGGATAAACTAGGTCTTTAATGATGAATTATTACCATTTGATCAATCTGTATAAATACCCACTTGTCATTAGATCCTTATCTTGTACCTTTTCTTAGTCATTAAACATCATGCACCTTTCTTCATCTCATTGCTTTCTGAATTTTTGAATAACACACATTGTTGATCTTGTTTAAGCTTTAACACTTTCAAAATTGACTATGGTGACCCTTTCAATATGGCTGAGTAGCCATTTTTTAACCTCAATAACTTTTTCTATGTTACTCACCTGATCTTAAATTTGGATTAGATAAACTCCTCACATAGGAAAATATAACCATGTGACACACTAATCTTGAAATTCTCACATGTGTGAGATTTAATGCCATTAAAATGCCTTTTCAAAAAATTCTATCATAGAGCCAATAATGTCAAAACCTACCTAAGAGGACAAATTTGAACAAGCATAACTTTTGCTGTACTATAGCACATGATCTCAAATTTTGTGAAAATCAACTATGCTCAAAACTAAATAAACCCATATGATTATTTTCTCTTGAAACCTTCCCACGTGTAAGATATAATACCATCAAAATGCTCATTTGACTCTTCTTACCACATTGAAAAATTGGCTATGTATGGGAAAACACAGTCAAACTACTTGGGAGCCCAACTTTGCACATGCATATCTCTTGATGCACTTTATCACATGATCTAAAAATTAGCAAAAATAAACTAGGCACAAAAATGAACAAACCCATATGATAATTTTGTCTTAAAACATCCATGAATGTGAATACTAACCTCATCAACATGCTTACTCAGCTCTACTTGAACCCTTTTGCAAATTTGGCTAAGTATGGGAAAATAGTGAATTCTGTCTAAGTAGCCAACTTTGTACCCTCATATATTTGATTGAACTTTTATGCATGACTTAAGATTTTAAAAATAATAACTAGGTACCACTATGATTAAAACCAAATGACCAACTCCCCTTCACTCATTCACATGTGGTAATCATGATGCCTTCAAACTTCTTACTCAAATTTTCTACTACTGGACCCAAAGTGTCTAGATGAAAACTGTGATCAAATAGATGAATTCAACTCATGTAAACAAGCACTCAAAGCATTCTTGAATTTTGATAAGATCCCTTTCACATGATCAAATCACCATACTCATCCCTGATCCTCTCTAGCCATGCTAATATAGAATATCAACCAACCATACATAAAGCATACTAAGACAAGCATACTACACACTTTGTCATTATCGCATAGACTTCAAGGATCTTCATCCACTCACTAGTACACCTTCATGAAATCACTAAATATTATCCAATAGTAATGCACATGAACCTTCTTACCTAGAAGATGATTTCACTTTTAATGATTATGGAGTGTCTAAATTATTTCAAGATCCTCTAATCATGTCTCCATAATAGTTCAATAACATTAGAATTTCACCTTCTAAAACTCCCCCTGAACCTCAAACATGTACCATTTATCTAGCCTATGATGATAACTACATCATGGCCCAAGCTCAATCTCAAGACTTATATGTATAACATTTTTAGAAAAAAATATCTCAAATACATGCTTTCAACTAGGATGTTCACACCATTTTTATGGATTTTGAATTCGCTCCTAAAAGTCATGTATTTCTTGATAAATATCCACTTCTTGATGCTCCTTGGGTGTTAAAACAACTTCTATCTTTTGAACCTTCATAAATCATTTCATCTTCCCTACCACTTATAGATCCAATTTATTCTTTACCTAATGCACCATACCACTTCCATGATGGTAATGCCATGCTTATTATAGAAATTACTTGCATTGAATATGGTACTCCATCATGCCCTCGACCTATTACCATCTCTCATGAACTTTCAACTAATGAACATGATAAATTTAACTTATTTTTTGATAAATATCATGAGATATTCACCTGGTCCTATGACTACATGCCTGGTATTGACCCTAGCATTGTGGTGCACAATATCATCACTTATCCCAATGCCAAACCTATACACCAAAAATAATGGAAATTTCCACCTGAACTTTCCACCTTATGTCAAAAATAAATCATCAAACTTATTATTGCTAAGTTTATCAAACTAGTGGATTATTTTGAATGGGTTTCTAACATAGTTCCCATTTAGAAACAAGTTACCATGGTCATTCACATTTGCATTAATTTCCATAATATTAATATTATTTTTCCAAATGACAATTTCCCTCTACCATCAATTTATGCCATTGTCAATTCCATCACTGGTTATGAAATGTTATCTCTTATGGATGGATTCTCAAGTTATAAACAAATTGACATTGCCCCTAAAGACTAGCATAAATCCACTTTCACCATGGAAAGGGGCACCTATTGCTATGTTAAAATGTCATTCAGCCTCAAAAATGCTGGAGATATTTATAAATAAACAATGACTCATATATTTCATGATCTTATTCAAAAAATTATAGAAACCTATATGGATGACCTCATTGCTAAATCTAAATGTCATAAGACTCATATTTATGATCTTGCCATCATCTTTGACCACCTTATTAAATAAAAATTTAGACCAAATACTTACAAATGTGTTTTTGGTGTTACATCTAGAAAACTATTAAGATTCTTAGTCTCTCTCTATGGCATCAATGTTGACCCTACTAATATTAACACTATCACCAACACGATATATCCTGGATATTCATACTTATCTCAATAAATTTGGGGCAATTAGATTATTCATCCCTAAAATCACTTGCTATATCCACTCCATCAATTCTCTTCTTAATAAAGTTAATGCTCTAGAATGGATGAACCCTTGTCAAAAAGCATTTGATGATATGAAAGAATCATTAATTCACCCACCTAATCTTTATCCTCCTTTAAATGATTGACATTTAATCCTATATAACTCTTCTACACCCTTATCAATTGGGGTAATGCTTTCCCAACAAGCTGATACTAGATGAAAATACGACATCTACTACATTAGTTGAGGCCTCATTGATAATGAGAAACATTACACCAAATTTGAACATGATTGCCTTGCCATATATTTTGTATCTAAAAAACTTTGAAATTATGTGCTTTATCAAACCACTTATTTTATCATACATTTTGATCCCCTTCATCATTTATTCTCCAAATATTTTCTTCTTAGAGACAGAATTGGCAAGTGGATGACCCTTCTCATGGAATTTGATCTCTGAATTATTACTCAAAAAGCTATCAAAGGACAAATCATTATTGATGAACCTACTATAGATCCTATGCCCACTATCAAACACCTTCAAGATAGTCTTCCCGATGATAATATCTCCTATATTAAAGGTCTCAATCAAGCCATATCCCCTAAAGATTACTTCCACAACTTCACTATTGATCTTGAAGAAGTAATCTCGATGAAACCACTATTCTCCCTAATAATACTAAACCAAAAGTAGTTATTAAATAACTTCCTAAAATTAATGTTGATTTACATGAGGATACTTGGACCCTTCATTTTGGTGGTGCTAAATTCCTTCAATGAGTTAGGGTAGGTTGTATTATTACAATCCCTCTTAGAAAAATCATCTTGTTAGTTTTTGCTTAAAATTTGATGTCACTAACAACATGGCTGAATACGATGCCTTAATCCTAGGCATGAGAGCTTCTCTTGATTTAGATATCCAATACCTACATGCGTTAGGTGATTCCTATCTCATTTAACACTAAGTCAATGGTGATTACCAATGCAAAAGTGATAATCTCATTTATTATCATAAAATTACAACTACTCTTACCAAAGATTTCATCTCTTTCACCATTGAGCCTATCCCTTGAGATCAAGATTCTATTTCTAATTTCATTTCTTCTTTAGCATCTCTTTTTCATCTACACCAAGTTCTTACTGATCCCACTTTTATTATCCAAATAAAAATCTCCATCCCCTATTCAACCACATGACTCACTAATCTTCCACATTGAGGCCATCACTATTCAATAAAGCCTATAGTACAAAAACATCATTCAATTTCTGAAACACCAAACTTATCCTCCCAACCTAGATTCCTACAAAAAGACTCACATTCACAAATAAGATTTTAAGTATGTATTTAAATATAACATCCTATACTATTATAATTTTGATGGTACCTTAATCCACTATGTTATGAAAGATGAGGTTCCTCCTCTCCTTGAACAAGCACATGGGGGAATTTGTGGTATCCATTGTAGTAGACATGCTATATCCTGCAAATGCTTACGCATTGGATACTTTTGGCCTACTCTTGAAAAGGATGGCATCAAATTTTCTAAAAAGTGTACTCCTTTCTAATTTCATGATGATTTAGTTAATTTACTTCCAATTGAGATTCAAACCATAGAAACTCCTTGGCCATTCTCCATGTGGGGATTAGATCTCAAAAGCAAATTACCTTGATCTCATGATGGGCATGTCTTTATAACCAAAATAATTTTTTTTACCAAATGGTTTGAGGCTATGCCCTTTGTTAATGTCACCAGTACCACCATCTCTAAATTCATGCTTAATAAAATCATTTACCACTTTAGTTTCCCTCATACTATAATTTTAGATAATGGTGGTAATTTCAAAAATAAAGATGTCAAACAACTCTATGCTAAATTTAAAATCAATCATAAATTTTCCATACCCTATCATCCATAATGTAATGGCCAAAATGAGGCCACCAACAAAATACTTAATAAAACTCTCCAAAATACAATTCATGAAACAGGCATGGATTATCATCTTTATATTTATCTTTCTCTTTGGGCCTATTGCACTAGCATACGTACTACCACTGGGGCAATACCATTCTCTCTAGTTTATGGTTTTGAATTAGTCCTTCCATTAGAAATTGAGCTTCCCTCTCTATATATATCTTCATGGTATCATACCCATTGAATAATTACGTGAAGCTCATCTTCATGCTCTTGATCTTTTTGTTGAATACCATCTATTTGCTTTACAACATAATCACCAATACAAGGCTTGATTGCCAAACAACATAACAAATAAGTTAGCATTCACACATTTAATGTTGGTGATCTTGTCTTTAAATTAAACTAAACTCATGATAAAGAAGGTAAATATGCCCAAAAATGGTGGGGCCCCTATTTATTCAATTATTCTTGGTCTAAGTACCTATCACCCTCAAACCAATGAAGGTCATATTTTCCAAGATCCCACCAATGCAAAATTACTCAAGAAATATTTTTCCTAATCCTTACCTTCTTTTCATACTTTTTATATGCTGTCTATCTAACACTTTTTGTAGGATGCTTGCATGGGTCTTACCCTCTACAATAGTTCTCTCTTTTCATAAACCTTAGTCCTTCCTTTTGGTCTTTTAGTTTCCCCTTTTCTTCATGAGTTGTATTGTAAAATCATAGATATGACTTGATCTTCCTCATGATGTACTTTTATCCTCTTTATGTTCTCAAAATTTACACACTTTTTGGCACCCCTTGAGTTGCTCTTTATGAGTTATAGTGTAAGACCATGGATATGACCTAACCTTCCTCACAAATACCATCTTTCTCATATTCTATTTCTTTTTCACATGATTTTGGCACCCTCGTGGGTTTCTCTTTTGTGAGTTGCAGTGTAAGACCATGGATAAGACCTAGCCTTGCTCATAAAATCACCATCTTGTCATTCCTTATCTATAATGTGTCTGGTAATCATTACGAGTTCTTAATTCTTGTTCTCAGCATTACATTTTGCTTCTTTTAATAGATGAAATTTGCATAACAACTATGTTATCATGTTTTTCTACATTTACCTCATTCTTATGATAATGAATCACACTTTTATGTCATAGTATCCATTTTTCACCCTTTGTCACATTTTTTGTAATTTGAATTAATTCAAATTATTTTATGTTTCATTACTCTTATTTACTTTCCTTTCAATCGACATTGGATAAAACAAGGTCAAAGTTAAGATAACCCTTTTATTTCACCTAACTTTATGAGACTCTTAGACACCATGATCTCTAAGTTATCTCTCTTAGAAACCAAATCCCAAGTATTTAAATGAAAGTAATCTTTAACACCCATGTTTGATTTTATAAATTTATATGGAGGATGAGAAACCACCTTGCACATTCTGACTAGCCATTATACCTTGGATCACCTTCAAGATATCAAGCCTTTACAAAAGAGCTCACTCTGATACCAATTATTAGAGGTACAATCATTAAGAAGAGGGGTGAATTAGTGATCCCAAATAATCCAAATTCAATTTTGATATTTAAAAATACTTAATCAACTACTATAAGCATTCATGAAGCATATAGAACATTCATAGTAATGACTAAGAGAGACAATGC
This sequence comes from Torreya grandis, assembly GCA_037957365.1. Classification (NCBI taxonomy): domain Eukaryota; kingdom Viridiplantae; phylum Streptophyta; class Pinopsida; order Cupressales; family Taxaceae; genus Torreya; species Torreya grandis. The sequence goes on along the minus strand of JARHVA010000133.1, from coordinate 5,911,672 downwards.
AAGATCAATCACATAACACATGATATACATGGGAAAACCTATTAGGGAATAAAACCCACTAGAATCTACAATTGGACTACTATCTTATAATAAAAATATCCAATTTAGACCATCTACAAATTATCAAGGAACTACAATCCCTATTTAGTAAGACTTCAATCCCACAATGTGCTGCCACACCTATCTAGTTGAGCTAAAATAATAACCAAAAATTTTAGAAAGTTTCACCTTTAAGGAGGTTGAAACCACCTTATATTATGTTCTACCATAACAACACCTATGAACACATCTACCTATGCATTGATGTCTTCAAAACTTGATGATGGACCTCTAGTTACCACACTTCACCTTCACTCACACTCAAACAACAAGTGCACTATTCTCCCAACAAAATTATGACTAAAAAGTCATATAAATAGTCTTAGATCTATTATATTCTTCAACTCATCCTCAAGGAAATCTACCCATCCTTTACTCCATAAAACACACACACAAAGCTCTCTCTAATTTTTCCTTGATCTTTCACACAAAGTCTAGAACCCATCATCTTTAGTTTCACTATTTATAGAGAAACCTTGGTCAGCCATCAAGCATGCCTTATCCCTTAAGGAATATCTCAAATGAGTAAATAACTCAAGACAATATTAATAGGTTGTCCATAGAATATATGGGTCACCCTTAAGGAACTACACCTTCTAATAAGGCCCTTACAACCCTTATAGGTCTCATGTGAACCCATTCCATCCTTTAACACTCCCTCAAGCAAGAAAAAAACATAGGTTCACTTTTAAATACATGGATCCACTCTTTATTTCCACTTATACATCCTCAAATGATCACAATAAACTTATCTCACCTCTACGTATACTTAAACAACTCAAACACTGACATAATGCACATAGTCACCATGAATGAACACACAATCAACTTCTTAAGAATTGTTCATAATCAAGATAGATTGATCACACCTCTAAAATACACACAAATAATCCTCATGGAGTCTATAACATGTTCCAATGTCTAATTCATATTTAGACATCAAAATAGCATTAATTCAAGCTTGAATATCCTTCTCGATTCACTTGCAGAATAAGAAAGAATAAATAGTCAACTTCTAGGCTCAATATCTTTGAATGCACTCACTTCTAGATATTCAAATTAGGTTCATTACATGTACCATGGGGTCATCTTCATCTTTTGTTTTTATAACACTAAAAAATTGACTTCTATTAAAAGATATGGATGAAATACCAAATTCTAGTTTTTTCTATGTTAAATTCAAATATTTGAATGACAATGGTCACAGTTAACCTTCAAACACAATTCTTGAATCTCATAAACTCTTAACTCAAATCAAACACAAACCATTGATATTTATCGATCTTTAATACATAGGTGCCAATGGTTAAATGTTAAACTTCAGTGACATTGACCTCATTTCATACAATCTCAAAATGTTAACTTAACATGCTCCATCAATCTCTACATATCAATTAGGTCTTTAATGATGAATGCACACCATTTAATCAATCTGTAAGAATTCCCACTCATCATTAGATGATTGCATTATACCTTTTATTAGTAATTAAATATCATGTACCTATCCTCATCTCATTGCTTCCTGACTCCTTGGAGAAATGTGTACTATCGATCTTGTTCAAGCTTTAACACTTTCAAAAATTACTATGGGAACCCTTTCAATATGCATTATTAGCCATTTTTTCACCTTAATAACTTCTTCTACACTTACTTTCATGATCTCAAAATTGAACCGGATGATCTCCTCACATAGGAAAATATAACCATGTGACACATCGATCCTAAATCCTTCACATGTGTGAGATATATCACCATTAAAATTCATTCTCAAAATGTTCTGTCATAGAGCCAACCATGTTAAAATTGACTTGAGAGGCCAAATTTGAATGAGCATAACTTTTGTCGTGATTCAATGGATGATCTCAAATTTAGCATAAATCATATATGATCAAAATTGAACAAACCCATATGATTATTTTCTCTTGACACCTTCACACATGTAAGATATAACACCATAAAAATTCTCACTTGACTCTTTTTGGCTTTATGAAAATTTGGCTAAGTATGGAGAAACATAGTCAAATTGCCTGGGAGCCCAACTTTGCATATGCATATCTTTTGATGCGCTACATCACATGATCTAAAAATTAGTGAAAATAAATTAGGCACAAAAAAAAAAAAACCCATATGATAATTTTATCTATACACCTCCATGTGTGAAAATCATGGCCTCATAAACATGCTTACTTAGCTCTTCCTAGCCAATTTGCAAATTTGGCTATGGGAAATAATGAATTCTAACTGAGAATCCAACTTTACACCCTCATATCTTTGACTATGCTTTGAAACATGACTTGAAGTTTGGTTCATAATAAATAGGGACTAATGTGATCACAACGATATGATCCACTTCCCTTGACTCCTTCCCACATGGTAATGGAGATGTCATTAAAATTCTAACTCAGACTTTTTGCTATTGGACCCAAAGTGTCTAGATGAAAATTATGATCAACTAAATGAATTATACTTATGCACATAAGATTTTAAAACATAAATAAAATATTAGATACCTATTGTATATTATCAAATCACCATACTCATCCCTGAACATCTCTAACCATGTCAACACTAAAAATCAACCAAGCCACCTTCAAGCATACAAGAACAAACACATTACACAATTTGTCATTATCAAATAAAATATCAAGGAAATTCATCCACTCACCAAGAAATATCCATGACATCATCATGACAACTCTCTGATAATATCCTCCTTTGTCATTGATGTCAACAACCATCATATATAGCAATATACAACTCACCTTCTCTCTCTTCAAAACACTCTCATAATAGGAACTTTATCCCCCTTTGACATAATGATAAAGTTGGAAAAAACTGATATTATAGACATAAAAATAGTATCTAATAGGAAAGGACCATCTTATAAATATGATACAAACTCCCCCTTACCTTGAGCCTACTTCATCTTGTCTTAATAACCTCCTTTTGCTCCATACCAACACTCTCTTCAATCAAGCACTATAAATAATAAATAAAGAACACAAAAAACCATATAAATATGATTAAACTCACTAAGAAACATCTAAGAGGAACTCCCCCTAAGATATTTGAGTAATTTAACCCTCTGAGCATCTTCAGATCTCCACACACCATGAAGAACCACCATGTAGGTTTACTAGCCTTCTCTCTCAAGCTACCATAAAGACCACCAAAAAAACTTCATGCCACTAAAAAAATAGGAAAAATTCACTAAACCAACTTGATAACTCACCTTTAAACACATATGCCTTTCTCTTTTGGATAAACTAAGAAAAAAAAATTCTTCTTCAAACTAGGCCTGTCTAGCTTCCTTGTATCCCTACCTAAAAATTATAGAGCCCATAATTTTTAGTAGACACATATTCAGAACCTAAAACTCCATATATAGATCACTCTCATATTCCCCCTTAATGACACAAATTTTCATTACCAATCTCATCCTTTGCAACATACTTCCTTCACAAACCAACTATCTAATTAACCCTCCATTATGACAAAAACTTGAATAACTAGATAATAACAAACCTTAAAATCTATATAAATATTTATTTGAATACCCATTTGGCCCATTTAAAAAATTAAGAAACCTTAGACCTCAAATCATAAGGTAGACAACTTTTCTAGCAGAGCCCAAAACCTTAGAATCTTAAAATAAGCAAAGTCAACACATCACCTTCCAGTAAATATCCACCTCTGAAACTTCTTATACACTTGGAGACACCCATCACATAAGTTTGGACCAAAAATTGAGCCTTCATACCTTTGAGAACCTTAACTTCCTATAACCCATTTTAGGCCCTACATACTCATAAGCAAAAACTAGGAAACCTGAGAGCAAACAAAAATCTTCAATTTGAATTCAACATACATTTAGATCACAAAACCAGCTAGACCATGATATAATAAGGTCAATAGATATTTATATGCACAAATATCATCTTGAGAAAAAAAAATCCTCCTTTGCCATCTGGGAACCTTCAATCAGACCCTGCACACTATTCTAACTAAAAAACACCACAACAACATTTGCTTCTCCACTTGAAAGGAGTATCTTAAGAATCATATATAGATACACCTTATATACCTCAATAATCTAAAATAAAAAAAACTCCTCATATTCCATCTCCTCCTTTCTCATCTGATAGTTGTAGTTCTTCTTCTTCTTTGGCTTAGGAGAAATAACTTCCTCATCCACTACAACATTCTCCTTTTCTTCTATGATTGAATTGACAATACATGGAGATAACACAGATTCATTACACACATTTTTATTTGAATAATTTTCCTTGAATTTTGGAACCTCATCATCAGGTAGAGATAATTGATGTTCTTTACATGGTACATGCTTAATAATAATAGGATGTTCACTTGGATCCATACATATCTCAGGACTAGCCTCAATCAGCACCTTGGTCTTCTCCTTGAGCTTTATTTCTTCATTCTCAACATGAGTAGACAATGAGAACTCTTGATACTCTTCAACTTCTAAAGCATTCTCCACTATAGCAAAAAAATTACTTGGCCCTGTAGTCTCATCATGACTCACACTTATCACCTTTAGTTTCTATGTGTTAACTTGCCTTCTTCCTTGAATTATAGGAGCCTATTTAAATATTTTATATCTTATATGAATTTTCTTACAAAACCTAGAGATTTTACCTCTCTATTCACAATTATATCTCACCAAACCTCTTGCAAGAAACATATCTTGCCTTACCTTATTTGGATATAAATCTACAATGTGTCTTATGTCATTCCAAAAAAAATAACCTCCCCTTTTGGAAGAGGAATCACCTTGTCTAATCTTATTTTGATAATGATTTGTAAAGTGTCCCACATCAAGATAATTAAATCAATTGATTTTAATTACACCTTTTGACTGATGACCCCTATCATAGTCCCATGTAAATTCATTTCTAAAAGGTCTTTTGCACTCTCTAGACCTATGACCAAATTGATTAAATGTATAATAGTAACCATTAAATCTTGCATACCTCATGGCATTTGGTTGTCTGATCTGATTTGTCTTTACTCTACCAGCACCTTCATTCCTTATCTGATGATTTGTCTTCAAAGTATGATTATCCTAGTTCACATTAGTCTTCATCTTGTCTTGAGTTACAATGTTTTGTTCTTCTTCATATCCAAGACCAGTTCTATTACTAGTATGATTTTGACCACTTAGAATGTTGTCTAGATCACATGAGCTCTTTTCAAATCTCATAAATGACTTCAAATCACTATATGTCATCTCTAACTTAGATTTAAAATACTCATTTTCAAAAACATACCTTGAACATTCTTATTCTTTAGCTTTTAGGCTTGTAGACAGAGTCTCCAACTAATAATTGAGATGCTTGATCATATCTTCATACTCCTTGGTGTCTTCATTCAATGTTGCCTCAAGTATATTGAATTATTCCTCATAGTCCTTGAGATTATATTTCATCTTATTATTGATCTTATTCTCAATCTTTAGTTCTTTAAGAGCATTCATCAAAATAGTCTCATAGTCTACCTCATCTTCATCATCATCTAAACTACTCCAAGTAGACTCCTTCTGATGTGAGTAACTTCCTTACTCAACCATAAATTGAAATTCATATTCAATAGGACCATCATCTTCATGATCATATTCTGAGTCACTACATTCATTCTCATCTGATGAGATGCAATCTTCTTTGGTGTAGAGACTCTTCTTGTTCTTGAAGGACCTCTTCTTGTTGTTATACTTTCTAAACCCTTTCTTCTTATATGTATCTTTTTCATCATCTTAGCCTTCATCATACTCTGCATCATATTATTCTCATGCTTATGAGGGTACTTTCAATAAAAATGTCCCATCTCTCCACAATTGAAACATTTGAAGGGTGGTTTACTCTTATATTTCCTTGAGCTAGTGTTCAAATTACTAGTAATCAAAGCAATTAGTTCATCATCATTAATATAAGATATGTCGTCATATTTGGATTTATTACCTTGGAAATTTTTCTTAGGATTCATTTCTATCTTGAATTTTTCTTCTTTCTTTGGTGGTATATCATCATTTTTCCTCATTTCATAGTCAGTAAGGGTGCCATGCAATTGATTCATCTTCAACTAAGGTCAAAACTCTCTTCTATAATAGATACTTTTAGATCAAACTTGGGGGATAGATACCTTAATACCTTTTGAACAAAATTAATCTCTTCAAAATTCTCTCCAAGACCTTTGATGATATTCATAATATCATCAACTCTCTATAAAATGGATGCCATAATATCTTCTTCATTCATCTTGAGACTTTCAAATTGCCTTCTATGAGTCTACAACTTAGCAATCTTAACCTTTGAATCTAATTCAAAAATATTCATCAATTTATCCCATATTTTTTTGGTAGATGTGTAATGAATTACTTTGTGTAACATAGTTTCTTTAAGACCACAAGTGATGGTATTCATTGCCTTATAGTTTTTCTCAAATAGCTTCTTATTTGCAACACTAGATGGAGGAATAGTAGGAGCAATAAAACCATCCAAAATTGATTTCCATACATTAAACCCTATGAAAATAATATAGGTATTCATCTTAGCAGTCCAAAATTCATAATTGGAACCATTGAATATTGATTCTTCCTTATTAGAGAAACTACCTTACATATATTAAATAGTCATTGTACCTTGGATCACCTTCAATCTATCAAGACTTTACCAAAGGACCTCACTCTAATACCAATTATTAGAGGTACAATCACTGAGGGGGTGAATTAGGGAGCCCAAATAATCCAACTTTAATTTTTATCTTTACAAATACTTAATCATCTACCACAAGCATTCATGAAGCATATACAACAATATTAAAAATGAACAAGAGAGATAATACAAGATCAATCACATAAAATATGACATACATGGGAAACCCTCTTAGGGAATAAAACCCATTGGAACTTGAAATTGGAATACTATCCTATAATAACAAGATCTAATTTAGACCATCTATAAATGATCAAGGAACTACAATCCCTATTTAGTGAGACTTCAATCCCACAAGGTGATGCCTTACTTATCTAGATAAGATTCAACAACAACCAAACATTTTAGAAAGTTTCACCTTACAAGGAGGCTACAACCACCTTAGATGCTGAGCTACCATAACAACATGTACAAACACATCCACCTATGTACTAATGTATTCAACACCTAATGATGGACCTTTGATTAACATACTTCACCTTCGATCACACTCAAACAACAAACACATTATTCTCCTAATAAAATTATTACCAAAAAGTCATATAAAAAATACTCAATCTATTTTGTTATTTAACTCATCCTCAGGGAACCCTACCCCTCCATTCTAACAAACACACACACAAGCCTCTCTCCAATCTCTCTTTGATCTCTCACACAAATTTTAGAACCCATCATCTTTGGTTCCACTATTTATAGAGCAATCTTGATATTCACTAAATTGGTCAACCATTAGGCATGCCTTTGTCCTTAAGGAATATCTCACATGAAGACATGATTTAATACAATATTCATATTTCAGCCATAACATCTATGGGTCAACCTTATGGAACTACACATTTTAATAAGGTCCTTATAGCCCTTATAGGTCTTATGTAAACCTATTCACTCCTTTAACACTCACTCAAGTAAAACAAGAACACATGACCACTTTCAAATATATAGATCCACTCCTTATGTCCCCTTTGTCATCCTCAAATGATCATAGTCAACTTAGATCACCTCTATATATGCTCAAACAGCTCAAACATTAACTTGGTGGACATAATCACCATGAATGAATACATAGTCAACTTCTTAATCATTGTTCATACTCAAGATAGATTGATCACACCTCTAAAATCCACAAAAAACATCCTCATGGAGTCTACAACATGCTCTAATATTTGATTCATCATGAGACATCAAAAAAACATTAATACAATCTCAAATATCTTTTTCAAGTCACTTACAGAACAAACACGAACACACAATTAACTTATAGGCTTAATATCTTTGACTGTAATAACTTTTAGATATTTAAATTAGGTTTATTAGATGTATAATTGAGTCTTCATCATCTTTGATTTTTACAACACTAGCAAATTTGACTTCTATCAAAAGATATAGATGAAATACAAAGATCTATTTTTCAATGTGTTAAATTTAAATATTTGAATGACAATGATCACAGTTAACCTTCAAAAAAAATGATTGAATCTCATGAACTCTCATCTCAGATTGAATATGCCTCATCGATCTTGATTGATCTTTAACACATAGGTGACAATGGTTAAACATTAAAATTCATCCACATTGACCTCATCTTGTGTAATATTGAAATGTTAACCTAAGATGTTCCATCAATATCTATGGATCAATCAGGTCTTTAATGATCAATGCTCATCATTCAAACAATTTTTATGAATGCCTACTCACTGTTAGATCATTATCCTATAAATTTATTCAATCATTAAAAATCATGCACCTATCCTCATATCACTACTTCCTAAATCCTTAAAGAAATGTGTACCATCAATCTTACTTGAGATTTAACACTTTCAAAAATGACTAAGTATAGGAACCCTTTTAGTATGCCTAAGTAGCCATTTTTGCACCTCAATAACTTCTTCGCTCACTCACATGATATCAAATTTAGACCAGATGATCTCTTCACATAGGATAATCCAACCATGTGACACATAGCTCCTAAAACCTTTACATGTGTGACATATATCACCATTTATGTTCCTTCTCAAAAACTTCTATCACAAAGCTAACCATGCCAAAATCTTCTTGGGAAGCCAACTTTGAATGAGCATAACTTTTTCCATGCTTTAGCAAATGATCTCAAATTTAGCACAAATCATCTATGATCAAAACTAAAAAAATCCATATGATTATTTTCTCTTGACTCCTTCACACATATAAGATATAACACCATCAAAATTCTCACTCAACTCTTTCTAGCCTTATTCAAATTTGGTTATGTATGGAAAAACACAAGTAGATTGCCTGGGATCATAGCTTTGCATATGCATATCTTTTGATGTACTACATCGCATGATCTAAAAATTATCATAAATAAACCAGGCATAAAAATGAACAAACTCATATGATCATTTTGTCTTGACACTTCTACACATGTGATGCTGACCTTATCAACATGCTTACTTAGTTCTTTCTAGCCAATCTACAAATTTGGCTAAGTATGAGAAAATAATGAATTCTAATTGAGAAGAAAACTTTGCACCCTCATATCTTTAACTGTATTTAAATGCAAGACTTGAGAAATAACACATAACAACTAGGGAATAATGTGATCAAAACCATATGACCCACTTCCCTTGAATCATTCCCACGTGGAAATGGTGACATCATGAAATTACAAACTCATATTTTTTACTACTAGACCCAAGTGACTAGATGAAAACTATGATCAACCAGATGAATTCCACTTATGCACATAAGATCTCAAAGCATAGATAATATATTAGGTACATATTACACATGATGCAATAACCATACTCATCTCTGAACATGTCTAACCATGTCAACACTGAAGATCAACCAAGCTACCTTCAAGCATACAAGAACAAGCACATTGTACACTTTGTCATTGTCACATAGACTATCAAGGTACTTCATCCACTCACTAGGATAACTCCATGACATCACCATGACATCATCATGATAAATCTCCAACATGTTTGGTTCTCCAAATTTGTATGGAGGAGGAATAAAAAAATCCATCAAGAAAGTTAAAATCTAAATCATTTGAAATAAAATGCAATGATATATAAAAAGCAATATACAAATCTCAAAAGTAAAAATCACACCAAAAGATGTGATTACAAACACATCTCCTTTCTCTAATAAAATCTTAAAATCCATAGTTGGCCTCAAAATAGAGCTGATGTTCTTTGGGCTGCAGTAGGCCAATAGATTGGAAAGGATAATTTAACAAACTCTATGGTGCTACCTATTTTCTCATGCAAGTACCCAATTTTCATAGTAGACTAATAACTCTGTAAGGGGTCCTAAGGAATGGGGAACACATTATGGGAAGGTAGGTCCATTTTAATTTTCATGCATATAACATTCATGGGATGGTTTACATACTTCATTTGTTGACCTAAGACTTGTGTAGCTAGGAGAAGTTCTTCAGAGTCCTTAAGGCCAACAGTCTCCTTATTTTGACAAACCTAATTTGAGTGTCTTGAATTATATAAAGAGTTCAAATACCTTCGTTTTTCATTAATTTTCCCCTCTACCCATTTTATTTCCCCATTTGATAGTATAATTGTGATTCCTTATCTTTTTTCCCTCTTCTTTACTTCCTTCTTCTTCACATCTTAAAAACATGCTAGCACTACTTTGTTTCAATTTTAGCTATCCTTAGAACAAAACAATATACTTGAAAACTATGGATTTATTTATTTACACCATGGATTTACATATATAGATATGCTTTGTTTTCTTTTACCATTTATCATTGTTATGTTACCCCTTTTTGTGGACACCTATGTCTATTTCTACTTTTACGTACTTTTTCCATTGTTGAGTAAGGCTGGCTTGTTCCTCCTCACTCACCAATGTCATTTTCCCTTTTATGCACCTTTTCCCATTAATGATTAAGTAATGATTGTTACTTCTCATTCATCAATGTTTTTTTACCATTTTATGCTTGCCCATCTTTATATAAGTAAGTATTGTTACATCTTTCACATTGATGGTTGATCACCATCCTTTTAACATGTATCCTTGGTTTGACTTGGTGAGTTTTCCTTTCTTACTTAAGGTTTACTTGTTTGAGTTTTTCAATCTTTAGTAGCCTTGGCTTATTAATTTACCCAATTTACTCTAAATTTTGACTTGGTCATTTGGTCTAACATATCACTTATCACCCCAACTTAACAAATTTATAAGTATGTCTCATCCACATAACACTAGTTATCTTGGCTGTCTTATGTTTGTTTATTTTGGCTCTTTATTTTTGTATTATTTAGTTTATTGAAAGCAGTATTTATACCTTCCACAATAAAAACTAAAAACATAGAAGACACCCATCTAATGATAAAGTTAAGTTAACGTACATGTCACATTTAATTTTTAGTGATTTCCTTTTCCATCATTTAATTTTAGTTATTTTTACTTTAAAATACTGCAACTTTTTTTTAGCCCTAGTGTTGTGTGTTACTATGTTCTTTCTTGAATCATCATCCCCTATTGCACCTAAGTGACACATGATGAGCTTCAACTGGGGTATATGTATACACATAGTATTTTCAAACTTTATTACTTATTGATGCTTTCTATCATATAGGAACCCATTGAGTCTTAATCTTTCTGAGTGTATTCCTAAAGGGGTGCACTGAGAAAGGGGTGGGTAGAACATTGGTGATTCATAGGATTATTGTCCCTTATTTTCACTTATTATCAATCCAAACAACTCCTAAAAACATTCCCCTAAGATTAGCCTCCTTTTTTTCACACTTATTAAGTCTTTTACCACCTTCATCATCTCTTTTCCTAACCTAAAACCTCTTTTGATAGTTTACATGACTATGTCATCCATGTCTACCTTGTACTATTATCAAAAAAAATTACTTAGGGTCTAGGTCAGCTCTTGGTCGACGTAGTCTATAACCTAGTGAGTTTTTTCCAATAATGATACTATGTTAACAGGATTGACCCTATCGGCCAACACTTTTAGAAGGGTTTAGGATTATATCCACCTATATAAACACATCCATTCTACCATTATTTGAAATTAGATAAGTTTTTTAGTTCATTTTCACTTATTTATAATCTACTCTTCCACCATTATACTTAAGGAGTCTTAGCTTAGGGTTCCTACTTAGAGAAAAATCTAGTCTTTTGGAGAAGTCTTGGATGCTTTAGCCTTTCTTCGTGATCCTTACAAACCATAATAACCTCTTTAGATGAACCTTTGGCCAAAGGAGAGATTGAGTCTTGATGGGTTCATTTTCCAGGTAAGTGTCTCTAATTTTTTCTCTCTTTATTTGATAGAAGTATCACAAGTAATGGAGTTTAAATAATATTAATAATCCTCTCCATGCATTAGGGTTTTACTTATATATAACTTAATTAAGATTCTCTTCTGCATGTTTACTTCATTTGTTTATCAACCCCCTCTTTGTGCCACAAGTGTTGGTGAGCACTAGATTAGATATTTACTTTACTTGTTATTAGTTTAGTGAATATGAAAACATATCACTTATTTAGGGTTATTGCATAGTTTTACTTGAATATAGGCTTTGAAACCCTCCCTAGTGATATTATTATGGTAAGAGATCCCCTACATCAGTCTAGCAGACCCATATTAGTCACATCCAAATTATCTAATGTATCCTTAATTAGAAGTGAAAATATGATCTATCTTCTCTGAGCTAGGATTTATTTGTAGATTTGATGCATTTTTGATTGCATATACTAACTACTTTTAACCTTCCAATGGTCACTAGAAAGCAAGTTTAAAAATTGGAAAAAATACCAAGGTTGATGTCCATATAAGTATGAATTAAGGTCCATGTTATACATATGGTATCTTCAAGGAATCACATCAATCCTTTTACACTTTGAGGACTAGTACAAATTACTCCTACAACACCCAAACTAGACTAAATCATTCAAAAATTCAAATTATGAAAATTGGTGAGAAAATGTCAATTTTGAATTCTATCCTCTCTAAACTCCCCTAGACACTTGGACAAGTTTCCAAAGTGTACAATAAGACTATTAACACCCCTTAAAACATCCTAAGCATGTTAATTGATCAAAAAATAATAGATCGCATCAAAATTATTCAAATAAAAATAATATGAGTCATCCTTATAAGGATGCTCCTGCATCATAATTATAATAAATACAAGTTACAATAATTTCAACCATCAAATTAGAATGTATGTATCATTCCCTATCTTATGAGTCTCATATTAACTTGTAGACATAAATAATAACATATCTTGATGAGTATTTCTATGGAATAATTCAAACAATGGTTCAATTACTAGGACACACAAGGTGTTAAGAGGATTGTTAGGTCAAAGATACCTTGAAATATACATGAAAGATAGGATACACATGTTCACAGAGGAAAATTTTGTTATAATAGGATTTCATACATAATAAATTATTATCACCCATATATATATGGTGATATTTATGATATTTTTGGATGTAAATTACTTGGATTTTTAGTGGCATGGTTGTTAAGGCTTAAACACTATTTTTTTTGACCTTTCATAATGAAAATTTATAATGCAAAAAAGTGAATTTTCAAAGGTTATGATGTGTGTGTGTGTGTGTGTGTGTGTGTGTAATGGACATGTGTACCTCAAAAAAATAAATCATGTTTATTTAATGAGTAACAAAATTTAGAGTACAATAACCTCATGTTAGTATAAGGAGTTAAATATGTGTTAGAAAACAAGGAAGGCGACACAGCCTACGAGAGACCTAGAAGACCTACATGAATAAACCTATAACATGCCTACTTAGAAGGCCTATGATCAAGGAGTGATTAGGGATGATGAGGGATGGTGATGGTCAATGAAGGAGTGATTAGTAATGATAAGAGAGTGATGATGAGGGACAATAAAGGTCATTGAGGGAGTGATTAGGGAAGATGAGGGATGAGGAGGGTATGATTAGGGATGATGATAGATGAGGAGGAAGTGATTAAGGATGATGAAGGATGAGGAAAGAGTGATTATGTATTATGAGGGATGGGGAGGGAGTGATTAAGGATGATGAAGGTCAATAGAAGAGTGATTAGGGATGATAAGTGAGTGATTAGAGATGAATATGGATAGTGAATGTCAATGAAGGATTGATTAGGGACAATGAAAAATTATGAGAGAATGATTAGGGGTGATGAGGGATGAGTAATAAGTGATCAGGGATGAGGGAGGGATGATGAGCAAGTGAAATTAACACAAAATGGTCGTTTGATGTGTTTAGGTCATCAATGTGACCTATGTTTCTCATATCACACCAAATAAGATTAAGTTCAAAGTGAGTGGTTTTAAAAATTCAATTTTGAGAAACCTATTACTCCTATAAATTCCAAGAAACAATCTAGAAGGCATAAAAACCTAAAAAATAACTACATGTTTACTAAAAATGGACATCAATTACAAAAGTTATGCCCTTAAATCCATAGGTTCAATTCTGAGACCCTAAAAATGCTTAAGTACTGACTAGATTGGATTTTTAAAAAATATTTTATTCATAGTAAGGCTTGCAACTATGATACCAACTCTATGAGATGTATAAGGACCCTAATTTATTATAATTAATAAAATAAATTTAAATTACAAGGAGTATGAATGTAACATTTATTTAGTAAATATCAACTTTAAGTAAATATTACCTTCATATATATGTTCTTGTGTTTTTTAGTGAAAAATAATAGGAACACATACACATCCATAAAAACATGTACAAATTCCTAATAATGCATATGCATTCCTAGTAGTGCATACACTATTGAAAATTGAATTTAAAAAATCAATCCTTTTAGCTTGGAAATGGATTCGATTCTTGAGACAAAGGCTTGGACCTATCAATCTACAATCAAGTCTAAGAGTTTTGATATAAAACAAATTTAAAATTTCATCACCAAATACACTATGGATTTCAATAAAAAAATTAAAAAAATTATTACCATGACAACAAGCACACTCTTTTCTTTCCAAATATATGATTTTTATAATTTTGGGACTATTTTAAGGGTTCAAACTATGTTGATTTATAACTATACCTTTTTTAGGCCACTACATGCCATAAATATACATGCATATTCATGTTTATTTAATTTATATTTCATTTATCCAAGTGGAAAACAAATTATATGGTCACAAACTAGGCCTAATTGTACACATGTTAAAAAAAAATTAAATTAATTTTTTTTAGTTACTATATCCTAAATTTTAGATTCAAATCTTATTATTATTTTCAAATATTAAAAATATAAATCTAAACACACCAATACGAGGGGAGAAAAGAGATAATAAACTCAATAATAAATCTCTTACCATCACTTTACCTCTTTATAACTCCTCTCCAAGATTTCCAAATGGATGTTTGATGCCAAAATTGAAAGATGTTGGATTGATTGTTTGATGAAGATAATGGCTTCCAATAGATAATTAAGATTGATAGTGGATATGTATGGATGCAACGAGGAGGATAATGGCAACAAGATAACAAGAAGAATCTAAGTTTTCAAGGTTTCAAGTTAGGTTGATGGAGGGAGTGAGCTTGGTTATATAGGAGTGGAGGGAGAAATCAATGGCTCAAATTTAATATTGAGCCATTAAAATCAATGGTTAGGGATTTTCCATGGAATTATTAATTACATGTAGATCTCTAAAATAGAAAATTTTAGAGAAAAGGGGCTAAAATTGAGGAGATTTATATAATCCTCAAATTCTAGAAATCTCCTATTAGGGTTTAGGGGTTTAGGAATAGCTACAAACAGGGTGGTAGATGGGCAGGTAAAATATTTTATATTTTTAAATTGGTAAGTGGCTTAGGGGGTAGGTTAATGGGTAAATATATTTTTTTAGGGAATAATGAAGGTATTAATTGGTTATGGGATGGGGTAAAGTTTGTAAAATGTAGGAAATGGGATATGGAAAAATGGGATATTAGTTAATCTATCTAGGAAATATATTTATAAATTTAAATTAGCAAAATTAGCACAATTAGTGGGGTGAGAAGATTTTAGTGCATACATTTTGACCCTATTTGAAAGGGCATTGGATGTGGATATAATGGAAGGAGTAATGGTCTTTAAAAGAAGAACCATAATCATGTGTAATCAATGTTAGATGGTGTTAAAAGTTAGGAGGATATGATTCCCCCTTGAGGGAGCATGTATGGAGAACAAACCCGGATAGTCACTTGAATAGAAGTCCTAGTGGTGGGATAAGACCAAGATAAGAAGATGGGGTTGGGATTCCCAAAATAATATTTATGGTTGAGATGCCCCTAGAGTGAAGTACATAAATTAGCTCAGTTATGATGTGTTATAGACAAATGACCAATGTCTAGAAAGTAATTGATTGATAAAAAAAATTTATTAGATGGGTTTAAGATGGTGATAAGTCCCATAGTAAATACACATGGTAGGGAAGGCTTGAAAATGGGTATTAGTGATAATAGTTGTTGATTAGTGATAAAGAGCTACTATTCATAAGATTTGTAATGTAAAAATATTGTGATTGCCGAGTGACTAGTTTTGGGATGGGATAGTGATGAGGGATGAATGGTTGCCAAGCTATCCCTAGCATAAAATTGGGACCAAGTGCTAGCTACATAGTCTTAAAAGACCTCAAGATGATGTAGTTTTGACTCAAGATCAAGAGTGGATACTAGGTAAATGGAAAATCCATGGCCCAAACAATGTGAGAGATGATTAGAAATGACTTAATTGGATAGGATTAGATGTAGGAAGTTTTAGTAAAGGGCTATTAGGGGTGTACAGGGGGAAAGGATGGGGAGGTAAAATAAGACAAAAGAGTCAAAATATGGTCATTTTCACTTTTTGTCTTTTATGAATTGTGTTATGAGCTAAAATTATGGGCTGACTTCCCTGAGTTTCCCATCATCGTGAATAAGTATGAGAGTTCCAAAGGGTGCCAAAGGCTGGATCACTGGTGAGTAATTGACCCATAGGTCTATGATTTTGTTAAATTTTTGTCAAAATTTTTAAATTTTGGAAGAAAAGAATGCCATTCAGTTCACCAAGACAAAACTATGATAGGTGGTAATTACCTCAGTCATAACATTGTCATCACAAACTGTGATATTTTAGGGAGACTCATGGTATTACAATACCTTGAGTCTAGAGATATAGTATGAAATACCACAAGCCTATAATCATAATTTTATGATATCTTATATTTAGGAAACACAATTTTATATGACCACAAGTCAAGAGTGGTAATTTTATCAAAGGTTCAAGTTAGGGCAAGCCCACAAGTTGGGGTTTTATCAAATCTGGAAAAATGTTCTAAGTGTGGATTAGTTAGATGGGTATGAGGTTTGGATAGATATGTAGGATGGTTAGTTAGGATAGGGGGTGGGATTAGATAGTTAGGATAGTTAGTTAAGATGTGATTATATAAAGTAGGGGATAAGTTAAGGTGGTATTGTTTTTAGATAATGATAGTAGGATAGGGATTAGCCTAAGGGATGAGATTAGTGAGATAATGGTTAGGGGGATTATTTAGGTTGATTAAAGGCAATTAGATAATGTTAACAGGATGGGGATTAGGTGAAGGAGAGATAAGGGTAGTTAGATATTAGTGAGATTAGGTAGGATGGGGGAATAGTTAGGGGTAATTATTGGGTAGGGATAACGTGGGTAAGGAATGAGAAGTTAGTATAGATGAGTGGTGTGGGTGTATAGGATGCAAATAGGATTAGGGATGTGTTGGTATAGGTTAGGGTGAGGGTTTGAGAACACAAGTAGGATTGAATGGGTTTTGAGGGTTATGAGGATAGTTTATGAGATTTTTGATAAATAAGAGAGGTGATTTATGATAGATGTAGTGATAAGTTGATGATGATTAGTCCAAGAGGACTTATGAGTGATGGCATCTTGATCATGGTATCTTTTGGTGCTTCATGAGATGCACTTGTTAAAAATAGCTAAGTAAAAAGTGTTAAAGATGATTGGGATGCATGATTTTGTGATGATGTTAGTGATATGGATTAAACACGTACTTATTACTTCACTAGTGGAGCAGTGCCATTCTGAGACCAACACATTCCACTTCATCATAGTTGAGATGATAGTGACCCTAGAAGATGTCTATATGATCTTCTATTTACCAATGTGAGGCAATAGGATATATTGGAGGTCACACACACTTTCTATGACATTACAAAGATTATTTAGAGGTCTAAAGGTGGGTGTGTGTGATAGATGAATTGATATTGATAGGTGTTTACATGAAGGGACTATTGATCAGTTGAATCTTATTGTGATATATCTTGTTACTGACATACTCTTGTTAGAAAAGAGTGGGCATTGCTTCTAATTAGGCTTCATAGGTGTGGCGATAGATATGGTTCAAGATTTTAGAGTATTTTTTTGAGGACCTATAGTATTAACACATCTTTATAGAGAGTTACACCTAGGTGTGTACAGGGGAGAAGTGAGCTTGGGTCCATCCTTGCTTTTACAAATTTGGACATAGGAGCACATTGTGATCCAGTGGCCTTTGGGGACTCTAATAGTGTGATAAACATGTAAACCAATGGTTTTTGGGTGGTACATTCTACTAGGGGTGTAGAGGAGCCACATGGGAGAGACGAGATTCTATCAAGATGCATTTTATAGCTTGCATCCAAAACACATCACTTAGATGAATTGCAAGGGATTATAGTTTGGATGGGATGATGAGGATGTAAATACTAAGTACATATTGATTGAGTGTTATCTAATAAGACACATGGATCTAGTGATAGAGTGATACATGCTATATCACGTTTAGAGGTAGTTTAGCTTTATATAAGATGTGCTTGGAGAGAAGCACCTATTTTCTTAGAGTGAGTGAGAGTGGACTTATTGGGGTAGGACATTAGATAGGGCCAAAGATAGGATGAATTATGAGAGCATTTACCTAATGAATTGGGATTTTAGATGCATTTTCCTAATCTAGTGGTTACTAAAACATACACAACATGGTGAAGACCATGGATTTCAGTGAGGTTGACTCATCCTAGGGTTGTGGTTTAATGAGGGGTTGTGAAGAGAGTAATTCAAGAGAGGGCCATGCTATAGATACATATGAGGTAGGCACCCACCAAATATGTTTAATATGGGGTCACTATGGATATAGATAGAGTGGATGAGGACTAGGTAGTGGTATCAAGATAGGTAGGAGGTAGTGTACACAATCAAAAATGCAGAATATATATAAATCAATCCTGGCTCAGATAAGATAGAGAATACCTACACTTGTGATTGGGAATACATTTTTTAAGTGGGGGCATGACCAAAATGGGGATCCACTAGACTTGATTAGGGGATCAATTATCATAATACACCATGCTAGAAAGGTTTTCAAATCTTGTAGTCTAACACAATCATGAAACAATCCTAAAAGAGTCCTAGGTTTAATGTTCAATATATTATAATAAATAAGAAAGTAAATTTAATTTAGTCCACACCAAAGCTTGTGGCATAAAGTGGGGTTAGAAACAAAACAAACAAACTAAACATGAATAGAAGACATATACTCATGTTAATGTATATATAATCCTAATGTATGGAGAGAAACACAACTACATTATCTGTCTATTCTTACAAGTTAAAATAAAGTTAGGAATACTTACCTTTAAAGATGAACCTATTAAGCCTTAATCTTTCCCTTGGACATGGTGCTTCATAAGTGATTTTTTTGGTATGTAAAGATAACAAAGACAAATTAGATCTAGGATACACAGCCTATCTATGCATCTAAAAGACTTCTCCACAAGAAAAGATCTATATCTCCAAATAAAGTATGGAACCCTAAGATTTATTACTCAAGTAGAATGGTCAATAAGAAGATGTTCATTCACACTTATTCTTCTTCACTTCTCTATTATCAGATGGTTGGAAATAAACTTGTATATATAGGCAGATTTTTCCCTAAATCCTTCTAAATATATCAGCTATATAAGGTCAACCCAATCAACCCTATATTTTTTTGGGAGATAAATCACTAGGTCCCAAGTTAGGTAGATCAAAGGTCTAACAAAACTCCAAGTAAAACATATACTTAAATAATATAGGGTTGAACTTATTGACCCTATAAAATAATTAGAGTTTAAAATTTATATAGGGTCAACCCAGTCAACCTAGTACAGTCAATTGGCAAAAGGAGGTCAAGGCTAGAACATGAATGATAAAGGTATAACAAATGTTTGAATGGGTAAAATAGAGAAGAATAATCTTAGGGTAAATGGTTTTAAGAGACAAGTGTGTAGATGACAAGTGGAAAAAGGGACAAGAATATTATGAAGCACTAATGGTCTTCCCACCCCTTTCTTGATGCATCCCTTAAGGCATGTACTCAGAGAGATTGAGACTTGATAGGTTATTGAAAGATAAAAAGTGTCAATACTTGATAAAAGTTTGAAAATATTATGTGTATACATATGCCCCACTTGAATCTCATCACATGTCATGTAAGTGCAACATGAGATGGTGTTTTGGGAAATAAAACATGATAACACACAACACTGATGCTAAGTAAAGTGCATTAAGTAAAAAATAAGATAAAGGAAATGATAGAATTGAAAAATAAACCTTAACTTACCTTAGTGATGCAAATAAAGAAGTAGACTACAAGAGGAATGAATTCATCTAATGTGAAGAACACTAGGCAAACCTATAGAAGTTAGTGAAAAACAAATAGCCAAAAATCATTTTTTTTGGAAAATAGGCATATAATAGTGGAAAATATTCTCGACATCATCATGAATCCAACACATTTGGTGGTTTTAAAAATGGATGAGTAGAAACAAAGATATAAGCAAAATAAGGAATCTACCTAAAAATAATTGAAGAATTTGAATTTTGAAAAGTGTTTTTAAATTGAGGAAAGAGAAGTCATTTAGTTTTTTTGATTTTTGAAAGAGAGAAAAAGAGATCTAGAGACTAAATGAGCTAGGATGGTGGGGGGAAGACAAGCTAGATGAGGGGGAGCTCCAGGAGTAGTAGTGGGTGCACCACATGTATGCAAATATGAATCTTGAGCCAATTTTGGAGTATTTTAATGAATTAAATGTTTTTTTAGAAAACTTTAATTTTTAGCATTTCTAGATGTCAGAATGGAGCCAATTAGATTCTATAGGAAAAACTAAGACAAGAAATGGGTTTGAAGGGATTAGGGAGAAAACTGTAAAAAGACACTTTTTTGGGAAAATGCAAGGGGTTGGGAGTGAAAAATAATTAGGTCAACCCAGTCAACCTAGTAAACTGAAAATCGGCAAAATCCACACTGTTGACCTAGTAGGTATGTGCCAACCCTGTATGTTTTGTAGATTGTCAACCTAGTATAATTCTTCCAACTAATTTGAAAGGTCTAGAATGATAACACAATACTAGGGAAGGGAAAAGAAGAGGGTTGACTTAGATTTTAAAGTCAATTGGGTAAAAAATAGGGAAATTTTGGTCAAATTAGTTTGACCAAATAATTAAAATGGTATAAATATGCATGCAAAAGGTTAAAGAAGGCTAAAATGGCCTGAAATGACTAAGTAAGGGGAAAAAGGACCAAGTAGGCTAAACATAGGTAAAAATGAATAAATTAAAGTAATTTAGGCTTATTTTTTATTGAAATTGTAAAAATAGTGTATTGTGATTATACATGACATGGAAGATCTAATACGTATTTTATTATTTATTGGTTGTAGGGATGACCTAGATTTTGGTGATTGGTAGATGCATATTGGCTACCAGATCTACTAAAGCATTTGATGATAGGAGATAGAGCTAGACTAGTAGCTATAGGCCTAGGAGGGATAATTGATATGTGCAAGATTCCCTTGAGTGTAGATCTATTAGTCATGTTCTTTGGATGCTATGAATGATTGAATAACACCTTCAGATGGGAGGTGGATGGGGAAATGGTAGAGGTAGCTATCACTCTAGAGGATGTGCATGCCATCTTAGGGCTACTAATAGTAGGAGCACTAGTGACTATAGGTATACCAAATAGCCTAGAGGAGAGGAGAGCCTTAGCCATGTGGGATATAGGCTCATACATGATATTGGTGGGAAAGAGAGTTAGTATGTTTGATTTGTATACATCATAGATTTTGGATATCCAAAAAGCTATGATAGGACTTGTGACATAATGAATGCTATGTCACAAGTTAGATGGCAAGGTACCACTATTCATGATAGCCTTGAGTAGGATGATCCTAGAGGAGGGAGTACTATATGATCTTAGATCTATCATTTAGGTATAACTCATACATGATCTATATAAGGTGTTGGTTAGAGGGTAGAATTTGATAGGACTAATCATATTACTGATGGCTTAGATATATGAGAAATTTCCCATATATCAACAAACTTGATTACCCCATGTAATCAATGATAGGTCACCTCAGGTGTAGAGATGGAGAGAGGTCTAGGTAGAATGAGTCATGATCCATATTCTAGCACTATAGATGGTGAGATACATCTACATAGTGTGGCATCCATATGGGCACATAGTGACTACATGGCCAAGATGGGACATAATTATACCAGCTAAAATGAGGACATAGGTGTTTGGACACTATACCTAGTGAAAAGAGCTATATATGGTGGCATGGGTACCAAAATAGATGGGATTACCTCATCCAACAACATTTATAATTATGTTCAAGTAGTGGGCTTGACATGTGAGAGAGCCATGGGGGATGTGGGGATTGGGGCCACTATTGATGAGGCTAATGCTTAAACCACATTATGAGTGACCATAGATTGGGTGAGCATGATAGGTAAAAAAGTAGGAAGAGAGGGGTGAGGATGTAGTAGTACCAGAGATACCACCACCAACTCCATAATGAGATGAGCTAACATCACTAAGGACATGACATCGATGGAGGTAGGAGGAATAGGAGAGAATGGAGACTATCATCATCTGTAATGATCTAGTAGGTGAGCCAAAGGAGAGTTAGATGATAGAAAGGCCACTTAGGCACAAACTAAGGTGGATGTGAGCCATGATAACTAGATTTGAGCTGAATAAAGGAGGTGCTAGGAGGCCACACAGATGGAGAGACTATGTTAGGCAATCACATGGATGGTGAGACCATAGTGGTAGAGACATAGGTAATAAAGATGATTAAAATTTATTGCTTAAGTTTTTATTTTGAAATATAGACTAGAGGTAGATATATATTATGAGGTATAATAATGATATAATATCTATTTGGGTATGATTTTATAGGTGTAGCTAAGGATGAGGAGGAGAGATGGGGGTACCTTGTGATGGGATCACTCTATAATGTCCCAGATGAGGCTCTACAACTATATGACCCTACTACATTAGAGGACCCCAATGTACCATCTTTCCTAGATTAGGAAAGCTAGTTTAGATTATCAAAGGAGGTAATAAGGTAGATATGAGCATAAAGAGAGAGGATGCATCCACAAGTAGAGATGGATGCATGCAAGATATGGGCATGGTAGGCCCTAGTAGAGGATATATCTATGTATTGGGTTATAGTGATGTAAATGACTTAGGTACATACAATGACCCTAACCCATATAACATAGGTGTAGGAGCAGGAGAGAGTGACACATATGGTGACCTTAGCCTATTTGGCATAAGCATAGGCACGTGTGGCACATATATAGGGACAAGTGGATGGATTGATATCTTGAATGGCCTCTTTATAGCATACTATTTAGAGGAGTTAGACCAAGGCCTTGATAGGTAATGTGGCTAGGCCATGAGATAGACATGATGGATCCCAACCATAAAACTGGATCATTGTATATAGCTATGCTTGTTGTATAAAAAATTCATGAGATATAAATATATAAGATGTATCATTTTGGCATATTGCTATTGTTTGGGTATTTTTTTGTTATCATGGTTATGGTTGTGGATGCTTTGGAATATTTCTTTCTGGTATATGTATTTAGTTATTTTTGTACATGCTATAAGAAATATATGAGATGTGATTTCTTTTATATAATTATTTAGAACACATTCATGGGTAAAAAGAAACAAATAAAAAGGACTTGGTAAAATATAATCAATACAAAAAAAGTGCACTACACACTATTTCAAGTTGGGAAATGTGTAATAACAAGAAAATGACTAAGTATAAAGAACTAAGGGATGTTGAAACAAGATGGTAAAAAGGAATTTGTTCTTAAACCAAAGTGAAATATTTTTGCACCAAATTAAAACAAGTAAAATCATACTAAATCACATTGGGAAGTATGAAAGCAATGTGATAAAATGGAAGGTATGTAAAAGGGCATAAATGGTATAAAAACAAATTAATTAAGTCAATCAATTATATTAAATCATGTTGGGAAGTATCAGATAAAAATAAAATTGGCAAAATATTGGTCTTAAATTGATTACACTAATTCAAGCTGGGAAGTATGAAAAATTCAAGAAATGGTTGTATTCTTACATGTACTCATAAAATAAGAAGATAAAAATGAAAGAGAAATGAATTAAGCATAAAACACACTAAATTAAGCTAAGAAGCATGTCAATGATGTGTAACTTCATAATAAATCACATATTATCTCAAATTTGACACATGTAATTTTTTTTGTGACTTGTATTATTGGAAAATTTTGTGAGGAATGTTAGGTCCTATCCATGGTCTTACATTGCAACTCAAAAAGGGAACATGACTAGGGTGGAGAATTTGGGACAATTAAGTAACAAAGGATGTGTGTAATAGGAAGGAAAAAGGTGGTAATTTGTGAGTAATATCAAGTCCTATCCACCATATTATGAAGAAAATCACAAATAAAATCCCAAGGGGAGTGATTAGTAGACAAAATAATATTTCTCACGAGGAAATATGAGGGATATAAGGAATATAAAAACCAAGACTTAGGAATATTAGGAGAAGACCTTTGGAGACAAGAGGTATACTAAGGACATGAGAAGACACTAAGTGACTAGTGATCATCAATGTGCAAAGGAAACTTGTTTGTTATAGACACAAAGTTTTATAGGTAAATAAGTGTGCTACCTAGATCAACTCATGAAGGTTGATTAGTAAAAGAAAAGGTAAAATGGACCAACTTTCCCATAATGTGTTCCCCATTCTTTAGCACCCCTTATAAAGTCATCGATCTACTACGAAGATTGGGTACTTACGTGAGAAATTAGGTAGCACTAATTTTTTTTAATTCTCCTTTTCTAATCTATTGGGTTACTACACCCTAAATGACCTTGGATCTATTGTGAGGCCAAGTGTGGAGTTTGATATTCGATTAAAAGAAGGAGATGTGCTTTGAATAATGTCTTTTAGTGTGATTTGACTTTTAATAATAGTTTTTCCCCTTTTGTAAAATGATTTGGCTTTTAACTTTGTATGGATTTTTAAGATTCCTCCTCCACACAGATTTGTAATGACCAATCATGAGAGATGTAGTGATACACATGAGTGAGATTTAGGCTAAGGTTAAAAGAAGCTAAATAACCAAAGATAAAGGCTAACTAGGACATGTAGGCTTAATAATGAACTAGCCTATGTTTTGAAGTCTCAACTATGTATATACAATATACTGGTATAAAGAAAGTATAATGAGATGCTTTTTTTGATAAATTATCACATGGTAATAGAATATAAATACCAAAGGGAATAGGGTTTATATAACCAAGTCATAATGACAATTATCTATGAAAATACAGATAAGAAAGCAAATAATCATGAAGGCATAAGAAGAGTATTTTTAGAAAAAATCAAGAAAGAAAGAGGAAGTAATGATAAATAAAGATAATCATATGCAAAGAAAAATTATAATATAATCAAGATATAGTAACAAAGGTAAAGAATCACCATGTAAGAAAAATATGAATTTGACACAACATCAAATGATATAATAGATAGATACAAATGAAATTTGAGCACACATCCAATTAGAATGTAAATTTAAAGGCACCATGCATGTGCTCATAATCATTGATAAATTTTCCCACACACATTATCCAAGAAATCAAATAAATCTCTATGAAGCTAGATATGAATTGCTACTAATGTCTCATTAATCTTCAATAAAAACTAGGAAAATACTTCTCTTTTAATCTCCTCAATTGAAAAAGTAGGAATACTCAACAGATCATGTTGAGGAGAGAAATAAGGCAAGGGATGATTAGGAGAATGCATGGGAATGGGATATATAGGAGATGCAAGAATCAATGGTGGAGAAGGATTCATAGGTGAGGGAAGGTCCAAAGGTAAAGGAATCATGGGTGGAGGCACAAAAGGTGATGAAGAGATCATAGGAGGGGATGAAACCACTGAAGGTGGAGCCATGGGAGAAGAAGGAGAAGCCTTCTTATGGGAATGACCTATGAGAGGAATGGAAGAATGTTAAAAAATAGCTATAAGGTTATCCTTAAGGTGTTGTTGAAGGATATGTCAACTATCAGTGTGATGGGTGCCACATTGGTGCCATAGACAATACACCTCACCATGCTTAGGTATATATTCAGGTAGAACCTTTGGGGTAGGCATAGATTTATCTAAAGAAAGAGAGGAAGGATGTAAAGTATCAATATACTATTGCAACTTGAAACAATGAGTATAAGAATGATTATCTATTCCGTGGAAGTAACATATACACTTGTGAGTGGTCTTAGGAGAAACACTCATAGAAAGAGGTATAATAGGAGTGGAAGAAGCTAGAGAGGACTCATCAGCCTATTTGGTGGGTAATAGAGCCATCTTAGGCAAGGGAATCAAACCATCACCAAGGGAAGGTGGTGATGGGGGAAGAATGGAACTAGGATCAATACAATGAGTAATGGGATGAGAAGTAGGGGTAGGCTAAATGAGAGTAGGAGTGAACATAGATTCAACTATAATAGGAGTAAGAATGGGCTCAAATATAGCAGGGGTGGGAATGGGATCTAATAAGCTCTCTATTGATGGAGGATTGGGATCTATAAAAGGTATAAGGAGGGTCAAACTAATCTTAGGGGTAAACCAACTATGGTGATTAGGGTACCTAGTAAAGCTATAAGGCCCATTCATAAAATGATCTATGATCATAGTCCTATGAGGCTCCTTGAAAAATAGAGGTGTTGGTATGATCTCTACCCTAAAATAAAGAGGAAAAATACTAAAATTAAGGAAGACAAGAAGATATATGAAAATATTTAAGTAAAGAAGAATGATAATAGACAATCTTGACATCACAGGACTATACAAGACCACCTAAGAATGGATCATCTAAATAATAAACATCATTATAATATGAGGTGTGATTATCAATGACACAAGTAGGGATGACCTTGTCATCTGAGGAAGTGTGGTGATTAGAATGCTGAGTCTTGGTTAAGACTATGGGAATATCATCACAAGGAGGATTATGAGAATGAGGATGCAATGAAGCATGGAGCTGTAAGATGAGGTCAGGCAAGTGATCATAAATTTGAATCTTTAGTTTAATCTCATTAGACTCATCATCATTGGAATCTAAGAGGTTAGGAGGAATATTCCCAATGAGTTTGAGATGTCTGTTGTAACCTTAGGTTGAATTAATGGAATAATTAAGATGTTGAGACTCACAAAATGGAATGTTAGGCAAAGGTTTAAGAGTAGAAATAGTGAAGACACCAGGGTCTTAGAATTATAAAAAATTATAAGGGTTAGTGTCACTTAAATTCCATAAATGGATCCATTATGAGGGAATTTAATGCATTGGTAGGTAGAATAACAAACAAATTTTGTTTGGTGAGTCCATGACCTATAGAGCAAGATGTTATAAGAAAGGGGAAAATTAAATATCATTACCTTCACATGAATGGTGATAGGTGGGATGGTAAAGGGAACCCATACATAACCTATAGGAGGCATTTACATTCTATCATATCCTTGGTAGGTGCTATGTGTAGACTTTAGATTACATTCTAAATATCCAAGGGTCTTAATAAAGTTTAGAGAGGAAACGTAGGTGATATAACCATTGTCAATCAATACATGTTTAACTTGGATACTGACTATTTTAACACTAATTAATAAGGGAAGATTATCTGTATGAAGTATAATATCATTGAGAATCATATAAGTTATGGGAAATTTTAAGGAAAGAGAAGTGTCTATAGTTTCATCAACATTGATAGACATCTCTTCACATTGTTGTAATATACTATACTCGGATATAGATAAGGATGCCTCCCATCCTTTTAGGGGAAGATGAGGGACATTCATTTAAAATAATAGTTGCATAATATGGTTTTTATAATATGGATAAGTCCTCATAAGCTCAAGGAACATAATTTGGGATGGGAGATTAGTGAGATCTAAATGGGATCTCAATCATCATAACCCATAATAAGGTTGTTAGATGTAGGTGCATAATGATTAAGGAGGTCCTTAGAAGAAGGAGCTGAAGTGCAATAGAATTTATGTTGATAATAAGAAAAAGGTGTAGAACAAGGTTGTAAATTATGTCATGATGATGAAGTAGCTAGTTCAAATTGATTTTGAGAATTGGTAGAAGTGTTATTAGAAATTTGATTATCATTATTGTTGGAAGATCAAGGAATGGTGGTCGAAATAGAATGGGAGGTGTTATCAAAGTGAAAATCAGAAATAGGATCATCAAAAATAATAAGTTCATCTTTCCCCAACTCATTTAAATGAGTTGTATAAGAATCCTAGATAACACGATATTTTCTAGACAAATGAGGAGTGTAGATAGGTTAGGAATCAATAAAAGCAAGCACCATTTACATATTATTCATGTTAACCAAATTCTCTTTGGAATTCTTTTAAATAGGACTTTCTACATTATTGGTGGAAGGGGTAGATTTGTCTTGATTGTTTTGGATAAGTTGATGATTAGGAAGAGGGTATTTGAAGATATCCAAATGAGCATTGGATTAGTTCAAGGCTTGAGATTTATCATGTGATTTATGATATTTAAAATCAATTTCATAAGCTTTTTGACACTTTAAAATTAATTCCATGGCTAAATATAGAAATTCCATGGCTAAATTATGAAGTTGTGTATGGGTCTCATGAGAATGACCTCAACTAGCGTGAAACAAACAAAGCTTTTTAAGATCATACCGAGATTTTATAGGATGGGTAGGGTCAAGATATCATGAAAGAGGCCTTGGTAGATTCTTGATCAATTCAACTGAGGATAGAGGTTTATGAACATTAATGTTTTTTGGTGAAGATAAGTGAGGATTGGTATATTATTGAGAAGGGGGAGATAGTTGTGATGAAGGGGTAGGAATGAAAACTTGAACATTGTGAATGGTATCATAAGAATATGTAACACCCTCATTAGTAAAATTTCAATTTTTATTCTTAAATAAGAGACAAGGAACCACAGAAGGTTGGGGTGGCTCAAATTGATGCATAAGGAAATCTTGTGATTTAGCTTGGTCAATAACCTCTTCCAATGTACATGAAGAAAGAGTGTAGATCTGATATTAAAGTTTAGAAAAAAGGGAATTGGTAAAGAGATGGAAAATATTATCATCAACCATGTTATGTTCACATTTGTTTGACAAAATTTTCCACCTTTTAACAAAGGATTGAGCAATTTCATTTTCAAGTTGTTTGTAATTTATGAAGTGGGTCAAAGTGTTTTTAGGAAGATCACTAGTGTGGAGTTCTTGGGATAAAGCATTCACTAAATCCTCTAAACTAGTAATGGAATGAGTTCTAAGTTGGTTATACCAATCCAAGGAATCACCTATGAGATATTTGGCTAAGAGTTTGGTACCTAAAAAAATGTTCAGTTTGACCCAATCCTTATAAAGGTTTCCAAATGTTATAAGATGAAGTGTAGGATCATTTGATCCATTATAAGAAATTTTAGGTGTGATACCTCCTATATCAATGTTAGAAATTTGAGTAGTGAGAGGTTTATTTTTGAGATTATCAATGGTTTTATTGACTAAAGGAGGTTGAGGAATGAGATTGCCTTGGGAATATCAAAGAAGAGGGGGAACATTCTAGTTATGTGTGCCCCAAGCCATTGGTTGAGGATGAGATTGAAGATGAAGAAGGTGGTTTTCATTTCTCATCATTTGATTTGGTTTTACATTCTCAGTATTTGTAATAATAGTTTATGTGTTTGATTGAAATTATTATAAGCATTAGAGATGGTATTAGTGGCTTGGGTACCAATATTGTTGTTGATAGGAGCTTGAGAGGAATTATGGGAATGTGAGGCACTAATGGCAAAATTTACTTGTGTAGCAAAAGTTGGACTAGTGAATGGTTGAGAAGAAGAAGCAATAGAAACATGACTACCTTGGGTAGAAAATGATGCACTAGTGGAAGGATTAAAGATAGTGGATCCTATGAGAGGCCCATTAGATGTAGAACTTGCCATGTTAGTGTATATACTAGGCATAAAGGTGGAAGAAGTTAGAGAAGAAAATGTCATGGTATGAGAAGGGGTCATAATAGAAGGAAGAGGCTGAGAATAAAATAAAGTGGGACCCTCAAATATAGTTGATAATGTAAGAGTAGGTGAATGATTCTCTTTGAATTGACCACTAATCATAATATTGTAAATAGTAGAAAGATATTTTCCTTGATGTTGAGGAAATTTAGATATAAAGAAGATCATTTTATGGGTATACTCTAATTTGGGTTGGTATTCTAATGAGAAGATAAGATTATGCTACAAAGAGGTATTAGGAGGGGTGACATAGTTCATTGTGCAAGTGGTAATATGAACATTACTATCATCTAAGAGAGGATCCATACTCTGTCTACAAGAGACCCTATGAGGGTTTGCAATATTCATCATGTCTATTGACTAGAAATCAATAATGTCATAAATTAGAAATTCCATGATGAAGGGAAAGAAAGAGAGATAAGGAGTCAAGAAAATAAGAAATGATAGAAATAGTACAGGGTCGACTAGGTTGACCTAGCATAAAAATAGGATCTAAAAATAATATAGGGTTGATTGGGTCAATTTAGTAGAGTGAACAGAGGTTGGAAAGAGAGTAAATAAGGTTTATAAATAGTATAAGGTCGCCTGGGTTGATCCAATATAGTGAACAAAGGCTAAAAAAAGTATAGGGTCAACTAGGTTGACTTGATACAATAGAAAGGGAAAATTAAGAAGCCTATAATATATTATGAATTAAAATAATATAAATTTTACAATAAATTTCAAAATAAATAGTTAAAAGGAAGAAAATAATCAATTATATTAACTCTGGCCAATCCAATTGAAGCACACAACATAAAACCTTTCACCAATGTTGGCTAATGCAAGTTTTTGTAATACAAAATACAATTGAGAAAAGAGCAAGAAATCAACTCGGAAAGTAAAGAGATAACTAATTGGTCAACCTAAATGTTTATTATATTATTAAGATATGTTTTTAAATGTGATGGGAAGTTGGCTATAAGAAAGGAACTAGAATGGAAATCTATGGATGGTTTCAGGTAGTTTAGGCTAAAAGGGATATGTAGTGGTAATGATACAGGCTTGGTATTGGGGCCTACCCCCTCAATTCACACACTAAAGTGATAAGGGTGTTGGATGCTTAGCCAAAATATACCATAACCATGCTTTATACTTGACCAAACCATCAATTTAGCTTCCCTCTTTGTTATGAAATCCAAGTAGGTTGGCCTTGGGTAGATAAATGTTAAAATGCTTGTTTAGATTTTGTGATTTGGTCATGTGTGAATAAAATAGAAAATATTGAAATTAAATGATTAATTGAAAACCACCTAATTAAGCTATGTGATCTATTCTAAGTATGCAAACAATAAGAAAAGAAAGTGTGAACTAATTACTAACATATAAGGTTAATTACAACTTTGAAACAAGGTATAATGTTGATATAGTCAATAGTGTATGCATAAAACATAGAAAAAGGTTGATAGGGTCGAATATGTACCATAGAAGTAAGGTCTAAAAATGAATAGTTTTGAAAAAGTCAACCCAGTTATCCAAAAAACACACATAACATAGAATTGGGTTGGTAAGGTTGATCCAGTTGACTATATAGGTGTAGTTTTAAAGACTACAAACTATGACAGGAAATATTGTAAAGAAAGAGATAGATAGATAGATAGAAAGGAACCTTGGTGGATCAGAGATGCAAAGAATTAAGATTGATGTTCAAGAACCTTGATATATATTTGTGAATTTTTCTAACTAGGTTGACCTAGTAGTCTAGAGTGGATGTCTAAAAAGCTAAAAACATGTAGTAGGTTAATGAGGTCAATATATTAGCTTGTTCCTAAAATCCTACACATAGAAGTTAGATACTGGGTCGACAAAGTCAATCTAGTATGGTAAATATATGATAAAAATAATGATGAAAGAATGAAAGAAATGAAATAAGGTAAAAAAATACTCCAAGGGTTAGTTCACATAGGATTCACCATAATGCATATAAATGCATCATGTCTATAAATCAATCCTAGGTTGGAGAAGATAGAGCATACCTACACTTTTGATTGGGAATACATTTGTTAAGTGGGGGCATGAACAATATGGGGATCCACTAGACCCAATTAGGGGATCACTTGTTATAATAAACCATGTTAGGAAGGCTTCAAAATCCTACAGTCTAACACAATCATGCAACAACCCTAAAATAGTCCTAGGTTTAATGTTCACTCTATTATTATAAACAAGAAAGTAAATCTAATATAGTACACACCAAAGCTTATGGCATAGATTGGGGGTTAGAAACAAAACAAAAAAACTAGATATGCATATAAGACATATACTCATGTCAATGTATACATAATCCTAATAATTGGAGAGAAGCACAATTGTGTTATCTATATACTCTTACAAAGGAGAAATAAAGTTAGGAATACTTACCTTTGAAGATGAACTTGTTGAGCCACAATCTCTCTTTTGACCATGGTGCTTCATAAGAGATTGTTTTGGTATGTAAGCATAACAAAGACAAATCATATCTAGGCTACACAACCTATCTATGCATCTAAAAGACTTATCCATAAGACAAGATCCATATCTAAAAATAAATAATGGAACCTTAAGATTTATTCCTTGAGTATAATGGTCAATAAGTAGATGTTTATTTGTACTTATTCTTATTTAATTATATATTCTAAAATGGTTGGAAATGAACTTATATATATAGGCAAATCTTTCCCTAAATCCTTTCAAATATGTTGGCTATACAGGGTTGACCCAATCGACCCCATATGTTTTTGGGAGATAATTCACTAGGTTCAGAGCTATGTTAATCAAAGGGCTAACAAAAATCCAAGTGAAAAATATCCTTAAATAGTATAGGGTCAACCTTATCAACCCTATATAGTAATTAGAGGTTCAAAACTATATAGGGTCAACCTAGTTGACCTAGTATAATCAACCCATGAAAGGGTGTCAAGGCAAGATCATGGAAGATAATTGTATGAAAAATGTTTGGAATGGGTATAAAAGAGAAGAACAAGCTTAGGGTAAATGGTTTTAGGAGACAAGTGTGTAGAAGGTAAGTAGAAAAATGGACAAAAATTATATGAAGCACCAATGGTATTACCATCCCTTTCCTAATGCACCCTTTAAGGCATGCACTTAGAGAGATCAAGACTCAATGGGTTCTTACAAGATGAAAAGTGTTAATAATCGATAAAAGTTTGAAAATATTATGTGTATACAGGTAGTGGGCCCTAGGTGTAGACATAGGTGAAGGTTAGAATGGAGGTATATCCACAAGTTTAGGTTGACACATATGCTAGGGGAGTGGAGGTGGAGATGGTGTAAGGCCCTCAAAATAGCCATTGTCAGAGAGTAAGAGGTCCTTATTGGCCTAATTACATACTGAGATTTAGGCTCACATATTAGAGATTACTAAGATTATGTAGGAGTAACATGGGTTATAAGAAAAACTACAAACCATGATAACTTAAAATGATGGGTAGTTAGCCTAGGCCTAAGAAATAGGTGATTGGTTTACATTGATAGATCACATCTTTGTAGGTCTAGATAGCACAAAGAAATGAGGTGTTGATCTAGGCCTAGACTTAGGTGACATGAATATAGACATAGATCACTATATCATAGGCATAGATAGCCACATTGTAGAGCTATATCCAAAGCTAGGATGCAAAGATTACCAAATACCAATGCCAAATTGCATAGATGTAGGCATGTATTTTTACCTTGATAGGAGAGGTGTAGATGGATGAGAAGATCAAGGATGAGGCTAACCTAGCAATGAGTTGGAGTGGGATGGCAGAGGTGATGAAGAACATTATGATATTGAATTGTGAGGCTCACTATTATAGGCCATTATATGAGGTAGAGGTGTCGATTAAGTGGCATGCTCCTTTCTAAGCTAGTTCTTCACATTCTATGCATCATCCTACTAGAGGACCACCAGGGCTACTGGGGATATGACCATGCTAATATATATATATATATATATATATATATATATATATATATATATATATATATATATATATATATATATATATATATATATATATATATATATAAGGTATTTTTGTATTGTATCTAATTCTTTCCCCACGGGCCCTCGTATTGTATCTATTTTTTGACATGGAATTCATGTGGAATGCTGAGTACATTTATATATATACGATGAGATTTAAGATGATGTGATGTGTTGTATTTATACTTTGATGATGTTGTGATTATATTGATTTTATTTATGTGATATATTGTTATGTTATGTTGGATTATATGATTAGATTAGATACATGAGTTTATATGTGATGTGATGAACTTATATGATTTAGCCTTTATATATGATGAGTTTATTTATGATGCGATTGGATGCATAGGTGATTAGAGACATGAAGTTAGATGTTAAATGTATTATGCTTGTGATTTTATAGTATATGATGTTAGATGAAACAATGTGATGGATGTATATATGTATGATTATGTGATGATGTATATGACTTAAATAGATGAAAGATGATTATGATATATGTATTGTGATGTGGGATGTAATATGGATTGATTTATTTGTTCATAACAATGTGATGTGATATGATCATGTGAATGTTTTTATATGAATGTCATAAGATCTGATGAGATATATGGAATAATGATAATGAAATATGTGATATAAATAAATATGATAATAAAAAGATGAATTCCATTTTTAATTTATTATGTCTCAAAATATAGGTTTGGGTAGGAGTCCTCCTTCACCATGGAGGTACAATAATGATGATATGGGACATAATTAGGTTTTTGATGGGATGGTGATAGGTTAGATAGGATGGGGATAGCTATGATAGGATAAGTTATAGGATTAGGGTGTGGATGGGATATATGGTGATTTTGGAGGCCATTAAATTTTTTACAATCTATTTAATGTTTTAATGGTAAGTAAACATGTGCCATATGACATGATAAAATTCATAGACATGTGAAATATTCACTATGTAAGAGAAATCTATTTGAAAGTGACCTTTCCCAAAAACATTCTTGTGGGTCACTAATGTCATCCTTATTCCCCAAATGTTAACAAGATAAAATATATACAATGCTAACAAGACTTATTAAACCAACAAGATGATGCAATATGTACATAATTAATTAAAAAATCACACACATGCAAAACAACACACAATCACATAAGACAATCATATGATGATATATACAAATAAGGATAATAACAAAGATATACAAAGGGACAGGGAAGTGATGATAAAATGATTATAGATAATGGGGATAATGACAATTAGGGATTATATATATGGGGTATGTATTGCCCAAAAAATGATTATTTTTGGAACAAGGTTTCAACCAATTCCAAAAAGCAACCATATATGGGGGGGGTGAGGATGATCCATCGAGATTAAATATCATAATGTATGCTACACACCCGAAGTAGAAAACCTATTTTAGACCCTTCCATAATGACAATGTTAGTGGGAAGGTGTGAACCAAGGTTGTGGGGGAAATAAGAGACATAATGGGTATGTGATTTTTCTTGAGGCTAAAAAGGATACACACTTATATTAAGAGGATATGATGGGGTGATAGGATAAGGGAAGGATAGAGGGATTTGATAGGACTTTGGGAAATATACATTATGGGTATGGATAAGAGATTCTATAGGACTTTCCCAATAAAAATCCATATTACTCAACACGTAATATCTTCTTCTTCTGTTGAAAACACCTATCTCCTATTAGTGTGGAAGGAATAGTGATGGATGCCCACTATCAAGAATAGGGTTAGGAATAAGTTATTTTACCATGATGTTAGAAACCAATTTTCATCATGGTACTTGCCTAAGGTGCCAAAAGACTAGTTTTCACCGTTGGATGGATTTTTTTTTGACTTATTTGATGTTTGAGGAGATGTGATGGAGTAGAAAGGATATGCCTCCAAGAATGGGGACTCATAGATGGAAGATAATGGATCCTATCAAGTGTAGAAATTATTTAAATGCATTATATTCATTAGATCATCAAGCTCCTCACCATCGAGTATAGCTAATTTATAGGCTCTAGATTAGAATTTGGTAATTATGATATAAGGCCCTATCCAATTAGCTTAAAATTTTCCCTTTTTGTCCCTATCAACATTAGTATTTTTTGATTCTCTTTCAAGACTAGATCGCTGACTTCAAATTATTTGGACTATATCTTCTTGAGATATTGCCCTTTCAATTTATTTTGATATGCCCATAAGTGATTAAGGGCCTTCTGATGTTTCTCATCAAGAAGCTCTAGTTACTATAGCCTTTATTATTTATAATTATGGTCAGTGATGATGCCCCTTAATGAGATTTGTAGGGATGGGAGCTCTACCTCCATAGGAAAGATTAATTTGGTCCCATATATCAAGGAATATGAAGTGGCCCCAATAGGTGTTCAAATGCTTGTGTGATAAGACCAAAGAGTCAGATATAATTTTAGGTGCCAATTTCTTTCTTCCTAATTAACTATCTTCTTGAGAATTTTGATAAGGGTCTTATTCATTGCTTCATATTGCCCATTCCCTTGGGGGTAGTAAGGAGAAGAGAAATGCTTCTTGATGTGATACCACTAGCATAAGGCCTTAACTTATTGATTTTTGAAAGACTTTCCATTATTAGAGATTATTTTAGTAGGAACGCCAAAATGGCAAATAATTTGATTGAGAGTAAATTTATAAAAATGAAGACCTGTAGTATAGTTAAGTGACCTTGATTTTACCCATTTAGTGAAATACTCCATTATTTTGATGATAAATTTGTGACCATCTGAAGATGTAGGATTTATCTTATCAATCAAATCAAGGCCTCATTTAGAGAATGGTCATAGACTAAATATGGAATGTAATTATTTTGTAGGTGCATGAATAATATTTCCATGCTTTTGACAAGTTACACATTTATACATGTATTGGCATGAATCATGTTCCATGGTTGGCTAATAATATCTAGTTTGGAGTAATTTCTTGACCAGGGCCATCCTACTAATGTGACCACCACAAATACCATCATGGACTTCCTTGATCAAAAGAGAGACATATTATGAGGTTAGGCATCTTAATAAAGTCCCATCATAGCCCTTATGATAGAGTGTACTACCAAGGATTGTGTAACATGAGGTGCAATGGATGAAAGACTTTCATTGGTGAAGATTAAGGTTAGGTGGTAAGATTTTATTATGGAGGTACCTATAGATGTCATGATATCAGGGAAGACTAAGATTAGTGATTGCAAAAATTTGTAAGGGAACCATGGATCGATGCACTGGGAGAATTAGATGTTATATTAAACATTTCCCTTCCAAGACATCTTCAAGGAGATGAATTAGAGAGCTAATGGTGGCCATGGATTCAACTAATTTATTACTCTCTCAGGGTACTTATTTAAATGTGATAGTTTGGAAATTCCATTTTAATTGATCAACCAGTTTCTTAAAAGGGAGATTTTTTTCATATTTTATCTAGAACTCATCATTAACCTACTTGATTATAATATGTGAGTACCCAAATAATTCTAAATGCTAGATATTCCACTAGATGGATAGTTGGAGGCTAGCTATTAAGGCCTCATATTCTGAGATATTGTTGGTGTATGAAAAAGTGAGGCAAAAAGATTTAGGAGTAAGGTAACATTTTGGGGTGATAAGGAGGATGCCTGCCCTTGATTCGTGCATAGTAAAGAAGCCATCAAAATATAAATTCCAGCCACTAGATTATGAAGTGCTTATTATAGATTCGTCTGAGAAGGTTGTTCTAGGAGGTTCAATCAATTCAAGAAGCGATTCAACTAGTTGATCCAATATGACTTATACTTTAATGTCCATTTATTAACATATTCTATATTAAATTCATTGAGTAACATGATCCATTTAGCCATTCTACTTGTGAGGGTTAATTTTGGCAATAAATACTTTAGAGGATCAACCTTGGCAATGAGCTGGACTTGATTGTTAAGCATGTAATGTAAAATTTTCTAGAAGGAAAAGACTATGGCTAATCATGCCTTCTCAATAGGAGTGTAATTTATCTTATAATAAATTAGAGTGCGATTGAGGTAATATATTGCTTTCTCCTTGCCTTGATCATTATGTTGTGCCAGAAGAGCACTTATGGTGCATGGAATTGCTGAAATATACAAGAGTAAGGGCCTTCTCGAGATAGGAGGTGATAATATAGGTGGGTTGGACAAGTAATAATTGAGATGATTAAAATAATGTTGGTACTCATATTTATTATTAAAAGTGGTCCACTTATTTAAGATATGGGTGAAGGGGTGACACTTGTCCACAGGTTGAGAGATAAACCACTGAATAGCTTGTAACTTTCCCTAAAGACTTCTGAGATACTTTATATTACAAGGAGGAGGCATTTCCATAATTTATTTTACTTTGGTTGGGTCCAATTCTATGCTTCTCTTAGAAACTATGAATCCTAATAACTTTCTTGAGGTAATGTAAATATGCACTTCTTGGGATTTAATCTAACTTTGTACTCTTGTAGCCACTCAAAAATTCTTCTTAAAACTACATGATGTTTGGACCTGAGTCTAAAATTCCCTAGGATATCATCCACATAATCTTCAACTATGTCATGCATCATGTCATGGTAAATTACTATCATGGACCATTGATAATTAGCACCTACATTTTTGAGGCTGAAGGGCATGACTTGATAGCAAAATGTCCCACATACAGTGATGAAG
This sequence comes from Torreya grandis, assembly GCA_037957365.1. Classification (NCBI taxonomy): domain Eukaryota; kingdom Viridiplantae; phylum Streptophyta; class Pinopsida; order Cupressales; family Taxaceae; genus Torreya; species Torreya grandis. Next base: position 5,872,713 of record JARHVA010000133.1, on the reverse strand, counting down.
GATATTTTATGTTAATCTTTAGGTGTGATTTTAACTTGATTGTAACTCAAAAATCCATCCATGAGAGATAAAATTTCATAACCTACTATTGAGTCCATGATTATGTTAACATTTGGAAGAGGGAAGTCATCCTTTAGGCATGCCTTATTAATGTCTCAAAATTCCATGTAAATTTAAATTCCTCCTTGGGGTTTTGCCACATGAATAATATTAGAGATCCAATCAGAATAATCAATTGGTCAGATGAAACCAACTTCCAAGAATTTTTTTAGCTCCTCTTTAACCAATAGGGTTACTTTGGGGTACATCTTCCATAGCTTCTACTTAATAGGTTTTGCATCAGGGTGCACCATAAAACCATGCAATACTAAGGAGGGATCAAGCCTAGGCATGTCATAATAACACCATGAAAAAACATATATGAACTCTTTAAGCATATCAATAAGAATTTGTCAATACTCAGGTGTTATGATGCCCACCAATTTAATGATCTTGGGATTTTATTTAGTCCCAATATTAACTCCAATCACCTCATCAACAAGATAGGGTGACTAATATTGGAGATAATGGGGTAATGACTAATTTGGGATATCTAAAGTGAACCCATCAAAGATTTCTATGTCTATTTCCATATATTCTTCTAATTCTAGTGAGATATGATGATATTATTCTAGAATTTGATGTAGATATTTATCTTTAGATTGTTCCTCTTAAATGTGGTTAAGTATATGCTATTGTTCCCAAAAATATGCTGATTTATAGATATTAATGGAAAGTCCCTTTTTATGGTCTCTAGAAGGCATAAAAGCTTGAGCTCCCAAAAATGGCCTCATCATTTTGAAATATATCAAAACATGGTTCCTAGTTTTGATCCCAGTCAATGAGTGAGGGGTAGTAGAGGGAAATATTGATTGTGGAAATGGTGTTGTTAGGGAAGAGGTTGGTGGTAGTGATCTCTTCAAAGTGACTATAAACCGAACCTATCTTGACTTCTTCGTTAGAGAGAGATTATTAAGGTATCTAAATGGTGTTCACAATAATATTGTTTAGGTCATCATCAAATAGTTTATACCCTAAACCAATATAATATGGATGCTCTTGAACTAATATGGGTTCAAGCCTACCTTATTTGTGTCTCCTTAGTCCTTTCCCCTGATAATGCACATTTTCCAACATTTTTTAAATACAAGGGTATCACTTTCTAGGACATATTAGGGCCTCTTCTTCTAAAATGAGCCATGAGTCATTTGAGTCATCAATATATTATTTGGATAATAGACCTGTGATGGAAAATGTTGTTTGTCAAAATTTATATTTAATAGGATTGACCTTTTGCATGGCCAAGGACCCATAACTACGTGGGGAGAGTGGTAAGTCACCTACATAGAAGGTTTTATATTCATACTCTTCAAAACTTATGGATGTGATTTTCAAGTGGGTGACCTCAGGTAATGGATCTAATTTAGGTATGATATGATCAGGGGATATATAATTGGTAGCTATTAGACTTAGGATGAAACTGTCTATACTAGGGTAATGATATGATGATGAAGATTGATCCATTTGACAACTACATAAAAGATCAATTTATCCAATATTTGTGACTTTCATACCAAAGTGGGGGAATTTTAGACACTAATGTAGGGTACATGGGATAAATTACATCTCATAGATCCAAGGATGACCTAACAACATGCTATAAGGTAAGTCAACATCCATAACATGAAGTAGAGTTTTATGGATCATGGGTCCCATGGCAATGGGAAGGTATATAGTTCCTATGAATGGTCATTAATTATCATCATATGCCTTAATAATAATCAAGGTAGGCCCAAAAGATGATTTTGAATACCCCAATTTCTTCAAGTAATCTAGATTACATAAATTTAATGCTGACCCTCCATTTATGAGTACTTAGGAAATACGATGGTGGGATATGGATACGTTAATGAATAATGGATAATTATGATGGGGGCCAATAGGAGGCATGTACCAAGCACCAAAATTAATCTATTAATAAGGGGATAAATTTCCTACTAATGCCTATAATTAATTGGTGTCTAGATCACTAGGGACCTTGAGGTCATTCAAAACTTGATTAAGTATCTCTCGATGTAGAGGGGATGTTTTGAGAAGTTATATTAATGAAAATTGTGTGGGTGTCTTCTCAAGTGGCTGAATAATGTCATAAGACTTATTAGAAGATAATAAAACATTCCCATTTTGAGTTGTATAGGTGGATGGATCCTTGGATGGTACCCTAGGAACTATAATTTTACTACATCTGGTGGTAACCACACAATCAATAGTGGCTTGGTTGGTTTTTAGGATGGTGGATGAAGATGGAGTAGGATCTTTGGGGCTATGGATTTTAAGGGTGTTAACATAATTATAGGGCATGGTGTGGTAGTTGGTGTAGTTGGAAGAAGAAACCCGACCTTGGACTCTTGGTGGTTTCTAATTTCTTTGATCATGCTTAGGTAGTAGGTCCTTATAAATGCCTAGCTACCCATTTATAGATTGATTTGAAGAATTCTCCCCTTCTATTTCAATGTCACATATTTCAATTATGTTTTGAATGTAGTGCTTTAATTATATACATATTTATATCTTATGACCTTTAACCCTATGGTATTTTCAAAATTCATCTTCATGGTACCAATCTAGTCTAGGTTGATGATCACTACTGGTTTGGTATTAGGAATAATTAACAAATTAATGATAATTTTAATGAGTACTCCTAAGATAGTGAGTGGTATTTTACCAGTCTAAGGTTTTGGCTTGCCTTGTGGAACTCGAATTAAAAAGACATTTTGTTGTTCTATGGGGTTCTTCTTTTGCACTATTTGAATATGTTGTTGTTTGGAATCAGTCACCCCTTCTCCCATGACATTCTTATTTTTGTTGAAGACTTAGTTTAAAGTATAGTTTAAAAAGGAGTTATCTTGGTTTTGATTGTGCTTAGTTTAAAGTATAGTTTAATTATCCCTTTCTCAACAAGTGCTTTTTCAATTTGCATTCCTTTCTCAATTATTTCATTGAAGGTTTTAGTACACTAGAGTTTTAACTGATATTTGAGCTCAGCATTAAGGTTATCAACAAATATTTTATCTAACTCCTTTTTAGGTACTGTACATCATAGGTAGCTTGATAATCTTCTCCATCTTTACAAGAACTATGATATGTTCTCCCCAATTCTCTATTTGGTGTTATAGAGGTCTATGATAAATATATTGTGTTTAGTATTAAATGAAAAATGTTTGATGAATTATTCAGTTAATTCATTGAATCTAGATATAAACCCCATGGGTAGATGCATGAACCATTTTAAATCTAGTCCAATAAGGGGTTTTGGGGAAAATATCAATAAATAAGAATCTTCATATGCTACTTCATGGCAAGCCACATAGAACTCCTGTACATGATTGTCAGGATCACCTTTCCCTCTATATTTTTCAAACTTAGGCACCTTGAAGTAAGGTGGGAAAGGTATTTAAAATATGCTCATGTACAAGGGGGAGGAATAAAAGTATTCATATTTGTACTTTAATGTTTGTATATGTGGGTCTATTTTCTGGAGATTCTCCTTCATCACTCTCCACTCTTGTGTGAACATGGGTTCCTAAAGAGGATTGGTGGGTTTATTTTGACTATTTTGGGTGTTATGGAAATTTTTATAGGGAGATGATGGACATTGATTTTAGGTATGAAGTAAAAGGTTTATTTTCTATGTAAGTTTGTCAAGTTCATCCTCTAAGACACTTTACCTCTGATCAGCCTCAATACGATTGTTTCAAAAGGGTACATGATATTATTTTATGTATTTTCATAATCCACACCTTTATCTTCTTTGGGTATTTGATTAGTATGGGAATTTTTACATGTTGTATCTAGATGGGTGGGAGGATAGACTATATGTTGTAGGAGGCTATAGTTAAAATTTGAGGATAGTGTGACCCCTATTTCAATGGCACAGGCTAAAACATGATCATGGTTTTCATAGAGGTATCATTCTATTAAATTTATAACCTCGTCATTATGGAGGGGATTGAATCATTCATCTTTTATTTTGGGGGTATTAATATCACTATGGGTATCATCATGATCTCAATTTGGATCAACTAGATTCCCCAATGGGTCATTATCTTGGTTGGAATCTTGTCCAATCCTAAGTTGGGCATAGGTATGGATTACCATTTTGGATTATGAAAAGAGATGTGAGGAGGTGCGATAGGTGTTGTGGGAGTGTTTGAATACTAACCTAGTCTAGAAACCAAATCAACTAGTGGACAAAGAGAGTGATGTGATTATTGTTAGAAAGGGATGGGGTGACTAAGAATTACTAAGAGACAAAAGCCTTATAAGAGTCTAATATATCAAGGATGAAAGATTGTGATGGGATCATATACCTTATCTACTAGTAAAAGTGATAATTAGATGGGTGCTAGATGATAAAGGCATCTGATAGTGATGAGTGATGGGTGCTAGATTAGAACCTTGATAAGGCTATGTATATTGATAATACCTTATCTATGGATGTAGGAGGTGACAATAAGGATTTATGAGTGACCACTATAACTTGAATCCAAGACTAAATATAATATCTAAAAGTGATAGGGGAATATGGATTGGATGGGTATAGAAGATGATAATATATGGGATAGAATAAAAGTTATAGGATGGGTATTAGGTGGATATAAAATATGTGGTAGATATGGGATGTTATGTGGGATAAGTGATTGAAGATATAGGATGGAAAATAAGGATTATAAAAAATTACATAGGATAAAGATGTATAATGGATGTTGTTGGATATGAAGGGTGTGGAAGAGGTAATATGATAATGAGATGGGATAATAGTCTAGGATAAGGGTGAAAAATGTAGGATGAGTGTTTAATACAAAATAGGTAGGTGATATAGGGTGGAGTTAAGTGGGGTAGATAGAGATTATAAGATGGATAGTGGATTAGATGAAAGATGAAGGATATGAGTGTGAGATGTAGGATAATGAAAAGAGAATGAATGTTTACTTAGTGGTATCTAAGGTGTCACACACAAGATGGGGTATACCCGAATCAATTTTGAAAATAATACAGGTTTAACATAACACTCAAATAACACACACAATGATGAATCCTTAATTAGTCAACTGATAAGGGTGTGTAACTCGATGCCTATACCATCCAACAACTTTATGGGTGAGGCTGTAGTCCAGTAACCTATTACAGAATCTTCCAAACCATCTCAACCCCATTTACACATGATGGCTACTTAGGATTTGATAATGAATCTGATAGTAGTATACCTATTATGGTCAAAGGATCCTAATCTAGGTTTACACAAGGGTTTTTAGGTGCATCCCCCATATACATAAAGGTATAGTGGGGCCCAAGTCCATATAAGATGCTATCTAGCTACCATACATATTAGAACTTAACCACCCCTCACTCTATAAAACCCTTTATGGGGAATTATGCTTAGGCACTGAATGAAAGCTCTCCTAATTTTTATACTCCATCAAAACATGGATTTTGGTCTATTTCATGGTGATGAAATCCATGTCATCAACCCCTAATTACTAAGCTTGTGTATGGGGATGAATTCCATGTCATGTGATATCCTAGACTTAGGTGGGGGAAAAAATAATGCACAAAATGATTAATTTATCTATTAATTATTATATATAAGGAAGGCACAAGTATATACAATCAAGCAAGACAAGTTACACACAACAAGAAAGTAAATAACATAATTGAAATATTTTGGCTCCCATCTTGTAATCACAAGGGTCAAAAAATAAAATGGGTTGCCTTAGTCTTGAAGAGTCCTACACCAAAAGGGGTTAGTAGTTTAATTTTTACAAAACTAAGAATCCCTATAAAACTAAAAATACACAATGCAATATCACAACCAAAATTGACAAAATTGTAACTACAAAATAAAATCGTAGATTATGAGTTGTGATATTGTAGCGGTCAACTAATCATGATAGTAAATATGCAAAACCATGACAATTAGACAAAACTATAATTTCATAGAGCCAAATCACAATTTACAAAAATTTTCAATCTACGGTTTTGTGGAAAATGGGAAAATTATAAAATATGTCTAAGGTAGATGGATATTAGTGAGATAACTAGTCTTCTAGAAAATTATAAATAAATAGATTACCAAAAAAGTTTCTCAACCACTTATGATAGCTTACATATTTTAGGACTATATTAGGAACAAAATTTATTAAATGATATATAGATAGAATAGACTAAATTAAAGAAATTATAAATAGAATAGATGAACAAAGTTCAGGTAGATTACAAATTTATCCTATTTCTCACCTAAACACAAAACCATGACCATAATTTACAAAACCAATATTATCAGGTCAAAATCACAAGTTCAATACTTGCAATATTATAGCAAGGGGTTAAAACATGTTTATGATATGATGCTATATATTTTCCTTGGTTTTCCTTCTATGCCTATTGGTCTTTCACATAAAAAACAAATTTTTATTATATCCCCAGTAAACACATTGTTATGCCAATAAATAGATTTAGAAATGATTAACATGAATAAGGGATAACCTTAGCCTATAACAAGAACCCTTATAACTAGTTGAAAAGAGATAAAAATACTTTTGTCTATAAATTAGAAACTAATAGTTCATAGGTTTTACTATTTTAACTAAGGATAAAGCCACAAGTCTAGAAGGCAAAAACCGTAGTTACCAAAGTAAAACCATAGTGGGAAAGTTACGATATTTTAGGTTATGTCTAAATGGTCCAAAGTTTGATTAATCCTCCTATTCTTGTACTCTAAAAGCCCAAAAGATCCTCCAAGCCACACAAATAGAATAATAACAACTTACAAAAAGATCAATGACAGATAAGAGCTAGAGGTGTAGAGGAAAACCAAGTTCAACAAAATCACGACTCTAACTATAAGATCACTATTACTAGGGTAAAGTCACTAATTTGAGAGTTGTGATATTGTGTTTAAGGCACAAACAATCTAAATGTTATTTTGCCCCTTCTTTTCCATACATAGGGAATAAAAACACACTTCCAAATAGCAGATAAAATATTGATTAGCTTGTAAAATGAGTTAGCCAAAGACAAAATAGAGATATGATCCTAACTACTAGCTTTCACAAAATCATAACTCAACCTATAAAATCATAGTTAGTAAGGTAAAATCATAACTATCAAAGTTGTGGTTTTGTTAAAAGACAAAAACCTACAAATGTCAAAAACTATTAGTGGTTAAGCCTAGCAGTTAGACAAGATCATGACTTAGCTTACAATACCACAGATACTAGTGCAAAACCACAGATTGTCTATTCATGAAAGTTTTTTAAAATCTAGTCTTTACTTCATGTTTAGTTTGCCCTCAAAACATATAAATCATTTCCAAAAATATTATAATGTTAATTTAGGGAGTAATGTCCCATCGTGGTCATCAAAATGTAGGCTAAATTTTAGATTCAACACTTATTACTATTTTTAGCAATAAAAACCTAAAATATAAACACAACAATAGGAGGGGATAAAATAGATAATCATCTCAGTAATAATACTCTTACCATCACTTTACCTCTTTATAACTCCTCTCCAAGAATTCCAAATGGATGTTTGATGCCAAAATTTAAGGATGTTGGATTGCTTGTTTGATGATGATAATGGCTTCCAATGGATAATTGAGATTGATAGTGGATATAAATGGATTCAAGGAGGATGATAATGGCATCAAGATAATAATAATGTTCTAAGTTTTCAAGGTTTTAAGTTAGTTTCATGGAGGGAGTAATCTTGGTTATATAGGAGTAGAGGGAGAAATCAATGGCTCAAATTTAATTTTGAGCAATTGAAATCAATGGCTAAGGATTTTCCATGGAATTTTTAATTCTATGAAGATATATAAAATATAAAATTCTAGAAAAAGGGTCTAAAATGGAAGAGATTTATAGAATCCTCCAATTATATAAATCTCCTATTAGGGTTTAGGGGTTTAGGAATAACTAGGAATAAGGTGGTAGATGGGTAGGTAAAATATTTTGTATTTTTAAATTGGCATGTGGCTTAGGGGGTAGGTTAGTGGTTAAATAGGTTTTGTTAGGGAATAATGAAGGGATTAATTGGTTATGGGATGGGGTAAGGTTTGTAATATGTATAAAATGGGATATTAGTTAATTTATCTAGGAAATGTATTTCTAGGTTTAAATTAGCATAATTAGCATAATTAGCAAGGTGAGTAGAATTTAGTGCATAAAGTTTCTTGGGGGGGCACATGATTGGATATCCATTTTTTATTAGTTTTTAGGATCTATTTAATTAAAAAACTAATAAAAAATTATTCATTTAAAAAATATAGATCACAAAATATAAGATCTTATCTAAATTTTCACCAAGAGGTTTCAGATAATATTAAACAATGCTAAAAAAATGGGGGGCCATACAATTGTTTATCTATTCTATTTTATTAAAAAAAATAGTAGTTCATATTTAAATTTTATATGTTTGACCTAGTTATACTTAGCCATTTTTTTGAAATAGTGTTTTAGAAACTAGATTCGAAATGCTACAATTCATGTTATTATACCATATTCAAATTTTGAGTGTAGTCATCTCAAATTATCTATAGAAGTTCAGATTTCCAAAATTTTAGGAAAATCATGTCCACTAGTAGGCCCCTTTTTATCCCCCAACCTTTTTCACTTACCCAAGAATAAATTTTAATATTGATAAATTAAAATAAAATATAAAAAATGAATTAAATTCCTTGTGAATTCTTAAATTACTTAACCCAAATATGCTTTTGTTTAAATTATTTGTGAGTATTTTTTTTTTCATGACATGTTTAAGAACTAAAATTCACAAGGTATGATTGACATATTTAATAATTAAAGTGCACATTGTAAGCTTGTAAGGTATTACACACAATAAAATATTTGTCAAATTGGAAGTTATTTTTAAGATGTAACTCCTTGATAATTCACAAAAAGTAACTTATTGAATAATTAAAAAATAATTAAATAGATACACATGATCTTGGTATAAATGTATTTATTATTCATAAAATTACATTACTCTAGGTTGTTAATCTATTTTCTGACTATTAGTCTAGATAAGGCTCTTATTTTTGTGTTTTTTCTTTTTCTTTTTATGGTTGTATCATAGCATTTCCCCCACCCCAAATCTATCTCTCCTACCTATTATAAGTATAGCTAATATGAGAGGGGTGAGGGGGGGGGTGAATAATTTTTCTTAAAATTAATCCTTTAATTTCACTTATCATCTATGAAGCATTCATTCACATACATACATTAACCAATGCATAAACAAACATATATAAAAAGAAACAACATGAGAACACATGATTTATGTGGAAAAAATTATTAGGGAATAAAACCCACTAAAACATTGCTTGGAATATATTTATATAATCAATTAATCAAGATTTAGTGAGGTACGAACCCTACAAGGATCACCAACCCCTCACCAGTCAAACACCAACTCAACTAATCCTTTAGCAAGCACCAACTTTCAAGGAGGCACCAAACCCCTAGGTAACTTAACACCAAATCAAATACACTGAACCTGTGATCAACATTGTAAATTTATTTATCACTCAACTAAATATAACTACCTTCTTTTTCTCTTCTCACTCTTCTATATCTCTTAAACAATTTATTAGGCCTTCTCACTCGACTAGCCCTTTCCTTAGCAGAATTAGGTCATATGACCTTACTCATTACCTATATATATATATATATATATATATATATATATATATATATATCACACCTATATGATGGTATCCTATCCTTTTACCTAGTTTATAAATCTCTATTTCATTCGATCATATCCTCAATATTCTAACTAGTCAATTATGCCTATTAGACCTTTTCTTTATACTTGACTCTTGATCTCACCCATATTGGTCAGAAAAAAATATATCCATACTTGGATAAACTTTGTAATAGATAAAAAACACATTTTACTAGTTAAAAAACCACTACATAGGTTGGTCATTACCCTTAAGGGCCAAAACTACCATTAGGCTTAATATAAACCTAATGTAATTAGGCCTTCTCAAAGCACACATTTCACTTTGGCTACCTTGAGCCTTAAAAAATGGATTAAAAACTTCATAAAAAATAAAATTATACCCCTTATAATCTCACATTATGTTTCCAACATCATTTATCTCATTTCACTCTTTGAATCACATAATTAGGTCTACTCATAATAAGGCCTTCTCACTACCATAAAGTCTATCTTGAAAATCTAAAGAATAAACTCAACTTTTCCACATAAACCAATAAAAACATAACATGGATATAACCTCCATGACCTAAAGTTAATAATAATTTTAATTTTAATTTTATAAATAAGGCAGAAGACCTCAAACTAACCATTTTCATATGCTTACTCAAAACTGCATATATTCTTCAAAAACCCAATCAAGAACCTTTGAATTTTCACACCTTCATACATATTTACAATTCATAAAAACATATTAAAAATAACATATCATACATGCATACATACATACATACATACATACATACATACATACATACATACATATATATATATATAATATTCATTTTATTCTTAAATTATATGAAAAAATACTCAAGAACAATGTCATTCACACATAGAAAACTACTTGTAGCTTCAAAAACATAGTCATGAAAACCAAGACTTAGAACACTTATGTGAATATTTTATGAATCTTAAAATGGGTTTATATGATAATTAATAATCCTCATAACACACACACACACACACACACACACACACACACACACACACACACACACACACACACACACGCACACACACACACACACACACACACACACATATTGTTCAATATCAATATTGGTCTTATAGACCAATCTCATGTCTTCATCCTACACATACCTCACTGTGTTAGATAGGTCACTTTGAGAACAACTTTTTGATTGTATATGAGCATCACCAAAGATTATATTCAAGGTATAAAGGTGATATAGGTCTTTAAAAATGACCCAAGTCATTTTGATCCATCCCTAATCCTCTGTAATCCATCCCTAATCTTATTCTCACTTCTGCTTGGTTTTCTCATTATCTTCCTCATTAGGCTTGTTTAATGATAGGTCAAATTCCATGACCAATTTAGAATATTTAAGGTATGAAACCTGATAATAAAATATAATTCTCATGCATAATACTCCAATCATTTGCATGCTTTGACCTTGTCAATCCTTCCTTTTACATCAAAAATCCAAGAAATAAGGGGTTTATTATAGCTTTCATTCACTGTTCTGACAGAACAATTTAACCCACAAAAACTTGGGAGAGTCCCATACATTTTCAAATGATAAAAATATGTCATATAATCCATTATAATCCATTTCTAATAAGATCTTTCCTGTCGGGTCATTATGAGGGTTTTAGGAGGGTTTTGATTGCTTTCCATTCTTATCAATCATTCATGAAGGATTTCCCCTCAAATAAAAAACCAATGCAAAGAGATTTAATATATTAACCTTACCTAACTACCATGAACTATTTGGATCCTAATGCATAGGTTTCACATGCTAATAAGCATGAGAAAATCCTTTTTGGGTCTTTAACACCCCATTCTATACACATAGAAACCCTCAACACCAAATTTTCATGCTTTTTTCCTTCAAGATTTAACCTCAAACTTGTTAAAAAAAATTGACATAACATCTCACACATTTGAAAATTCTATTATGAGCTTTGACATCTTGGGAACTAAACTTGATCCCTAGGCCACACTAGGTCTCTTTGCTCATTAGGCCTAAACCTATAAGCCATTCTTAGACCTTGAACACACCTTGAAACCTCTTGTAACAATCTTAAAACCTCATCCTAATGTCATAAAATTTCATACCATACTCATACACTACCAATCTTATTCTCTCAAGCTTTATAATGCTTGCCTCTTCATGTTACGAGGCCTATGCCTTACCATTAGGTTTCTTCATGTAAGGACAAAGCCTCAAAACTATCCTTGAAACTATTCTAAAGGATTGTTTGCCTCTTTAGCATATTTACAAAAATTTATACACTTTATCATGCTTATACTGACACATTTCAATAGGATTTACTATGATTTATGCATACACCTTCTCACAGGCCTAGACTAGGCTTCTTATGACACCTAGTACTCAATAATATGCTTACCTTGTATCTTAATATTGAAGCATGTCATCAACCATATAAAATTTAGAAGGTTGCCTTTAAATTCCCTCTCAACAAAAAGATAAGAGGTTTCCTTCAAATCATCTCTTGTCATAAGACTCCTTCTCACATATCACTTCATCATGCATGGCCTCAACTTTGACCTTGACATTAATGACATCCATATTGACTTTGACATCAATGCCTCAATACCAAAAATAAGAACATACCTCAAAAATCCCCTCATATTTCTATGGAATTTTGATATTTTATCCAAAAATGTGCAATGTGTAACTTTGGGGTGGGATTAGGGTGGACCTTTAAGGTTTTTTTTTGGGTCTCTCATGGGCGATAGATTATGGGTTCCCTTGTCATATTCCCCACTCATTTGTCATCTCATACACCAATAGGTTTCTAATTTATTTATTTATTAAAGGATAAATATCCTAAATCTATGAACCTTGCATTTGTTGGATGGTCAGAGTAAAATAGTGTGTCCCACATTTTAGCATAAAAAGGCCACACACATTTCCAATTTCTCCTCAAAATATCTTGAGACTGGGTCACTGATATTGATCAAAATTGGTTGCATGAATAATCCACCTTATTTTTATTAGTGTCAAAGATTGATAGGTATCAATTAGGTAAGATTTAATTAAGACTCGAACCCAACCTCATTCCTTTTTATATATCCTATGACTTTTACCTTGGTGTATGATATGCAAACACACTTAAAAATCATCTATACCAATTATAATACAACCCTTTCAGTAGTTGTGCCTCAATTTAAAGTTGATTATTATATAAATATGTAGGTACATTAGTGTAGACAAACACTACAAATTTTTATCCATTAGGTTGGAGATTCATCAGAGACCAAGCAGACATGTTCATAGTTCCATAATGTCCCACATGAATTCACTGCATCTAATTCTAATCCATAATAATTTCATGAGGTATCTGGCACTACAAATTGTGATACTATTATGGAAGAAGAGTATGGTTCCTTACATAGGAACAACACTTTGATTTAGTCCCTCTTCCTAAGGGAAGAAATTTTTAAAAAGTAGATGGATCTATCAAACAAAATTTGTACAAAATGGGTTCATAGATAAGTTCAAAGCATGTTTAGTTTTTAAAGGTATCTCTTAGGTATTTGGCATTAACTATACCAATAATTTTCCCCCAGTTTCTCAAATTAACTCAATCTAAAGCACTCTTGTCATTGTTGTAGCACATCATTGGGTGTTCATCAGATGTATGTGAATAATGTTTTTCTTCATGGTGAGCTCAAGAAGGAGATATACATGAATCATCTACAAGGTTTTGTGGAATATTCATCCTTAGTTTTCAAACATTTAAAATGTATCTATGGACTCAAATAAGCTCCTCAAGTTTGGTATGCCAAGATAGATCATTTCTTCTTTTTATTGGGCTTACCATATGCCATTATGATCCTAATGTCTACATTTTATTATAGGATGACTCACTTTTGATTTTGGTTCTCTATGTGACTGAAATTTTAATTACATGGGGTTCTTTATTCTCTATTTTAGTAGTGAAGAATGATTTATCTAATAAGTTTTCAATGATTGACTTGGGCTTGTTCCATTACTTCCTTGGGATTGGAATTTATCAGTCTCACTCTAAGATCACTATTTCACAATCCAAGTATGTTCTTGATTTTATTTCATGGTTTAACATGACTGACTATAGTAAAATTCCAACTCCATTTTTATATAGTGTGAAGCTTGAGGTTTATTATACTTCTCATTTGGTTGATGCTACCTTGTATCAATAACTTGTTAGTAGTATCATCTATATTACTCACTATAGACATGATATTTCATATATAATGCACATGGTATTTATATTTATGTAGGAATCACATGAACTACTTTGAAAATTATCTAAGTAGATTCTCCCCTACATTTAGATTACTCATAATTTTGGGATTCACTATGGATCATGCATTGATGTTTACTTGATTTGGTAGACATATTTAGATTGGGTTGGTGATATTTTAGAATCACAAGTCTACTTAGGTTAAAATTTATCCCTTAATCCATGACCAATTAGTTGGTTAATTAATAAGAAAAAGGTTATTATTTTATCTTCTTTAGAGGTAGAATATAGAGGAGTTGTTAATGCTTTTAATGAGGCTATTTGGCTTCAGGGGATTCTTGATGAGAATAATATCTAGTTTTGATGACTAAAAGTCATCTTATATAACAATACTATTACCATCCATATTTTTAGTAATTTGATTCTCCATTAGTATAAAATGAATATTTATATTCACATGAATTTCATTAGAGATCTTACTCATAAGTCATTGATCTTTGCTACTACTAGACTATGAAGAAAATTATTGATATAATGAACCTGGTACTATTAAGACATAAAAATACCAATAGAAAAAGATTTTAAAATAATAAATTATATTAATACATATTGAATGATTTAAATAATTACAAACCATGCATAATAAGCTTCAAATCAGAATTGGAGTTGAGATTCAAAATTTAGAACTCTATAAAATAATAAAACTTGACTTGCTATTTTTAGCAACTGCTATTTTTAATAAGTTTCACATGCAAGTGTGCATAACTCTAAAAATATGAAAAAATAAAATAAACACTAAAATTAACCTATAAAATGAATACAACCTAAATTTAAAGTTTGGTTACAAAAATATATAGTTTCTAAAATTAGGAAAATACAAAAAATAATATTAAATTACATTTTTAGACCCTTAGATGGTCACGTATGGCCTTTGAAAATATCAAAAATGTTCATAACTAGATAATCTAGGGTGTGGATGCACTAATTTTTTGAGATAGTCATTTTGGCATGAAGATGGGCTCAAATGAAGCTATGAATCAAAAGTTATGGCCTCTATAAGATTGGCCTCTTTTTATACATCATTCTCCTCTAATTGAAAACAACTGAGCTCTTATGAGTTGATCTGATTATACTTTTACATCAAACTTATTAAAATCCTATTTTTTAATTCAAGTGTTATTTTCCTACTATAATCCTTCCCACTATACCAAATATCATTCATAACTTCCTTACCTTGTGTTTACTATCTTCTTATCTAGAACTTGCAATATCTTTTCTTTCTTCTTCTTTGGAACCCGTTGCTACTAATCTACTTCTTCATATTATTCACCTTCATATTCTCCATGTAAATCATATAAATCTAAAACATTAAATACTAGAGAGATATCAAAATTCTATGGTAAACTCACCTCATAAGAATTGTCATTTATTTTTTTCATAATTTTTCAAGGTTCAATTTTTTTTTACTTTGTAATCACCCAAAAGTGGTATTTAGATGCTAAGAGTGTTGCTTGAGATAACCTATTCCTAGCTCAGCACTAGACATATCCTAGATCCTTTATCAAAAATTTCTAGACATTGTTCAGACCAAAAATATCTATAGTCAGCTCAAACATAGTCTCAAAAATGCATTCCCAGATACCAACCCATTATTCCAAACAATCTACTAGTTGGACACTATCACCACATTAAGGACACTAGAGCCACATGGAACTAGTATCCCTAACTTGGCACTAATGTCCCTAGCACTAACTCTATTGAAAAAATATATTTTCAAACATATGCCCCTACTAAAGTCAGCTTAATTATTTTATATTATCTACACAAGTTATGGATCACTATAAATTCAAGACTATTAGACCTCTTTTAACTAGATGGGAGAATAAATGCAAAAGGCCTATTGAAATAAGAAACACATTGAATAAAATCAAGGTTATTGATCCCTGTTATTTCCTACTTTTTCATACTACCATCTATAGTTACCCTAAGCCCAAATTTCAAATATTTTAAATTTCAAGCATACTCAAGGCATTCAAGACCACTCTAATTCTAGAATTAACTTGCACTTGCACCAAGCACTAGGTCGGAGAACTACATCAGGATTGATACCTCTTCAGAATATTGGTATGTAGGTAACTATCTTCATAGTGGGGTATTGAAGATGTTTACCCTATCCTACTAATGAACACACATTTTTATTTTATGCAATATTTACAAGGAGGATTAGGGTTTGCACACTAAATCAAATATTCTAGGTACAATAGAGAGTTCTAGATTTTTTGCACGTAGGAACAAAACCTAGAAACATAGGCAAAGGTGGTCTCAAAAAATAGGAATAATCTTTTAAAGGGGACACAAGTACCATTTTCAAGAAACTAAAGGAGCATGATGCTACTGTCCAGGTGGGGCAATATTATCCAATGAAGAAACTGACCTAGGGACCCTGTTGATGACAGTTAGACCTATCTGTAACCCAATTTTTAGAACCTAGATATTTTATGATAGTTATTTTATAGATAAGTCTCTATTTTCATATATTTATTACAATTTTAAAAAAGTCAAATCAACTCAAAATTTGTAACAAATTAGTGGTTATTTATTTCATATTATTTCACTGATTTAGATAACTCAACCCTTTAATCTAACTTAGGATTTACAATGTAAAAACCCTAAAAGGTTAAAACATTTTGTGAACTTGAATTACTTCAAATATTGCTCAAAACCATCATTTGCATTTTGCATTTTTTTTCAATATATTAGGGCTACATACTTTTAAAAATTTTTTTTTTGTCATGACCTAGTGCATTAAATCAAATCTCACATTAGGGTTTCATTTATTTAAATCTTTGTAAAATAAACCTAATTTAAAAAAAAACCTAACCTTAAACACACTTAGGGTTTGTATCATTTTTCTATTTTTACTCAAATTTTAGATCCATATATCTTCTAATTTGTATTTCATATCATAATGATCATAATGATAGAATAAATTAATCACTTTTTGTTACAATGTTTAATACTTTCATTTGCATGCTTGTTCCCTTTAATTCTAAATGAACTCAGATAAGACATAAACACATGTATAGATGATGCTTTATATTAATTGAAATATATGTCATATTTCATATCATGTTATATTTATCCTATGTGGAATTACATTAACAAGTAAACCCATACACACAGAGGATTTATTACATAAGCTAACTATGTTTCAAGTTTTAGTGTCATATCTTATGCACAGGAAATAATCTCCTTCTCCTCCTCATCTTCATGAGGGTGGTAACTAATTTTCCTCTAACTAGGTGCATTATATCATTCCTCCATGAGATGAAGCAACCTATACCGATGTCACTAATCCCCATACTCAGCCTATTCACACCTCTTCTCTACAGGGTGTGTGCTTATATGTTCAATCATAAATAGCTAGGGTTTGTACTTGTGAGACTTTATGTGATAAAAATATCAATATGAGAAAGATAATTGTAGGTCTACAAAATTATAATCAATTATTACAATAAAATATTCCAATATTAGAAAATTAATTTACAATATAAAGGCCTTCAGGTCACAATAGTGTAAATCATGTATACCCATATTCACCTAGTCAATTGGTGGAAAAAAAATGTTACATATCACAATTATAAATAAAAAATTACATCTATAAGTAGTAATTAAAAAAACATTCAAAAATCACATAAGAGTTCAAGTGAGGTACTAAGGAAAATTATAAAAGTTAAGTTGATCAACCTACCCCCTCTATACTCAATAAAGAGATTCAAATATTATTGTGCATATCATAGAATGCATGGACACCACATTGATTCATGTTTAGCATTGAAAATGAAATTAAAATAGATAATGGATATAGATGACTCACATAGTGACACTTTATCCAAAAAACATACAATGGCACATTTACCAATTTAAAAAGGGTCAAATTCAGAAATAGTACAAAAATGGCTACCAAATAATAACTCAAAATAGTAAAAGGTTCACAAAACAAATCAAATCAAGAAATAATACAACAAACACATATAAATCAAACAAATCTACCTCTCTAAAATGAGGCTAAACATTTAATATGGTATAATTTTGGTCACAAATATCTACAATAATTTGATTATCATGGTCAAAGTTTATGTAAAAAGGCCCAAGGCATCACTTCTCCTAGTCTAACAGTTGATAATGTTGGTCAACAAGGTTTGGTATTTTATTGAACATCCTAAGGCACATCAATCACAAATATAGTTTATCAAGGAAACACATCCAAATACATAGGAAATGTTACATAAATATCAAGACCTTAACATGCAAAGTCAACTTAATGCCACATAAAAAAACATTCAAAAAATAGATTTCTAGCAAATTAGCCTCCATAATACTGTATGTCTAGAATAAGGATTGTTTTAAAGGAAAAAGTCTTAATCAATATTCCAAAACACAATTCAAAAAGGTTAAGTCCATAGTATGAAGGAGTTCCCTCTAGCATTCTATTTATTATGATTCTGATGATGAAAAATACTTAGATTTTTAATATAACAACATTTAACTACATCATAACATTCACATTACACAAGAGATTACCATTCCTATTTTTGACACATGCCACAATGATAGTGTGTGTCCCATGAGAATCATTGTTTATTATGGTTCCTAATCCTTGCACATACTTCCTTCTCTCTGTCCCTCCTTATACATAATTTATTTTCATTTTCTTGTACATAGCTTATATCCAAAAAATATAAAAATAATAGAACATGTCAAAATATAAAAACATTTAAATAATTACTTAGAAAATACAAAATTTATAGATTATATGCATTGATATGTTTAAATTTTTTCTACTTTTTAGACATTACATATGTCAGCTATATTAGTATACTTAGTTTTATCATACATATATGCTTCACTTGTTCTTATCGAGTGATTACAGTTTACATATAAGATTTCAGTCCACTACACTGATATAGACTTGATAACATCTACCACTAGGTGCATATACACCAATCCAAGTTTATTAATTTCATACATCCACCCACTCAAGGGCATCTCATACATATTTTTTAGTACTAGGTTCTATACTTATATTCTATATATTATAGTTTACACATTGATATTGATCATTGTTACTCATGCTTAGATTTTTTTAACTATCACTAGTTTATAATCAACATATATACATTAGATCATTTACATAGATTTGTACCACACAATTATACATGTTTTCATTTATTGCTTTCCTAGTTTATAATTGATTGTGTTTCCTACATTTCTTCCATTTTGAGGGAATTTGAATATGCCATTGTTCTATGGATCTATGCCACTCCTATGTATGTATGCTTTGGACATGTTCCCATGTCTATTGTGTGTGATTTATTGATTGTATATGTGAACATTTAAACATGTCCTTTTATGTGGATCTAATAAAAATTACTTGTTTCTTACAAATACAAACATTTGAACATGTCCTTATATGTATTATATGCTTATATTTAGTGACAAGTGCCCATGTACCTTAGATTGTGGCCCCTTGGACTACTTTTGTGTGCCTCATGTGCTTTGTATGTATGTTTTCTTGTATGCATCTTCACCATGAAAATTGTATTTTGTTGTTACACACACCAATTTTTGATTTCATGAGGGACCTTATGCATCTACCCTTACTACTTGGGTGCCATAATGGACATCATGTCCCATCCCCCTAGGTAGCTACTTAGATCTATTATCATACACATTGATTACATATATAGTAACACCTTTGTGCAATGCTAGATTACAACGTACATATTACCTTACATACTTATGCTTAGATTCTTTTACATTCTAATTTTATGTTTACACATTATATTAGAATATCACACATTTATCATATATTCTCTTAATAACACAATTTGAAGAGTTATTTTATTTTGAGGATAATTATTACATAGGTTCCACAACTACCCTCAAGAGAGAGGGAATTCACAAGGGTTTTTATTAGAGATCAGGCTCCTATATTGATATTCACATACTATTTTCAGCACATAAGCTCAGTTTTAGAAATTAGATATAGGTTAGACATAAGAAAAAATAGGGACTCAGAAAGCAACTTAGTCACCTAGATTTTAGACTAAATAGATACTAGTGCCTAGAATGGGACATAAGAGCCATAGGAAATCACTATCTAGTACATGGTGTTACTATCCATTATCCTTATCTTTAGGTAAGTCTAAATTATCTATAAAAGTACACTAAGTAAAATACATATTTATGTAGACACATTCATAGGTTTGATAGTTATGTTCAGATTTTACTTAGATAAACTCATTCAACTCAAATTCATACTAGTTTCTCATATTAGGGGCATCATACATGGCATTATAACTACCACATTTAGTTCAGAGACACATATACTTATTACATACTTAGTCCAGAATAAGTATACTTAGATATAAAATGGGGGGGATGTGTAAGGCACATAGTTTCCATATGCTTAGTTAAACATAGGTTGATTAGATGGAATTTCAAACTCCATTTCATTCTCTATTGTATACACTTTCTATCATATTCTAATTTTACACTAGTTTCATGCCTTACTCCATCTATAGTGGTTGGTATTCCCAAGTGGAATAGACCCACCTAATGTACTTGAGTGGCCATGGAGCTGACATACACAATTAAATATACCCAATTAGGTAATTTTAAAACTTTTTGTAGTTTAATTTTAGATTCATCTACCACACACAAGTAGACAATGATGGAGTCATATCCTAATCAAGTTCTTGATCCACCCACATGAGAGGGTTAGACACACTTACAATCTTTTCCAAGCTATTCATAGATCATGATCCACTAAGTAGGGGTGGGAAATGATGGAGTCAAAAGCAGATTGAGTTCTTGATCCACCCATACATGAGGATTGAGTAAGCTATCAACTCAGTCCAAGATATTCAATTATTTGATCACTATGTACACTCACACACACAAGTTGTCACTAGGTTCATGCATTGGTTCACATACCCAATGAGGTGTATTCATTCATTTCCTCTTTCCTATATCATTACTCATCTTTACTTAGTTATTTTATTCATTAGTCTTTTAATTTTGATATTCTCTTAAGTAAGGATTGTTTTTTTCATGTTTCATTATTAGGTAATTTATTTGGATCATGTTTCACATACACATACACAACTTCACATAATCAGACTCAACTACACAAGCTTCACTTCCTAGGTAAGTCCAAGTACACTTCTTTTTCCTTTATACTAGTCATTTCATTTTGTTGCATTTATAACATAAAAGGGGGGGCACAATTGTAATCACCTAAAAGTGGTATTTAGATGTTAAGAGTGTTTCTTGAGATAACATATTCCTAGCTTAGCCCTAGACCTATCCTAGATCCTTTATCACACTTTTATATCAATTGTTTAGACCACAAAAACATATAGTTAGCTTAAACACAATCCAAAAATTGCATTTCCAGAGCCCAACCCATTATGCCCAATATTATGCCAGCTAGACACTAGAACCACATTAAGGACACTAGAGCCACATGGTGATAGAGTCCCCAACTTAGCACTAGTGTCCCTTGACCTAATTTTTATGAATGGATATATTTTGAAATGTGTATCCTTCCTAATGCCCACTTAAGTACATTATATTATTAACACAAGCTACAAATCACTATAAAGACAAGACTATTAAACCTTTATTAACTGGATGGGATAATAGATACAAAAGGACTATTCAAATATGAAAAAAGTTGAGCAAAATAAAGGTTATTGATTCCTATTATACCCTAATTTTACATATTAACATCTAAAGCTTCCCTAATTCTAAATTTCAAATATTTTAAATCTCAAACACACTCAAGGAATTCAAGACCACTCTCATTCTATCATTCACTTGCATTTGTACCAAGCACTAGGTGAGAGAACTACATCAGGATTGATCCCTCCTTAGAGTATTGGTATGTAGGCAACTCTCTTCATAGTGGGGTGTTGAGGATGTCTAGCCTATCCTAATAATGGACACAAATTTTTAGATCATGCCATAATTTCAAAGAGGATTAGGGTTTTCACACTAAGTAAGATATTACATGCATAATACTGAGTTTTAGATTTCATGTGCATAGGAACAGAACCTAGAAACATAGGGATATGTGCTCCCAGAAAATAGGAACAATCCTAAAAAGGGGATATTAGTGTCATTTTCAAGACATTAAATAACATGAAACTATTGTCCAAGTAGGGTGCTACTTTATAGTGAATAATCTAACCTAGGGACCCTATTGATGACACTCAAACCTGTTCATAACCAATTTTTTAGAACCCAAAATTTTTGTAGATAGTCAATTTATTGATAAGTCTCTATTTGTAGATATTTATTACTATTTTTATAAATTCAAATCAAGTCAATTTAGTGGTTATTTTTTGCATATTATTTTACTAATTTATACAACTCAACCCTTTAATTTAAATTAAGATTTATATTAGTAAAACCCTAATACGATAAAACATACTTAAACTTGTTACATGTGCCTTTCTAAAATCTCTCTTTCCTTAATTAAACCATTACTAAATCTCCTTAAATTTTTTTTGACATTCTTTTAACATATGCTATTGCTTTATACTTCTTATTACTTTCTTACAACTTTCTTCTTACTTCTTCTTGTAACTATTGTAAATGTTTTGCAAATTCTTCTACATCATGATCAACTAATTATACAATTGGTAACTATACCAAATCTAAAAGACTCATGGAAATTCTCCCATAAATAATTTAAAATGCTAATTTTCATGTTGATTTATTCACTGAACTATTATATGCAAACTTAGATAATGGTAAAGCCAAGTCCCATTGCTTGTACTCCTCTCCAATTATGCATCTTAATAAATTTCCCTAACTCTTATTTAGAAATTTTGTCTGTCAATATATTTGGGGGTGGTATGCACTACTAAATTCCAACTTACTCCCCATATTCCTCCATAAAGTCCTCTAAAAATAACTTATAAATTGTGTCCCTATTTGATGTAATGGTTTTGTCAATACCATGCAATCTCATAATATCATTAAAAAATAGTTTTACAAATCTAGTGGAAACATTGGTTTTCTTACATGAAATAAAATGAACCATCTTATAAAACATGTCTATAACAACTAAAATTGAATCATTACCTCTTTGTGTGTTTGGTAATCCTACCACAAAATCCATACTCAAATTTGTCCATGGTCCTCTTGGAACCGGTAATGGCATGTACAACCTTGAAATTTTCACATGTCCTTTTTCCACTTGACATGTCCTATATCTTGAAACATATCTTGTCATATATCTCTTCATAGTTGGCCAAAAATACTTATCCTCCACCAAAGCTATTGTCTTTGTCTTACTAGAATGTCTATCCAAAGCACCAATATGTAATTCTCTTATAATATTATCTCTTAGAGACCCAAATAGAATACATAAATGTTTACCTTGAAGAGATAACCATCCTACATAAGATACACATCATAAAAATTAATTGTATCACTTGTCAATGGATTCCTACATTGCTAAACTATCTTACCAAAATCTAGATAAGTATATATACTTAATAAAATCAAATCCAACTACTTCACTAACTATAGTAGTTATAAATCCCACTTGACTACTCAAAGCATTAGATACTTGATTCCATTTTCATAATTTATGCTTCAACATAAAAGTATAACCTTACAAGAAAGAGACTACTTTGCATGCCTACTATTTAGCTTATTTTAAGTGTTCACACACTTATAAGCCTCATGATCAATAAATAGGATAAACTTCTTAGCCACCAGATAATGCCTCCAATGTCTTAATTTTTTTATAGTGGCATAAAATTAAACATCCTACATATAATTATTTATTTTTACCTCAATCAATTTCTCACTGAAATATGTTATTGGCTTCCCTTCTTGACTCAACACAACACCAATTCCCACAAACAAAGCATCACAATCAACCTTAAACACTTTTATAAAATTTGGTAATGCTAAAATAGTCTTTTCTATAATTTTATTCTTCAACAACTCAAAGATTTCTATTACTTCCCTTTTCCATGAAAATTATTTTCCTTTCATACAATTTTTTATTAGTGCAACAAGACTACTAAAATTATTAATGAACTCTATTAAAAAAGTTGTTAAATCATGGAAACCTCTTACCTCTGTGATGATCTTTGGGATAGGTTACTCAAAAATTGCATTTATTTTTTATTCATCCATTATTACACCATCTATTGAAACTATAAATCCCAAAAATACCAAATTATTATGCATAAACCTGTAGTTTTTCAAATTTGCATAGAGCTTCCCTTTTCTTAAAAATTTTAATACCATTCTCAAATCCATAAGTAATCTTCTTTAGTCTTACTAAATATTAAAATATAATCAAAATAATCCATCATAAACTTACCACTATATTACATTTTCACTATGTTCATCGCCCTCATAAATGTGTTGGGTGCATTAAATAATCTGAATAATATCACCATATACTCATATAAACCATCTCTAGTCTTGAATGTTTTTTTTTACATTTATTTCCTTCATGAATCTGAATCTAATAACATCCACTCCTTAGATAAATATTGGTAAAATATTTTACTCCTATTAGAACATCCATCATATCATATAAATGAGGTATATAAAATCTATAATTTATTATAATTTTATTGATTGATCTACTATTCACACACATCTTTCACCCTTCATATTTATTTGGAGTTAGCAATACTAGTTTTGCATGTTACAAATAGGACTAGGAGGAATAATGATCCAAATATATTCAATGTAAATTTATATATTTTATTTTTGTACAAGGGTAAGCTTAAAAAGCTTATGAGAGAATAAATTGGTTAAAGAAAACGAGCTCACAGGTATAACCAACCCATCAACTAACAATAAATAAAACATTAAAAAACCTTTGGATACATAATCCAACAAAACCCCCTTTATCCAAAGGGGTACAAAAGAAGAAATAACTAGATCAATGACTCTAAAGTCATCAAAGGAACTTTGTCGCAAATGCAAGTGGTGAACTATATCTATAACATTGACCAAAAACTGATGCCTCTCCATAAAGAAGCCAACCCCTATGAGTTTGGAAAATAATGGTTGATGAACAAAATCGAATCCTACTCATCCCCAATGATCATTATACCATACTATAGTAGAACATGATCAAGCATGTCCAACTAAAATGATCTACATAAGGTCCTACACAAGAACCCATCCAAGTGACAAAACCCATACTATGTATGAATCATCTCCTTGATGTCTAACAAATGCTAAAAACATTTTATTAATACTAAAGGTGATAACAACCCCTATTAGATCATACTATCACTAATGACTGATAGAAGACCAACAAATTTAATATCTTCTCCTCCTATCAGGTGAGAGGTGAAGAATTGTGCATCAAGAGAAATAAAATAAAATAATACTATTTTCTCCATGACATGAATATCAGGGATGAAAATCCAAAAATGGAACTAAAATAAATAACATAAGATAAAAAATTACTACTACAACAATAAATCCCAGTCTTGAGCCTAGTATCTTGCATAAGATGGGTGTATCACTAATAACTCAAAGTATGGTGTTAAGTCCATTAGGACCATAGAACTCAGCCATATAAGATGCCTTCTAATTAGAGGAAGTATTATAATAACCAAAATAACTAGAGTAAATAGAAGAGTGGCTACTATAATGATCCACATAATTTGCCTCAGCTTTTTTTTATTTAGAGAATGGGGTCGTTGAGGACACACATCTACAAGATGTCCAATACCACCACATTTAAAACATGTGGGATATTTCCTATGTCTAAGAGATATAGAAGAAGTTGAATCATTAGAGGAACTATATGAGTGAGAAGAGTGCTTATGATGATGTATATGTTCAGAAGACATTGGAGAGTATTAATGTGAATGTTGTGGAGATTGTTGAGAATGATGTAGAGAATGTCACTGAGAGTGTTTCAAAGAATGCTTCTAAAAATTTCACTATATATAGTGATGATCTCTATTCTAGGATTTGCATAATGAGCCTCTTCAATATGCATACTTTTATTCTTTGTAAATTATCTCTCATGTTGAGTCAATAATTCATAGATGGTGTCAAATGTGTCACCATTAAGCTTATCACTAAGTTGTAACATTTCAACAAAATTTGTGTATGTATAATTACGACCATTTAATGTGATAGAAATCAAAATGTAATTATCAATTTTACCACCAATTGTATACTATTATTGTTTCAATATTTTCATGAAAGAAAGATATTTAGAGACATCTTCATTATCTACTAGTTTATTATTCAAAAGTTGTATAAAAAGGTCAATCTTTTTATATGCAAGTTTTTGTCATACAAATATTTTAATGCTTTCCATGCACCAATTTTAAATGATTCAATATGAATGATAGCCTATTTAGTGCAAAAATGATTTCAAAAGGTCAAGAGCATGCTTATCATGTTTCTAATATTCAACTAGTTTTGTTGCTTTAGTTGGTGGTGTGGTTTCTTTTTCAGTGATCTCCCATAAATCGTTAAATATAAGAGTGTTATCTATATTTATACTCCATTATTTGTAGTTTTTACATGTCAATTTTCATTTTTAGATATGAGACTAACAATTTTATCCATGATGCTAAAAGAATAATCAAAAGAGAAAAAGGGAATACTATTTGAGGTTTTTCCTTTACCTTCAAAAATAACTTTTGATTTATAGATAATCCTAAACTTGTCAAAAATATTTTAATCCTTATAAATCCTATTACACCCTTATATCACCATTTTAATTGAGAATATTATTATATCCTTATAACACCTTTACATAAAAAATAAGATCAAAATTCTAAATATGATCAAATTACTAAAATTGACCCAAAAAATGTTTGTGAAGGATTTTGAACCCTAGATCTTTTCTTAGGAAAGTGATTATCAAAATTACATTTGACAATATTTTTACATGAAAATTTAAAATAGCAAGTAAAAATATTCTAAATAATCTAGAATTTTCAAATGTGAGAAAAATAAAAAAATTATTCATGAAAAAAAATTCACCTAATTTACTTTGCATGTAAAATGCACTAGTCTTATTATTTGCATGATAAATCAAATGAAAATTTTTTGTGTATTTTTTATGGTGGAGCTCACACAAAATTTTGAGGATGTATAGGTTTTAAACACTTATTATAGCCCACTATTTATTCTAGTACATCTCTCTAGCACTCATTTTAGTATGTCATTTCTTTTGGCATATTATTTCAAAACTCTATTTGTCAACACATGGTAATTAGGAGGACAAAATAATTTTTTTGTAAGCTATATGAACTGAACCACAATTTCAACCTCTTTGAACTCCTTATATTATTCAACATATTCTCTAAATTATTTTATCCTTTTATTTATTGCAAATTATCAAACTAAAATCTGCAATCATGCCCAAAACTTTGCCAAACACATAATGATAGACTTTTAGGATTGAAAATGATTCCATAGTAATTTATTGTGTAACTTTGCAAGATCAAAAAATGTTCTTGAGGAAGAAAAACTCTATCCTACAGGTCTTCTTCATACTTTTATTCAAATTGGCCATCCTCTTATCAAGTAATGGTACCTTTCTTGAACAATAATGATTCTCTTTCAATAATTATTGTGCAACACTCAACCACCATTCACTCTTTGGAAGGGGTCATACGAATTAGGGATTATTCATGCTCAAGCTTGTTTATGACAAAAAATTACCATGGTAGCATTTCTCTCCTTATGCCTACACATTCATGGCTTCCTCCCTCAAAAAATAAGTAGCACTGATACAACCAGGACTAGGATGAATAATGATCCAAATATATTCAATGTAAATCTGCATATTTTATTTTTATACAAGGGTAAGATTAAAAATCTTATGAGAGAAGAAGTTGGTTAAATAAAACCAACTCACTAGTATAACCAACCCATCAACCAACAATAAAAAAAACATAACAAAACCTTTGGATAAATAATCCAACATTGCACATAGACTCATGATTTCCCTTACTACACCCATCCTCACCAATTGAGTAACCTATTTATTTCATTATGCATGTTCTATTGGACTCATCCTATAAGCTACTTGATTGGGTAGACTTGATCCTAGAATCAAATCAATATGATGATGAATATCTCACTTTGATGTAAAACCATCTCATAACTAATTAGGTATAACATCTTCATATTATTTAAACAATATTATTACTTTTACTAGTACTTACACCATTTATGTGTCTTATTTCTTCACTACTAATGCATAATAACAACCTATTATCTTCATATATTTGATAAATTATTTTGTAGTCAACATGCTTTCAGCCTACCCTTCTTCTTTAAGAGGTAACAAAACTACCTTCATATCACCTTTCCAAAAAATATAATTATTTTTTTCTCCATCATGAATTGCTTTTCTATCAAACTACCATGGCCTTCCCAATAACACATGGCATGTATCCATTGGTAGAGCATCACACCATATTTCATCCTTATAATTTTTACCTATATAAAATTTGTTTAATCACCTTTTATATACTGTAACTTAATTACATTTATTAAAAGATGAAATTTGATAAGGATTATGATGTTTTCCACACTGTAAATCTAATTTCTCAATCATGTCCTTAGAAACCATATTTTCACAACTACCACCATCTATAATTACTTTACATATCTTACCTTCTAAAGTACAACTTATTATAAAGATATTTGTTTGAATCTATACATCACCACCTTATTTATTATACACATGCTCTTTCCTTGAAGCAATCATTTTTCTTCTCATCATGATATTTTCTCCAATATATATTATTACAACTTCAGTGTTTTGATCTTCTATTTTAGCTTCAACTAAATTCACTCTTGGATAATCCTCTTGCCTCCTTTCTTGATCTTGGTAGTATAGACACTCAAATTCTCTATACCCTTACTCTCCACATATGTAACAAACATAAGACTTGCATTTATTTGGAAACCATCATTTACCACCACCGTAGCTCCATCCTCTCTAAAATCCTCTTCCTCTTTGCTAGAATTAAAACCCTTGTCTATTATCTTATTGTATTTCTGTACCACATGATGATTCTCCTCTAGTTCTATTAAACAAACCTACATTTGTATAAAATACACCTCATCCACTTATTATAGTAGACAATCCTCTTCTTGGCCCAATAATGTTCTTTTAATATTCTATCTATTTTTTTCTTTTGCTTTAAAATCTAATTGATAAGCTTCCTCCATGTAAAGTATTCTATGCATGCTTAATTCATATTGAATATAAAAATTCAAACCACTTAAATAATTTTTGGCCATCTATTCTTATGTTTCATCATGATCCACTCATATGGAAATCTTGTAAAAATGATTTGTATACACTTGTATACTATAATCCTTCTATTTAAAATTTTGGAATCTTTTGTATAGGGTTTATACATAATTCACTTGAATAAATATCTCCCTTAGCTTATTCTCCATATTTTTCCATGATTTGATCTCCTCTTTATCTTTTTTCTATCTTTATTTCTACAGGTGATACCACTAAATCATTTCATGACCCTTCAATTTCATGCATGCAAACTTTACCTTCTTGCCTTCTCTCATATTTTTCCATTCAAAAAACTTCCATGTTGTTCATCAAATCTATCAACTCTTATTGTTTTAAACTTCCTCGATAAATTGGAATGTCAACTTTGATTCCTCTATTCCTTTTAAATCTCTAACCATCCTCTCTTCCATTGATGGTGGTTGTTACTATTGCTCTTCCTCTTACATAATTTCATCTTCATGATCTATGTCATCCTCTCCATCATTTTCTACTCTCCATTGTCTTTGATTTGTAATAATATTAGTTAGTTATTCTAATTTCCTCTATAGATGTTATATATTTTGGGTCATTTGAGTGATTCATCCTCATCTTCTCACCATCCCTTGTACCTTTAAGATTTGAACTTACTTTAATACCAAATAATGAATTTAAATACTATAAAGATAATGAAACACCAATAGGCAAAGATTATAAAACAATAAACTATATAAATTCATATTGAATGATTCAAATAATTACAAACCATGCATAAATAATTCTCAATTCAAAATTGGAGTTGACATGCAAAATTTAGAATTTTAAAAAATAATAAAACTTGACTTATTATTTTTAGCAATTGCTATTTTTAGTAAGTTTCACATTCAAGCATGCACAACTCTAAAAATCTCCAAAAATAAACTAAACACTAAAGTTAACCTATCAAATGAGTACCAACTAAAGTTCAAGTTTGGTTACAAAAATATACAATTTTTAAAATTATAAAAACATAAAAAATAATATTAAACTACATTTTTGGACCCTCAAATGGTCACATATGGCCTCTAAAAAATATTAAAATTATCCATACATAGATAGGGTAGGTTATGGCTGCACTAAATTTTTTGAGACAATCAATTTGAAGTGAATATGGGCCTAAATGAAGCTAGTGATCAAAATTCTGACCTCTATAAGTTTGGACTCTTTTTTGCATCATATATTCACTAAACCTTTCATTTAGATCTAGTATCTTCATTTGTGGATTCTTCTTGAGGTTTAGGTAGATCCAACATCATCCTCTAGGGGTTATTTTTAGTTTCTTAACTCTATCTACTTATTATAGGGGTTGACGGGCTTCACTCTATTCTTCTAGGTGATTTTATATGTATTTGGGTACCTTATCAAACCTTGTTTCTGAAACCTCATTCTTCTACCCACCTAATCTATGTTTAAGTGGGGTGTTAGTGTAGTTTTTTATACCATTATATGGTTTTTCCTATGCATGTTTTTAGATTAATTAGGTTTCATATTAGTTCATCTATGAAAATATGGCTTAACATATTTTATACTTTAGGTTTCTTTTTTTCTTATCTATAAATGTACCTTCCCTAAATTTATTTGGCTAATGATCATAATACAATATTTTGTTTTTGAAGACAAAATTCTCATTTCTAAAGTTTTATTTCAATTCTAAAATAGGATATCTCTTTTGGATATTTATTTTTTACATGGTATAGATAATTTTGCATTCATGTTTGTCCAGTTCCGATCTTCTATTATAGCCCACATTGACATAGTTATACTAGGTGAGAATCAACATGCAGAACCATAAAAAATAAAATCATTCCTTTCGTTAGTGCCAAGATAAGTAGTCAATAAAAAATTATTATAAACTTATCATATCTAGTTCATCATATTCAAGTTAATTTCAAACTTCAAGACTTATATCCAATGAATACTAACTCTCATAAAATAAGACAAAGCAAGATCTATCTACTTACATCATCACACACTCTATTAATAAATACTTGATTATGGTATGAATTGAATAGTAATAATAAAGGAACATATTAACATTAAACAGATATATCATTATGCAAACTATATATGATATTTAGCATTATCAGTGATACCTCTATAATACTATAACTCCAAAGTAAAATAACACTTTATAACAAGTTACTGAACAACAAAACTACAATATATCATCATGAAAATTATGAATTATAATATGTCATAAAATAACCATCTTTAATATTTCCTCATGTAATTTCAATGTAAGACCAAACAATCTAAACATGCATGAAGACCTAAAATTATTTACTCATGATTTAAACAGTAAATCAACTGATAGAATTTGGTTTAGATTTGTTATACCATTTTTTTAAAAATGATAAAAAAAGATAAAATTAGTCAAATCTAATTTTAATCTTTTCAAGACAAGGTGGTCAGTGAAGAAAATTAAAAAAATGGCCTATTCCTTAGCCTTGTCAAGCTTTGGGCACGTACCAAACACATGATATATATTTTTATTATTGCCTAGAATGTCATAAAAAATAAACATGTGTCTAGGCATATTTCAAAGCTTTATTAATGGTTAGGAAAGTGTTAAAACTTGATAAACTATCAAAAAAGTCACTAAAACTTGAAGGTATCTGAAACATCCCAATATTTCTATCATTAATACATAGGTTTTCTCTACACATGTGAGGGTTTCAAAGTTGGATTTAAGTCTCCTTGATTATTCCATTTTTGATTCATTCTGCTCTAATTCCATTTGAAATATTACCTTTGTGTACTCATTTTAATTACATGTCTCTTTATTTTAAGTTTCTTTAGCTAGTTGTAGGCTAGGATTTTGATCCTATAGTGACATAGTATATTTTTAGATGATTTTTATGACTAAGAAGATTTATCAAAATACTTTTTGTTTTAAAATGTGTTTTTTAAGACTTTGACATAGCTTTATTTAATATAGTCATTGGAATTGATTCAAAAAAACTAGTGGACCTTGGGTCTTGTTCGATCATTCATCAAAACCTACCCCTTTGTCAATCTTATCTTTAGATTCCATAATATATTCAAATAGCTCTCAAACCCTAATATTTTATCAAAAATTGATCAAAACCCAAAAAATTATTAATCACATAATTGGACTTCATAATTGTTTTAACCTTATTCAAATTCTAATTCATGTATGTGCATTCACCAAACTCTGATATACTACTTGACACTATTGTAGAATCTAACCCTACCTAGGACATAAGTGAACGTTATGATTTGAAAAAATACACCTTAGAATCTATCCCTTTTATCAAATAGACCCTTAAATTCTAAAGTATGCTCAATCACTCAACAAATTTTATCTTCTGCATAACCACACTCCATATTTTACCTCTTATTCAAACACACTCTAAAATCTACTATTTTTTTAAACAAGGTCAGATTCCCCACTCTTCTCACAAGGCCAATTCAGGTGCTAGTTTATCTCATAGATAGGTGATCTTCATCAGATGTTGACCTTCATAACATAGATCAAAGAGAATCTTAAGAAAATTACCCTGAAGAAAACTTCTCCCAATTAGAAGACATGAACATGAAGTATTAGTTTCAAGGGGTTATTCTACCCTCACACATAGATTTAAATGTTAAATAAATAATTTTTTTTTATCTAGGTCACATCAACATGGAATAATTATGGAATATAATTAGTGGGGTCCATAAGATAGATTATAGACAAAACATCCATGATAGTGGATTAACTCAAGTAGTTTCCATTCCTATTTTAGTACAGTGCCCAAAACTAGTACTAATAATGACTAAATACTATGATGTAAAAAAGAGGGAATTCAAGAACCCAAAAGGTGAATATATCTTATGCTTAGGTCCAAAGCTTATTTATCACCTATTGCATCTACATGATCGGGAGGCATTTATTAATTTAACTCTCACATATGCTCATCAATCTTGGGATTCCAATACTAATTCTTATTCTAAATGGGTCAATAAGTAATGGCTAACAAAACTAAGGCATACATCAACAAGGCTTCCT
Source organism: Torreya grandis (assembly GCA_037957365.1). Classification (NCBI taxonomy): domain Eukaryota; kingdom Viridiplantae; phylum Streptophyta; class Pinopsida; order Cupressales; family Taxaceae; genus Torreya; species Torreya grandis. The sequence goes on along the minus strand of JARHVA010000133.1, from coordinate 5,839,288 downwards.
AATAATATTTATAGGTTTAAATTCATGAATGAAATCAATGATATGATGACACTCTTTCATATATTAGTGCGGAACCTAGTTCTAAGGAATTTTCAAATGTGGATGTGTGTGTGTGTGTGTGTGTGTGTGGATATTTCATCATAATAAGTAATACATAAATTAGGTATAATTGATTAGTGATTATATTCATAAATAACTAATGAATGTTAATACCACTTCCAAATTCTCTATGACCTCTTATCTCATCTATGTTATTTCTAGGAGAAGATTATACAATGGATTGAATACAATAGGCGATATTCAAACTAAAAATATATATGATTTATATCCTCAACTCTCATTCAAGGAAAGTGAACATCATTTCCATAGAGTTAATGATTTATTTTTATAATATGTGATTTAAATGTTTGAATTATAACCATACAACTTGAGGATATCAATTTAATATTCTATAGAGATTTCTAGATGGGAAGCCTAGTTGATACAATTCCCAACCTTCAATTATCTAAGAATTTGTGGTTATGAGATTGATCCATACATGCTACTGAGGTATGTAGATAAAAAATGGGCTTCAATGGAACAAGTAAGGTAGTTGAGTGAGACACACAAGATCTTGTCTATTAAGTACAAGTCTAGGATAAAGTTTTCCATTTCTATTGGTTGGTACACTTGTGCCCCTTTGACTAAAGCAAAGTTTATTGATGAAGAAATGATTTGAGTCACAATTTGGTCATTCAAAAGTGGACCTTAGTTTTATGCTAGAGGCCTAATTCCAAATATTATTTTTTCTTAATATCAACATATGCACCACCTTGAAGACTATTGGATGATTGTGATGATGAGAAAGACATGAAAATCCATGATCACTCATGATTCAATTTGGAACATGTTATTATATTTTACATAGTAGAAATAAAAAATAATATAGTATATGATGAATATGCATTGGACCCCATTTATGAGGAAGAAGGAATTAAATCAAAACCTATTCTAAAATTAGAATAACACAAAAAAGAATATACTGCATGCATTGATAAGACCCAGGGTGTGCTAAATAAGACCATCAAATTGTTAAAACGTAGAGGTATTAACATTGATCAAGTAGGATTTTCTCCTCCCATGAAGGATATTAAATTAGGAACTAATTAATTACAACATCAAGAATAAATAGGAACATATTTAGCAACACTAACTAGAAAATATTCATAATAAATTGAAGCATAAATAAAAACTAAAGTTATTATAGAAATTATTCTAGTACAAAAGCGATTAAATTTAAAATTACGAATACTAGGTGAAAATTTCTCAAGTATTTCTAGCATTTATATTTTAGGAAGAAGATCCTCTTGATAATGATTCCTAGTCTCAAATTCTAGTAACCAATACTACACAACAATTTATGGCTTTAGATACCTCCTTGTTATTTGGGTCTTTTATTCCTTTTCAGCCTGATAATTTAATACCATTGCCTCTTTCTTAAGATGTTGAATTTCTTCCTAAATATTCTCCTAAACCCCAACTAGTAAATTACAAAAATAGGAAGGTGAAATTGTGTTAGAAAAGTCTCAAGTCTTGCAAACTCCTTTTCCTTCTTCTAAGACTCAAAAGGAATCTAATATTACTCGTGTGAAATAATCTCCTAGGTAGAATTTTTTAGTTGGTTGAGTGATATAGTCAAGAAAAAAAGAGAATTGTGCATCTGTGAGAGATTGATTTCAATATTTTGATAATTATTCCTCCTCTTGTAGTTAAGAAATCCAAAATAGTTTCTAGAATAATCACAGATCAGAAAGGAGACATATATGTAGAGGTAGTAGTTCCTCCTATTAAGAAAGATAAATACAATGGTGAATCTTCTAATTATCAAATCAAAAAGATACATTTGGGAAAATATACAAGAGAAGGTATAAATTAAAAAAAATTAATATGCAATTGGCACATTGTTTAAAAAAATGGATCGAGATAAAGTGACTAAAGAACAACTCAAAGAAAAGGTTGAGCAATTAATATTAGTGGTTCATAAACTAATAAGGCAATTTAATCCTTCCATTAAAATTTTCATTAAATTTTTGATACATAAACATTAAATCTTATGAAATAAAATGGTCATATGAGTAAGGCAATAAAAAATTGGTCCAAAAAATTTTCGAAGCAAGGTATTACTACCATTCACACAAAAATGGCTATATGTTCTAAGATCCACTCAAACTATGATCAAGAAATAAAATATGAAAACAAATATGATGGAGATATACATAAATGTAATTAATTGCTTCCCAATTTGGAATATTTTTCTTATGCTTGTCTGGATGACCTTATTCTAAAAAAGGTTATCCAAAAATAAGAAGTTGTGTGCCTCACTAAGTTTCTAGGAGGTGCCAAATTTAGGGTTTGTATTGTTAAATAATGTATTAATAAATTTAGTAACTCTAATTAAATGGGGTTTGATGTTATCCTTAAAATAATGAAAGGAGTAGGAAAATTTAAATGCAGTAATGATAATGGGAAACTAGTTTTTGTGGAGACCATTGTCAATCAATTCAAGAAGAATATAGAAGAGATCCTAACTCCTAATTCTGCATTTAATTATGAGTCAATTCAAATTTTGATCAAATATCAAAATAATTCAGATAACCTCAATATAATATTTAAGATACTACATGGAATAACATAGATGATGATGGACTTATTTTGTGATGCAAAGATAGATTATACATATTAAGATGGTCTAGATGAAGACAAAGTGATAGAAATCATGTAAAAGGTTGATGAATTCTAAGAGAAGAAGCCCCAACTTGAGAAAGAGAATATCTAGATCATCCTTAGTTAATTTAATAATGAATAATTATACATCAAAGTTTAATCTTTCTTATAAGCTTGTATCTCCCAAATCATTCTTACAAATTTTTATTGCACCTTCTTGTAATAGTTATTTCACACATTGTATGTTGTGAAAATGCAATAAATTATTTTTGTAATTTTGAGTTATGCCAATTTGTCAATGCATTTTTACAAGTTGTGCAAATTTGTCACTATACTTTTGTAAGTCATGCAAAAACACCAATGCATTTTTTTAAGTTGTACAAATTTCTGAATGTGTTTGCAGAGGTTTTAAGTTGTGCAAATTAACTAATGTGATTTTAAAAGATCTTGAAAATGAAAAAAATATGGTTACACACCATAAACACTCATTCAAACATATAAATAAAAATTAGAGGCTCATTTATAGAGGGTTATTGATAGTTACAATTCTCAAGAAAAATGGAGAAATTACAGAATATATTTGCATCTTGATAAGAATCAATATCAGAAGAAATTTTATAAAATTTGTGTTCAAAATCTCTTTATGGACAATGTATTTGTATACATCCATATGTATTTGATTCTTTTATTTCAAAATATTTTTTAGATTATAGTTAATTAGTCAAAAACATAGGGATCTTATTTTATAATTTCTTCTGTGAATCTACTTTGTTAATTTCTATAAATAGTGAAACCTTGGTGGGGTAAAAAAAGTATTTTTAAGCTTTTTACAAGGAAATAGAAAATAGTTATCAAATTATTATTATCACTAATAGACAATTATTTTGTTGTATGTTGTATGTTATTATGGACATATGATGTCTTTCCTATCCATTGGATGATAAATATTTCCTTCTAGTGAAATTACCCACCCTTTTAACATTTTCAGTAAGTCTTTGATTTGGCTCACTGGACTTGTTATTTTCCTCATTTTCAATACATATTAATTTCCTCTGTCACTCTCCATATCCTCTTTTTGTCACATTTTCTTACTTTATGGTTAAAATTACTACCCCACTAGAAACCATTTTTGTTATGAATAGTTTCCTTTCCCACATCCTTTTTGGTTTTTAATAAAGGTTGTTCCACCTACTAATAGGAGAGGAACCTTGTCCTATGACTCTTGATAGAAAATATCTATTTGTCCCTTAAAATAAAATTTATGCCAACCATGTTTTGTGCCCACTATGGGGTACATTTCTACAACTCTCATGTAACCCACATTTTAAGATTTTGGTCTATATGACCTTGCCATCAACTCAAGGACCACTTTATCAACCTAAACTATATTTGGAGTAGTCTACACAATTGGATATAATTTTAAATATTAGAAAATTTTCTTGGGATTATAACAATTTTTTTGTATCTCAGTTTCAAATTAATTTCACAATTTTTAATCTAGAATTAGATCATGCAAAAAGAATAAATGGAATTATCACACATAGGGAGGCACAGGGAGCTTGACAAGTAGCTCAAAATTAGTATATTTCATTCATAACCATTTAAGATACTCAAAATGATGATCATAAACTTGGTTTGAACTAGATATAAACTATAAAATAAGACATTTATTCAAGTCTTTGACAAGTATCTTAGGATAACAAAACAAGTTACGTTCAATTCAACATTGTCACTATAGTGATAAACATATAAGAAGATCATGTTAATTTTACCTAAAGAAACACTAAGATTATTTCAAAGAGGCAAGCAAGAAGACAAACACAAAGATCAATTCATATAGCTACTCAAGGACTTTCTAAAGTAAGAACTTATTCTAATTACCATTCAAGTAGCCTAAGCAACAATACTTCAGCCAAATCTCTATTGGTTAAGTGAGACTCAAGAGGATATTTTATTAGATTTGAGATCATTTGTGTGGGATAATAGAACTAGCTCAATACAATTTTATAAAGCTATTGAGGTATATAGAAGAAGAATAAGATCATGTCATTTTGGCATAAAGAGTTGAAGCACTAGTTGCATATAGAGTTGAACAAAGGATACTAGTCTAAAGGCTTATTAAATTTGAACCAGTGCCTTGTCAATAATAAATATTTCAAAATTGAAAGAAATAAGATTTACCAGATCTAGTAATAAATTTTTTAAATTGATCCTTTTTATTATTTACAAGAAGCTTATGATTTCAAGTTGAATCTTGAACAAAAAGGTAAGCTCAAAAGAGCATTAAATCTTCCCATGACTCCCAAGAGAGGAAAATAGTTACAAGGAGGAATAATCATCAGTCAAGATCTTGTCTTATTAGGTGTTTTTATACCATTAAAGGCAATATTTCCAACCATAGATCAACCTTTGGGTAACATAATTAGTATATTAGGTTTGAGATAGTTACATAATATTCTGCAAGGCTCACAAAAATATTTTCCAAAAAATTTAGGTGATGGTAAACAACATCTAGATGAACATATTATGACCTTTTTTGTATCATGTGGAATTTTGGGCATTGAACATGAATATATAGTATGTTTAAAATCTACAAAATGGAACAATATATTGGTTTTATAAAAAAACTCTAAGACCAATAACCAAGTGAAATGATATGAAAACCAAGTTTGAAAATATATTCAATTTGATAGAAGACATGCATGCATTGTTAACCCAACTCACTCAGATGAATAAAGAATGTTACGACCATATGATATATTTTGTATCTAAATTCAAGAAGCTAATTTACAAAATACCAATGACTGCTAAACTGATAGATGAAAACCATAAATGTTTCTTTATCAATTCTCAACTTATAGGAGTTATTAGTTGAGAAAAGATAGAGTTGTTGATTTCAATGTAGCCAAGACATTAGTTGTTGATGTCAAAGATGATATGATAATGGCCAAAAAACTAAATAAGGAACCATCAAAAGGTAAGACACAAAGTTTAGTTCAATCTTTAACTAAACAAATTTCACAAAAAATGGCTAATGATATAATAAATTTGAAGAAGTGACTACCTCAAAAAACTATTATTGCTCCTTATCAAGACATTTCCAGAAGAATTTATGTGCCTTTTTAAGAGGATTAACTTCAATTTTAAGTTCCTCAATAAAATATTTCCTTGGAAGATCCTCCAAAACAAATGTAAATCCACCTATAAATGATGTTTTAGAAATAGAATAAATATTTAGGTATGAAGAGGTTGAAGAATAAAATTAATTATAAAATCTAGATCCTCAAAAATCTAAAATTGAGGAACCTAGTTACGACTCTACAAACACATTCCTAGAGTATAATTTATATGAATATGATTATGAGGATAATATTGGAGACATGAATAATCAATCATTCATAGTATTCATAAGAGCTCAAAACTATAAAAATCAATAAAGTGATAGACAAGAAGAATCTATGAAAGTCATTTTTCCATGAGGAACACTTCCTCCTATTCAGATGAAGGTAAAATAACCAATGGTTAAATTAGGTGAGTTTTCCCTGACTACTACCACTGGTTACTCAAAGATTACTCCTATTAATAGTAATGCTAATGTATCTCAACCTATAAAATGATCTTCTTATGCTAGCCTACTTGCCTTTGATATAATTAAACATGATAATAAAACTAAAATTTATATGTCACAAGATGAATATTTGAAAACATATCCAAATCAAATGGACAGGTTAGTAGAATTTATCAAAGGAAAAAAGTTACACTCAAAATAATTTTAATTTTAAAGGAGTATTAGCTACCCCAATTTCTTCCAATCCAGTAAATTGCATGGCCATTGCAAATATCAAGTCCAATAAGGTTTATCTTTTTTAAATTTCCCTTTTCTTAAGGGATGTAAAGTTAGTAATTAAATAATTGACATGACAACATCCATTAACATAATACCTTCTAAATTTTATCATGCACTTGGCCTAAATTTTGAAAAACAAATTGGTTATACTTACTCAATGGAAGAAAATCAAGTTCCACTTGTTGGGTAAATAAAAGATACCCAAGTTGCCATTGCATCTTTTCCTTAGAAGAGGATTAATATTAACATTCTAGTGGTTGATATGCTAGTAGCCCATGGTATTCTTTTAGGGAGAAACTTGTGTAAAGATCTTGGTGGAAATATTTAGTTAGACTTGTCACATGAAATGATCACAATCAAAGGAGTGAAATAACACCTTGAACCAGAATTAAAAAAAAAATACATAGTGTAAAAAGTAGATGACCTCAAGGATGATATATTGTATGAAGATGCATATATACATAATTATTTATTGATTTCATATAAATATCTAGATATGCCAGAAATCATGGAAATTGATCCCAATGAGGTTTGGAAATTATATTTCAACAGTAGTTATTCTTTAACTAGATTTGGTGTAGGAATTGATCTAATATCCCCAAATAAAGAAATATTCCCTTTCTTTTAAAAATTACATTTTGAGTTTACTAATAATATAGTAGAATATGAAGCACTCTTACTTGGGTTATAGGCTATAGAAGAGAGGGAATTAAAAATTTAAAAGTATTGGGTGATGTAGAACTTATTTTAAGGGAAATCAAAGGCTAGTATCAGGTAAAAATGACCATTTAAGCCATTACATAAACAAATTATAGGATAATATAGAAAATTTTGAGGCATTCTTTATTCATGTTATTTCAAGAGATAATAATTCTAAATCATACATTCTTATGGTATCAACTTCATTATTAATTCCACATTAAAAAAATAGTACAAATAAATACACAATTGAATTAGTTTATATACCTAGTGTACTAGATAATTCATAATTTTGGTAGGTATTTAATAACAATCAAAATATTATTTACTTTCTTGAAATTTTTGATATTTTTTAAAAAAATTGTATTTTGAAGGTAGTGATTTATCATACAGATAATATTCTTCTCAAACTTAAAAAGAAGACATTACTAAAAAATAAGATGAATAAGGAGTTATCAAACTAAAAGGGAATAAGATTCTTAAAGGCTTGGTTTCATTGGAATAAAATTTTTACAAGCATGAAAGTTCATCAAAAATAAAATGCAAAAATATTCTCTCAGTTCAGAATACTATGAGAAAGTGAACATTGGCTTTGAAGAACAACTTAGGTTGGTTAACATTGGAGAATGTTGTTCACTAAAAGAAAAGAGAAAATCCATCATCTTATTTCATAAATAAATTAAAATTATTGCATATTCATAAGAGGATCTCAAGTATTTTTTGCTTGAAGGAAATGCAACACATAGTTCCTCTCAAACTTGATATTAAACCATTTAAGTAGAAACAAAGATAGTATAATCGAAATATTGTAAGAACAATTTTGTAGAAATTAAGAAAATGTTGAATGAACAAATTATTTTACCTATTCATCATTTAAATTGGATATTTAATATAGTTCTAGTTCATAAAAATAATGGAGAAATTAGGATTTGTGTTAAATTCAAGAATTTGAATCAGGCAATGGAGAAATTAGGATTTGTGTTAAATTCAAGAATTTGAATCAGGCCTCTCTCAAATACAATTACCCATTTCCCATCATGGATCAAGTTCTACAAGCAGTTACAAGTTTTGAAATGTTATTAATGGTGGATGGATTCTTAGGTTATAATTAAATTGAGGTTGACAAATGAGATCAACATAACACAAATTTTACAACCCCATAGTGAAATTTTACATATCAATGAATGTCATTGGATTGATCAATGAAATAACTACATTACAAAGAGCCATGGATATTACATTAAAAGATATGAAGAATATGATAATTATGGTATAAGAAGATGACCTAATAGTGTTTTCAAAAAGGATAAAATATCATTACGAACACCTTGAAAATGTATTTGAAAATTTCAACTGCATGGTATTTCTCTCAATCCTAAAAAGTCTATTTTTAGAGTGAATGAAGGGAAACTTCTTAGGCACATTATTTCAATTTAAAAAATAAAAACTGATCTAGAACAAGTTGAAGAAATTTAAAAATTGTCTCTACCAACTAGTAAAGTAGGTGTACATTCATTCTTTAGGAATGTAAATTTATTAATAAGATTTGTTTTAGATTTTATAGAACTCATTAGTCATATTGTTGAAATGATGAAAAGGAAAACCATCCTTCAAATGGAATAATGATGAAAAATAATCATTCAAAAAAATTAATAAACTATTGCTCGTGCACCAACTCTGGTTTGTCTAGACTTCAAAAAGGAACTTATCATTTATTGTTATGCCTCATAACATACTCTCTCATCCATATTAGTTTAGAATAATGATGAATGTATTGAATATCCCATTGATTTAATGAGCTATAACATGAAATACTATGAATTAAAAAATTACCCAAAGGAAAAAATATGCATACACAATTTTTAAATCCATCAAATAGTTCAAATATTATATTTTGCATTCACATTCCATTATGATAGTGTCAAGTACAACATTAAAGTATATTTTGACTCAATAAGAGCCAAGATCTAAGAGAGGTAATTGGATCACTAAAGTTAAATAATATGATTGAAATCAAGTCTAAAAAATTGGTTCAAGGAAAGGGATTGTCTCAGCTCATAACAAAATATAAATATTCTTAGCTAATTTTTTCAATAGATTTAGATGAACAAAACAAAGAGAATATTCCATTTATCCTTTTTTTAGACTCTACTAATGAGTGGTTTATATATATATATATTGATTTCCTTTTGACATAAGTAAATTGTCCATCTCATCATAATAATAAACAACTTAAAACACTCAAGTTAAAGGCTATAAAGTATGTAATCTGGGATGGTACATTGTTCAAAAAGAGTATTGATGGATTTTTATTAAGGTGTGTTGATAGTGAACAACAAAAGAAGCCCTTACAAGCCTTTCATGATCAAGCCTATAATGGACACTTTTATGCTCCAGTGTTAGCTTAAAATATATTAAGATCTCATTACATTTGGCCATAACTATTATAAAACTCAAATGAGTGGGTAAAGAAAAGTGAAGCCTATCAACAATTCATAAAGTGATCAAACCTTTCGACATTTATTCTTAAGCTAGTAGTAATAGAACAAATTTTCCAATAATGGGGATTGGATTTTGTATGACTTGTGAACCCTCATTCAAGTGTGGGACACATACATGTTCTTATTACTACAAATTATTTCACCAAATGGATTGAATCCAATCCAATCAAACAAATAGATTTAAAATTTATTTGTAATTTTATTAAGGAATACATTCTAGTGAGATATGGTGTTTTACAAAAGATAGTAATATACAATGCTTCAAATTTTTATTCTTTAGAATTGATTAGAATTTTCTATGGCTACATCATCTCATTATCCCACTCTTCAGATTATTACCTATAAATAAATGGTCAAGTTAATTCCATTAATAAGAACTTGGTCACCATCATTTACAAGTTGGTTGATAAGAATAAAAAAATTAGCCCAAGAATTTTTTATGATGCATTTTGGGAAAATGAAATAACACCAAAGAAATCCATAGGCATGTATCCATTTAAGTTGATTTATGGAATTGATGCAACAATTACAATAAAACTTGAATTTCTTGCACTTCAGCTGACAAGGACTATTAAAAATAAAAACTTTGAAAGTCCCTTGGATAAAATAATTATCTATTTGAATAAAATCAAATAAGATAGATCCCAAGTTGTTGATAGAATTTCCAAGCATCGGGATTAAGTCAAAACACTTTTTGATAAAAAAAGTAAAGAGAATGGATTTTTAGGTGAGAGATCTAGTTCTTATATGGAATAAGCATAGAGATCCAAAGGGAAGTCATGGAAAATTAAACACCTTGTGGATGGGACCCTTCAAAATTATGCACTTTTATGGAGACTATATCTAATTGACCTATTATGATGACACACATTTACTAGTGCCTTATAGTTTTAAATATCTCAAGCATTACTTCAAATCAAATTAAGTAGTCCCCTGCATGTAAGTATATATATAATAATTTTGGTTGTGTTCCCCTTCTATTTTTATTTTTATCTTGTTTTATATTGAGTCATTTTATTTCATGTCTTTCTCCTTGTTATTTGATTATGTTACCTCTACAAACTCCTACTTAATCTTAAATATGTCTATCTATGAAAAGTTAAATGAATTCATAACCCAATGGATAAGTCACTTGTCTATGAAACCAAAGTCTAGAATTCTTCTCTCATCCCTTATAGTTTGATGTCCCTAGTCAGAGTCATTTCTCGTATCAATTTTCTAACAATGGTTAAAAAGTCTAAAATTTTAGATAGTTTGACTATAATTAGTCAAAATAAAGTAAAAATTAATTTTAGTTTTTACAAGCCAAGGTGGTTAGTGAAGAAAATAAAAAATTTGGCTAAGTATCTTGCCTTGTTAGACTTTGAGCACCTGCCAAACACATGGAAAATTTCCAATTATTACCTAGTCAGTCATTGAAACTTGGCATGTATTTAGGCATATGTTAGAAACTAATCTATGATCAAGTAAATAATAAAACCTAATAAATTATCAAACACTTCACCCAAACCTAAATCTAGTTGAAACACTCCAAAAATATTGTCATTAATCCATAGGATTTCTTTGAACACATGAAGGTTTAAAATTTGGCTTTAAGTTTCCTTGATTATTCCATTTTTAATTCATTTTGCTCTACTTCCATTTGAAATCTTACCTTTATATTCTCATTTGCATTATAAGTCTCTCTGTTTCAAGTTTATTCAATTGGTTGGAGGCTAAGGTTTTGATCCTATATTGATAATAGATTTTTGGATGATTTTGATTAATAAGAAGATATATCAAAATAATTTTTTTCTAAAAGGTGTTCTTTTAGACTATGACCTAGCCTTGATTCATCTAGTCATTATAATTGATTTAAACAAACCAAAAATCCTTGTGTTTGTTTAAGCATTCATTAGAACCTACTCATTTATCAGTCCTATCTTCAAATTATATCATCTATTCAAATAGATCTCAAACCTTGACATTTTCTCAAAACCTTGATTGAAACCTAACTAATTTTTCATTGCATAGCCAAACTTTGGAAATTACTTGAGCCTTTATTAGACTCTAATTCCTGTATGTGCATTCACTGAACTCTAATACATTTCTTGACACCATTATAGATTTTGACCCTACTAAAGACATAAGAAAACTTTGTGATTTACATAAAAACACCTTCGAATCCAATATTTTTGTTAGATAGACCTTCATATTCCTAAGTCTACTCATACACTCATCATATTATATATTTTACATAATCACACACAAGATTTTACCTCCTATTCAAACAAACTCTAGAATCTACTCTTTGATTGAACAAGGTTAGATTTCCCACTTTTCTCTCAAGGCCAATTTAGGTCTTGGTTTATCTTATAAATAAGTGATCTTCATTAGATGTCAAAATTTAGAACCCTAATTAAAATGACTCCTAAAAAAATCACCCTAAATAAAACCCATCCCAAAAAGAGTATCCAATTAGAAGAAGACATAAACATGAAGTATCAATATCAAGGGGTTATTACACCCTCACATATAGATTTAAATATTTAATAAATAATATATACAAATTTAGGTCCCATCAACATGGAATAATTTTGGAATAGAATTAGTGTTGTTCATAAGATAAATTATGGACAAAGCATCCATGCTAGTGGATTAGCTCATACATCTACCTTTCCTATTTTAATACAGTACTTATAATTAGTACCAATAGTGGTTAAGTACTATGCTACATAAAAGAGGGTAGTTAAGAATCCAAAAAGTGAATATATCTTATGCTTAGGTCTAAATCATATTGATCACCTACTGTAGCTACCTGATAGGGAAGCATTTGTTAATTTGACTCCCACATCTACTCAGTAATTTTGGGATTCCAATACTAGTTCCTATTATAAATGGGTTAATAATTAATGATTGACAGAACTAAGGAATACATCAACAAGGATTACTAAGAGTCTGTTGAGGTCAACATACCCCAATTTCTAAAAAATGGGGACCCATGTGTCAAATTATGCAAATTTATACGTTGAGATTAAAATGCACTTGGTTAGAGTATCATTAGCATGATTTCATATTATTTTTATTTGAAGATCATCCACAACATGGTGTATAAACATAATATTTTTTAACTTTTATCAAAAATTGATGCTTTACATCTTGTAGGAACTCATCATGACTCAATCTCTCTGAGTGCATGCCTTAAGCCGTACACCTAGAAAGGGGTGGGCAGACCTTTAGTGCTTTGAAGGATTGTTGTCCCTTTTTTCCACATTATTTCACATCCAAATAGTTCCTAAAACTTTCCATAAGCTATTTTTCCTCCCTTGAACATTCCTCTAGTCTTTCCTCTTTCTATCCTTCTCCTTGCTTGGTACCCTTTTTGCCTACCCAACAAACTAGGTCAACCTGGTCGACCTAGTGCAGTTTGGGTTTATTTCATCTCTTTAGGTTTATCAACCTTATAGTCAACCTAGCATAGACTTTAGGCATTAACCCAAAAATGTGCTAGGTCAACCTAGTTGACCTAGCATAATTGACATGTTTGAATGATTTTTGAGTGAGATACTCCTATATATATATATATAATTTCATTTTGGTCATTATTTAGAATATGCAATCAAGAGTTATTATTTGCTCACACTTTTTCACAATCTACTCTTCCACCATTATACTTGAGGGGTCTTAGCTTAGGTTTCTTATTTTTGAGAATCTAGTCTTGTGGATAGGTCTTGGATGCTTTGGCCTAACAAAGTGATACTGGCAAACCACAACCTCTTGCGAAGCCCTATTTGGCTAAGGGATATATTGAATTATGATGGGTTCACATTTAGGTAGGTATATTATAAATTTGTTCTCCTCTCTTTTAGTAGATAGAAGTAGCATAAGTGTTAGGTCAAATAATATTACTCTTCATATTCTATGTATTAGGGTGTTACTCATACTTACTTTATTTGAAGTTATCTATACATATTTGATTATTTTGTATCTACCCCACCCCCGCCCCCCACTTTGTACCACACACTTTGGTATGTGCTATATTAGTTTAATTTTCTTATTATTAGAATAGTTTACTTTCTTTTTTATTGGCATAAGTGGAATATCAAATCATAGGACTCTTTTAGGTTTGTTGTGTGATTATATTATAATGTAGGCTTTGGAACCCTTCCTAGCATGATATGTTGTGACAAGTGATAAAAATGATCCCTTAATAGGGTCTAGTGGATTCCCATATTGGTCATTCTCCTGCTTAACAAGTGTATATCCAATTAGAAGTGTAGGTGTGCTCTATCTTATCCAATCTAGGATTAATTCATATACATCATGTAATTCTAATTGCATACATTCTAGTGAACTTGATGTGAAACTAACCTTTATAGGATTTTTTTTCACTTATTTAATTTTTTCATCATTTCTATCATATATTTTAACACACCAATCTGATTATATTGACCCAATTATTTTTCTCTATGTACAAGAACATGCAACTAGATCGATCAACTTGACCTAGTACAAGTTTTCAGCACTTTCTAGACTTTTAGTTTAGCCTAGTAGGTCAACTAGGTTGACCTAGTACATTTCCAACCACTTTGTAGTAGATTTTTGTATAACCTAATCGATAAACTTGACCCAATACATGTTTTAGTTTTCCAGACTTCTATATTAGCCTACTAGGTTAACCAACTCAACCTAGTGCATTTTTAGACTTCCGGTTTAGTAAAATAGGTCGATTAGGTTGACCTAGTATATTTTTAGCACTTTGTTAATAGGTTTTTGTATTGATTAGTTGATTAGATTCACCTAGTTTATATATTTTTGATAGATTTCTCCAAGGTTCCAGATTAATAATCTCCTTTATTTTCATCTCTGAATCATCAAGGTTGATTTCTATTTCTCTATTTCTTTCTATTCTGTACTTTCATTTGAAGTTTTTAGTCTTAAAAACTACCCTTACATAGCCAAATAGATTAAATTAGTCGACTCAATTTTATGTTCTATGTGCTATCTAAAATAACTAGGTCAACTTGGTTGACCTAGTAGGTTTTCCAGACCCTATCTTTAATAGTATTATCTTGACCCTATTGACCTAGATCTATATGTCATTCATATAGTGTCTTTACTATACCTTGTTTCAAAGTTAGAATTCACCTTATATATAAATCACATCTTTCCTTTAAATTTATTTGAATGCTTAGAATAGTTCACATAGTCTAATTATGAGGTTTTTAATTAATCACTTAGTTTCACTATTTCTATTTTATGCACACACAACCAAATCACATAATATCAATAAGCATTTTAAAATTTGACTACCCAAGCCAACCTACTTGGATTTCATCACAAAGGGGAAAGCTAATTTGATGCTCTGATCAAGTATAAAACATGGTTAATGTTTGATTCTAGCTAAGAACCCAACACCCATATCATGTTAGTGTGTGAAGTGAGGGGGTAGGCCCTAATACCAATCTTATAACATCACCACTGTAGTCCCTTTCATCCTAAACTCACCTAAAACCATCCATATCTTGTTATTTAGTACCTTTACAATAGCCAACTCCCTATCATTTAAAATTATTCTTAATAATCTAATTAATATTCTAGGTTGACCAATTAGCTAGTTTTACTTTCTAGGTTGTCTACTTGCTCTTTGCTCAATTATGTGTGCAAGAACTTGTATTAGCCAATGTTGGTGAAAGTTTTTGATTTTTATGAATCAATTGGATTAGCTTGCATAAATGAAATTAACTATCTATTTACTTTCCTAGATTAGCTACAAAATTATTTTGTTCTATTTCCCATTCTATCATCAATATTTTATTTTTCCCTATCTGCTATACTAGGTTGACCTAGTCAACCTAGTATTGTCAAAGAACCTATTTTCTACCCTTATTCCTTATAATAGGTCAACCTGATTGACCTAGTATAATATTTAGGTCTTATTTTTACACTACGTCAATATGGTTGACCCACTTTTGTTTCTTGCTTTCCCTATTTATCAACCTAGTTCTTCATCTCTTCTAATTTGCATTTTGTTCATTTCCCTTTGGTTATAATGATGTCTCCTATCATAATATTTTTGGACAATCTTAATCCATTTAGATCCTATATGGGATGTTCATTTCTCCCTTTCTTTTCCTCCCAAGAACACCATCACTCTTGGGGCATTTCTTATCCTCCTTAATATATAACACCTTAAGATGAAGTTGATGGATCTAATCCTTTCTGTACCTACCAAAAACCTTCTCAAAATATTCAAACTAAAGTGAGAGTGATTGACACAAGTTTACATAACAATCCCAATAACAACCCTTCTTCTAAAAATCTTCCCCCCAACACCAATTTGGGGAATGCCCCTTTTAACACCAACCTCCAACATAATACAACCCAATTATTAGCTCAAGTGATTCAACAAATGAACATTATGAAAAAATATAATAACAATAAAATGATGCAACTTCAACAACACTTGGTCAATGTGGCTAATCAACCTCCAATCATGCATCCTCAAGCTAACCCTAACTATATTCCTCTAGCTCTTTGAGATGCCTTAGGTAATGTTATTACTCAACCAATAATGAATAAAAAGATGCTTCAAACCATTCAAAATGAGCCTTTATCTCCTTTCATCATATCCATTGACATTGGTAACATATCACTAGCTATCAAATATGATGGGACTAAAGACGCCACCTCATTTCTTAAAGCCTTTGGTAATCTCTACAAAGAGTGGATCCAAACTAATACATTTGATACTACTAAGCTCTTGGTTAAAACTTTCATTGGTGATGTATTAGATTGGTATAATCAATTACCCCAACTTTATATTTGGTAACTTGAAGATTTGGTCAATCCTTTAGTTAAAGAGTTTCAACACAATGATCTTCCTAAAAATATTCTTAGCCATTTCATAAAAACTAAGCAATCTCCTAATGAATTGGATCATGAATTTATTAAAATATGGAAATATTTAGCTCATAAAGTTGATCATAATATTTTTATGATAACCTATTCAAACTCTTTATTACTGCTTTAATTCCCACTCTTCAATACAAGGTTTAAACCTTTGCTCCTCAAACTCTTAATAAAGCTCTTGATCAAGCTAAGTGGAAGAATTTCTTATGAAGTAATTAAAACCTAATTCTAAAATTCTTAAAGGATATTTTCAAACATCTAATGCTATCACTAGTAACACTTCTCAAACCAAACTAGGAATTTCCAAAAGTGATATTCCTTTACCATCTCACATACCTCTTTCAATACATCAAATGAGATAATTTTTACCACTCTGTAAACCTTTCATATATCCTAATGCTCTCGTAAGTGGTATTATCCCAATATATTTTTTTGGTTTCATGTCAACATTGGGCATTCTAATGAATCTTCTAGAGGGATTTCTAAATGTGATATTTTTACATGCTTGGTGATTCATTTGACCATAAAACCATGATCAAGCATGGTCATCAAGAATAGACTAATGTTTCTCAAAAATGTAAATCCTCTAAAGCTTCTAGATGTAATAACAAAAAATATTCTTCTCATAATCAATCAACTTCCAAGGATGTTTGTGAAATTTATGCTAATTATGACTAATATTTTAACAACTCTAAATATGTCAATACAGCTAAGGTCAACTATCATCAGAAACCAACTCAAAAAGATATTGTTACCAAGCGTTAGAAACCTTATTTAGAGGAACAATTACTTAAATATACTACCATCATCAATATTGATTCAGAAGCAATCAAAATCACTTGAGTAACAACTTCCTCCTTTTAATCTTCCAACCACATCTATTCCTCTGAAGTCTAATTTGTCTTCTAAACCTCATGGCTCGTCTTCAAAATCTCATTATAATTTTATTGAATAAGTTAAATCTATGTCATGTAAGATTCCTCTTATGGAGTTAGTTTTCACTTCACCTTATCATCATAAATTCCTTATGCAACAACTCCAAGATATCAAAGATCTGACTTCTTTAGATGAAGAACCACCTTCTATTGATTATCAACCAACTAACATTAATACCATTGAATCTATGTGTTCTTCTTCCAAACCTTCTATTGAATTCCTTGAAGAGGACATGATTAATGATGAAATCCTCATTTGTGTTGATGATCTACCTCTCTTCATGAAAAAATCCATTAATACCACCCTTATTCAAAAATTTCCAGTTGATGAGGGTTCTATTATTAATGTGACCTCTTTATGGCTTTTACAACAACTTGGTTATAACAAAGGTCATCTTAAACAAACCCATCATACTTGTAATTTTTTTTGAAAATACTAATAAAAAACCACTTAGTTGTATATGGCTTCCCTTAACCATTGGTCCTAAGACTGTTTAGACCAAACTCATGGTTTGTGATCTTCCTTTATCTTATAACATACTCCTTAGTCATCCATGGACTCATCGAATGAGGGCCATTACTTCTTCTAATAGTCAATACATTAAATTTATACATAATAGAAAACACTACAAGTATGAAGCTGATCCCAACCCATGGAGTATCCAATTACCTAATCTTAAATCATAATATCATGTTCCTACAATCCCTAAAATTAATAATGCTCCTTTACCTGAGTTCATCAATATGAATCTTGATTTACAAGTCACTCTTGTATATTCTGATGATGATGATCCTAATGAATTATAACATACTTACAACACCACTGAATTACCTCCATATATTTTAGACTAGCTTCCTCCTTCTCTTTTGCCAATGGATTGTACCATTCCTCTCATGTATGAGATTACCAATTTTCCCCTCCATGTAAAGATTAAGAGCCATCTTTACCTGATGATGTTTTTATTTAAAATGATTTTAGAGTGGATAAATTGTTTTAATATGCTATCATCATGTCTCCTTGAACATTCAATAATCTTGGGATTTCACCCTCTGAAGATCCTCCTAAATCTAAAGAATCCATAATTTCTCCCACATACGATGACAACATGTCATGGACAAAGCTCAATCCAGAGACTTAGATCTCTTACATTATCAAAAGACTTTATCCCAAATTCATTCTTTCAATTAGGATGTGCATACCATTTCTATAGATAATAATTTATAAATTGAGGGTTATGTGCTTCCTATTAATCCTCCTCTTATCAATTCTCCTTGGGTGGTAGAGAAAATCACACCTTCCAAACCTCCAGAAGTGATTTCATCTTCTTTACCTCCTTTGGATCCTCTCATTGAATCTAATCCTTCCCTTATTAAAGAACCCATCAACATTCCATCTACATCTTCTACTCTTGAAATCACACTTGATGCCAAGGAAATTGATGTCTGTTAGATACATTCCAAATTTGATCACCATGGTAATCAAATTTTAGATCTAAATGTAAATGTTGAGTATTGTGGTCCTCTTCCTACTTTGCCTAGTGACAAAGCTATTCTTGAGTTACTTTATGCTCGAAAACCTCAACTCCCTTGGTAACATCATAAACTTGGAAATTTTAAAACTAAAACTCTTCACTTCAATAACATTATCACTAGCATTGATCCCAAAACCAATCCAATTTCATCCTTACCCAATGCACCATACCAAATTCAAGATGGTAATGCCATGATTATTGAATAAACAACTCATATTGAATATGTTAATCCTTCATTCCCTCAGCCAATCTGAGTTTTCAAATAATTTTCACCCTTTAAACATGATAATTTCAGCCTATTTTTTGATAATTATCAAGAGGCATTCACTTGGTCTTACCAAGACATGCCTAGCATTGACCCTAGCATAGTGGTCCATAACATCATTACCTATCCTGATGACAAACCTATGCATTAGAATTAATGCAAATTTCCTCTTGAAGTTACCAACTTATGCAATAAGGAAATTATCAAACAAATTGATGCTAAATTTATTAAACCTATGGATTATTCTGAATGGGTTTCCAATATTATTCCTGTTCAAAAAAAGGTCACTATTGTCATTCATATTTGCTTTGATTTCCAAAATCTTAATCTTGATTGTCCTAAAGACAACTTTCCTTTGCCTTCAATAGATGCCATTATCAATTCCATGACTAGATATGAAATGTTATCTCTTATGGATGGATTTTTGAGATGCAATCAGATTCATATAGCTCCTGAAGACCAACATAAGACTACTTTCACCATGGAATGGGGCACCTATTGTTATGTTAAAATTCCCTTAGGTATAAAAAATACTAAGGCCACTTACCAACATGAAATGACTCATATATTTTATAACCTCATCCATAAAATTGTTGAAATATATGTGGATGATTTTATCACTAAATCCAAAACCGTACAAATCATCTTTCTGATATTTCCATCATCTTTGACCATCTCATCAAATATAAAGTCTAACTTAATCCTTTAAAATGTGTCTTCAGAGTTACATCTAGAAAATTGGTAAGATTATTAGTCTCTCTCCATTGCATTGATGTTGATCTAGCCAATATTTATGCTATTATCAGCATGCCTATTCCTCATTCTATTCCTGATATTCATACCTATTTAGGCAAACTTGGGGCAATTAGATGATTCATTCCTGAGATGGCTTATCAAATTCACTCCATTAATTCCCTTCTCAAGAAAAATATAGCCTTGGAATGGATGGATCCATGTCAAAAATCATTTGACAATATGAAAGAGTCATTGCTTCATCCACCTACACTTCACCCTCTTCCAATGATAAACCTTTAATTCTCTATACTTCTTCCACACCCATATCAGTTGGGGCAATTCCTTCCCAATAGGATTATATGAGAAAGGAGTATGCCATCTACTATATTAGCCGAGGCCTCATTGATTATGAAATATGTTATACCAAAGTTGATCATGATTACATCACTATCTATTTTGTAGCTAAAAAACTTCATCACTACATGATTTACCAAACCACTTATGTCATTGTTCATTCTGACCCTCTTCATCATTTCTTATCTAAATAATTTCTTCCTACAGATAGAATTGGAAAGTGGATGGTATTACTTATAGAATTTTATCTTTGCATCATCACATAAATTTTTTTTAAATGGCAAGTCATAATTGACCAACTTGCTACATCTCTTATTCCAACCACTTCTTCCCTTCAATATAACCTTTTAAATGATAATATCATTTAAATTGAAGTTCTTAATCAATCAATTTGATGGTGTTAAATGCCTTCAAGGAGTTGGGGCAAGTTGCAATCTCATTAGTCATCTTGGCATGATAATTCCCTTAGCTTTTCATTTTACATTTGATGTCACCAACAATATGGCTAAGTACGAAGCTCTTATCTTAGGTATGAGAGTTGATGTTGATTTAGACATACTATATCTACATTCTTTGGGTGATTATCAACTCATTTATTGTCAATTTAGTGGTGCCTATCAATATAAAAGTTAAACCTTATTACCGATCATCAAATTGCTAAGAATTTTGTCTCTTTTATAATTGAGCCTATTCCTAAAGATCAAAATTCCATTGTTGATTCTCTTACCTCTTCAGCTTCTCTTTTTCATCCACATCAAGTTCTTTCTAATCCTTATTTTATCATATAAATAATAAAATATCCATCATCTATCCACCCTCTAATTTGTTTATTTTCCACATCGAAGCTATCACCATCTGACAATGCCTGTGGTATCAATATATAATCCAATTCTTAGAACATCAAACTTATCCTCTTGATTTAGATTATTGTGAAAAGACACATCTTCACAAACAAGCTTTCAAGTATGTATCTAGAGATAACATCCTTTATTATCATAATGCTAAAGGTACCTTAATTTATTATGTCATTCAAGTTGAGGTCCCTACTCTACTTGAACAAGCACATGGGGGCATTTGTGGTGGTCACTATAATGGATATGCGACAGCCCATAAATGCCTACATATGGGTTACTATTGGCCTACTCTAGAAAAGGATGTTATTGAATATGCTAAAAAACTGTAATCCTTGTTAGCTTCATGATGATCCCATTCATTCACCACTAGGTAAACTTCAAACTATCAAATATTCATGGCCATTTTCCACATGGGGATTTGATCTCATTGGTAAACTTCCTCATTCCCAAGATGGGTACATATTTATTAATACCACTATCGAGTACTTTACCAAGTGGCTTGAAGCCATGCCCCTATTAATGTTACCAGTCCTACTATATCTAAATTCATTCTAAACCAAATCATTTTCCATTTTGGCATTCATCACACCATTATTTTTGACAATGGTGGTAATTTTAAAAATAAACATGTTAAACAACTTTGCACCAAATTCAATATCAATTAAAAGTTTTCTACTCATCATTTACAGTGTAATGGTCAAGCTGAGGCCACTAAAAATATTCTCAATAAAATTATCCAAAAGACAATTTTTGAAACTACATAGATTGTCATCTTCATCTTTATCCCACACTTTGGGCCTATCAAACTATCATTCATACTACCACTAGGGCAACTCCATTTTCTCCAGTCTATGGTTTTGATTTAGTTCTTCCTCTTGAAGTTGAGCTTCCTTATCTTTGCATATATTTTCTTAGAATCATTCCCAATAAATAATTGTGTGAGTCTCAACTTCATGCCCTTGATCTACTTGATGAATGTCATCTCTCTGATTTATAATATAACTACAAATATAAGGCTTGTATTACCTGACAACATAACAAACATGCTAAATTCTACACATTTTTATGTTGGTGATCTTGTCCATAAATTAGACTACACCAATGATAAATAAGGTAAATAAACCCAAAAATGGTGGTTCAAGTACTTACCACCTTAAAACTAATGAAGACCATGTTCTTAAGGAACCCACCAATGCTAAATTCCTTAAAATGTACTTTTACTAGTCATTTCATTATTATCATGTTTTATATCTATATATATCTAATACTTTTTTCATGTTACTTAATCATGGGTCTCTTCCTCTACAATAGTTCCCTCTTGTTCACAAACCTTTAGTCCTTCCTTTTGGTATTTTGGTTTCTTGATGTACCATAGTGTTCATTATTTCATTTTTCATTCTCCTTCTGTTTACCAATTTCGATTTGGTGTCCCTTGGGGTTTTATTTTTTGTGTTGCTTTATAAGACCACACATAGGACCTGGCATCCCTCACAAACCACCATATTTTACTTATCTTCTTTATCTTGTTATTGATTTTCAATGTTGTTTTGACATCCTTTGGGTTTTTCTTTGTGAGGTGTTTTATCAAAATGATCCCTCACTTTTTGCTTATTATCACCCTCATTGGTCCCTATTTTATGGGTTTCTTTGTAAGACCATGGATATGACCTAACCCTCCTCATAAAATTACCATTCTTTTCATATTCTTGATCCTTGTTCTTAAACTTTAATTTTTGCTTCTTTTTCTAGATGGAATTTGCATAATAATATATGTTACAATGTTTTCCTCCACTTACCTCTCTCCTATGATAAAGAATCACACCTTTACTAACAATGTATCCATATTTTCATTTTGTCACATTTTTTGCAATTTAAAGTAATTTAAATTGTTCCATGTGTCATTCTTCTTGATTCCCCCTTTCTCTCATCTCTACATTAGATAAAACAAAGTTGAAGTCAAGATAACACTTTTATTTTACCTTGAATTACAAGACTCTTAGACCCCATACTCTTTGATGTTCTCTCTCTTAGCAACCTTGTCCCAAGTTTTCAAATAAAAGTCATCTTTAGCACCCATGTTTGGTTTTCCAATCCGTATGGAGGAGGAATAGAAAAATCCATCAAAATAAAGTTAAAAGCCAAATAATTTGAAAAAAAGGAAATTATATTTAAAAGACAACCTAAAAATATAAAAATTCAAATTCACACCAAAAGATGTGGTTACAAGCACATCTCCTGTCTCTAATTGAAGCTCAAACTCCGCATTCAATTTCACATAGAGTCAAAGTCCTTTGGGGTGTAGTAGGCTAGTAGATTGGAATAGGACAATTCAAAAAAATCTATGGTGCTACCTACTTTCTCACATAAGTACCCAATCTTCATAGTAGACTGATAACTCTATAAGGGGTCCTAAAGAATGGGGAACACATCATGGAGAGGTATGTCTATTTTAATTTTCATGCATATAGAATTAATGAGATGATATATATACTCTATTTATTGACCTAATACTTGTGTAGCTAAGATAATTTTTTTAGATTTCCTAAGGTTGACATTCATCTTATTTTGACAAACTAAATTTGAGTGTCTTGACTTCAATAAAGAGTTTCTCTACCTTAGTTTTTCCTTCATTCTTTCCTCCACCCATTTTATTTTCCCCCCTTGATAGACAAATTATGATTCCAAATCTATTGTCCCTCTTCTTCTAATTCCTTCTTCTTCATCTCTTAAAAATGTGCTATCACTACTTTGTTTCAATTTTATCTATCTTTAGATGCAAAAAAACACATTTGAGTAACTTTGGATCATATTCTTTACCTCATTTTACATTTACTAGACTTACTTTACTTTCTTTTTTCCATTTATCATGATTTTTCTATCTTGCTATTATAGACACCTGAGTTCAGACCCTTTTTCCATTATTGAGTGGGATGTGGTTTGTTACTACTCACTCATCAATGTTATTTTCCATTTTATGCATTTTTTTCCCATTATTAAGTGAGATGTGGATTGTTACTTCTCACTCATCAATGTTGTTTTACCATTTTATTTTTGTTTTTACTATTGATTTGTCTTGGTTATCATTCTTTTTTAAACATGTATCCTTGGTTTGAATTGGTGAGTTTGTCTTTTCTTACTTGAAGTTTACTTATCTAAGTTTTTTTTTCTTTAGTAGCTTTGGATTTTTAGTTACCTGATTAACTCTTATTTGACTTGGTCATTTGGTCTAACATATCACCTGTCACCCAGATTGCCAAATTCCCATGTATGTCCCATCCATATAGCACCAATTATCCTAGGTTTTCTTGTATTTTTTTGTTTTTTATCCTTAGTTTTTTATTTTTAAGTTTGTCTAAAGTAGTCTATATTCCCTACATAATCAAAACTAACAACACAACTGAAAACCATCCTGTAATAAAAGGTAAGTCAAGGTACACATTGCATTTACTTTTTAGTTATTTATTGTTTTAGTTAACTTACTTTTCTATCATTTACTTTTAGTTATTTTATGCTTTTTAAAATACTACAATTTTTTTAGCATCAACATTGTGTGTGTCCTTATGTTATTTCTTGAAGCACCATCCCCTATTACACCTTAGTGACATGTGATGAGCTTAAAGTGGAGAATATGTATACACATAATATTTTTAACTTTTATCAAATACTAATGCTTTACATCTTGCAGGAACCCATCATTACTCAATCTCTCTGAGTGCATGCTTTAATGGGTACACCAAGAAAGGGGTTGGTAGACCTTTGGTGCTTCATAGGATTATTGTCCCTTATTACCATATTATTTTTAATCCAACTAGTTCCTAAAACCTTTCCCTAAACTATTTATTTTCCCTTGCACATTCCTCTATTCATTTCCTCTTTCTATCCTTCTTCTCGTTACTTGGTACCCTTTTTTCCTAGCCAACAAACTAGGTCAACCTAGTTGACCTAGTGCAGGTTGGGGTCATTTTAACTCTTTAGGTTTATCAACCTTCCAGCCGACCTAACACAGACTTTAGGCATTGGCCTAAAAATGTGCTAGGTTGACCTGGTTGACCTAGCATAGCCAACATGTTTGAATGATTTTTGGGAGAGATACTTCTATATATACAAGGTCATTTCAGTCATTATTTAGAATATTCAATCAAAATTTATTATTCACTCGTGCTTCTTCACAATCTGCTCTTCTACCATTTTACTTGAGGAGTTTTAGCTTAGGTTTTTTATTTTGGAGTAGCTAGTCTTGTGGATAGGTCTTGGATTCTTCTGCCTAACAAAGTGATCCTTAAGAATCAAAACAACTTCTTGTAAAACCCCATTTGGTCAAAGGAGAGATTGAATTATGACAGGTTCACATTTAGGTAAGTATATTCTAACTTTATTCTCCTCTCTTTTAGTAGATAGAAGTAGCATAAGTGTTGGCTCTAATAATATTACTCTTCATATTCTATGCATTAGGGTGTTACTCATACTTAATTTATTTTAATTTCCCTATATGTATTCGATTACCTTGCATCTAAACCCCCCCCCCCCCCCCACCACTTTATGCCACAAGTTTGGTGTGCACTAGATTAGTTTACTTTTCTTGTTATTAGAATAGTTTACTTTCTTATTTATTATCATAAGTGAAATATCAAATCATAAGATGATTTTAGGGTTATTGTGTGATTGTTTTAGACTGTAGGCTTTAGAACCCTTCCTAACATGATATGTTGTGACAAGTGATACAAGTGATCCCCTAATTGGGTCTAGCGGATCCCCATATTGGTCATTCTCCTACTTAACAAGTGTATACCCAATCAAAAGTATAGGTGCACTCTATCTTATTTGATCCAAGATTAATTCATGTACATCATACAATTTTGACTGCATACACATGGTGTGGCCAACTCATTCATGGTTTTTGATTTAATCTTATCTAAAGTTATAACATAAAATATTTATGTTTCAAGTTATAGATTTAATAGATCCCATTTGGGGTTAAACATGCTTAGGGTTTTTGTGCTTCAATGTTAAATTTTTCATTTATTAACCTTGATCTATAATTGATTAATTAAATTCATGTTTTTGAAACCCTAGATTTTTGATTTACCTAGACCTTTTAATTCAAATTTAAATTTTGTGGGAACTATTTTTATGTTTAACTAGGAATAAATTAATAATATCATGGACTTGATTTATTTTTTATCCTAAGGTTTGGTCATGTTTTTCAACACAACCAAACCTTAGGCTAAAAAATCATGCTTGGTCCCTTTTACCATAGCATGGCCCAATTAAAAATGCAAGGTCACTTTTATTACTTAGCCTAAGGATTTTCAACACAACCAAACCTTAGGCTAAAAATTCATGCTTGGTCCCTTTTTATATCTCATAATCCAAGATCCCTTTTACCTTCACATGGTCCAACTAAAAATATAAGGTCATTTTTATTACTTATCCTAAGGCCTTATCCCAAAGTTTTATCATATTTATTTATATAATGAAACCTTAGGTTAAGACCTTATGCTAAGTCATATTCCATCAAGTCCTTTTTTTATGTTTAGCCTTGCTTAAAAAACTTAGGTTAAAATCCTTACACTTGGTCCCTTTTATTTATTTGTGGGGTCCTGTATCTTTTGTTCTACATTTACAAATTTGTTCCAAAATAATCATGCCTAAGTCCTTTTATTATTCATGTGCTCTCATATATTTTGTTTAGGACTTATTTTAATCATGTTATCTTAAGTCTCGATCCTAACTTAATATTTTATAAAATGTAGGGACCAATTATGTTCAACTACTTAGATCCCAATCTATAACATGTATTTAAGTAGAGGACCAAGATCAAATGGAGTGAGATTAATCACTAAAAATTCAAGTAGTGGACCCCATTTTAAAGACTGAGCACCTTTTGGAAATCAATGGCCAACATTGATTCATACCATCTTGATCAAATAAAGTGAGACCACATTAAATAGTCAAAGGTTCCATGGGACTACCAAGGGGAACAACCATGAAGCCTAGTATAAAGAGCTTAGAAGCACTGAACAATCAACATGTGGAATGTGTAGAGTACAAAGTGAACTAGAAGATGACAAGTGGTAGGCTTAGAAGATAGTCCCCATAACTATGTTAAAATTGATGATCATGCAACTGTCAAATACATTCATGAGGATGTCAAATGATGATCATGAGGATGGAAATATTAACATAGTAAATAACCTTGATCATGTATTTAAATTTAACTATCACATGACCCTCAAAGATGTTGCTAGAACATAAAATGATGGTAGAGAGGAAATCAATTTTAACATAGTAAATTTGGATCCAAATTTTAAAAGGCAATGGTCATTTTTGGATAGTGATGAACAGAATGACTCGAGATGCCATGGAAATGCCACGCCAATGATATATTAGAGTGCAATGGGATAAATTAAAAACCTTGCAGACCTATTAATATAAAAGGTTGGGATCTAAGTTCACAATGTTTGAACTAACTATGTCATTGGAGTATTGTTTATCTTAGAGCATCTTAAATATGGGACTTGTTGTCCCCAAAAAAATGAGTGACATTTTTGGGACAACCTATGAACTATTTTGGTTCATCGGACCAAAATTTCTCTCTTCCCTTCTCAAAATTTGTTCTAAGCTTTCAAATTCCTCATTTTTAAGCTTTTTCCCTGAAGGGATTCATTGGTTTAACAGGTTAAAAAAATCTTCTACAGGTGAGTTCAGTCAAAAGAACAAGCTTCTAACACTCAGTCATTTCCAGGATTGGTTCAATGCCTCGGTTCAATCAAAAGAGTTCAATTGGCAAATGATAAAGGACAAAGGCATTGAACCATTGATATTTGAACCACTTTTGTTCAAAATTTCAATGGGTTCAAGGTTAAAAGGTTTAACCAAATCTTAGAAAGATAAAGGAAGTAGTGTTTGAGTGAGACACAAAATAAACCAATGAACCGATTGAACTTTGAACTGAAAGAGTTCAAAGTTTAATGGTTCAACATGGTTCAAAAGTTCAAAGTTGGCCTTAAGAAAAGAGAGAAGCAACATGGATGATTCCAAAGGCAAGTTCATATGAAAGTGATTGTTCAACCAAGGAACAAGAAAGCGATTGAACCAATAAAGTGATTGAAGCAAGGAGCTGAGAAGGCCGCCCCAACCGTTGAGATAGTCAACTAATGACGTCCCTATAGACATCAAATTTAAGGTAAGGGAATATCCATTGAAATTAAAATAAAGTGTGGAAATTGAAGGAAGAACCAAGTGACTGGCTGGAAAGATAGCCCGGGAGCTTAAATTCCAAGAAGAGACAAAGCTAGAAAAGATAAAAGTGGAAAGAGGACAAAGAGGAAAATATCTACGCAGTAGTTATTTTGGTAGTTGGAATAGTCTGTGAAGTAGATTTTCTAGCTTGAAAAAATTAAAGACATGGCATGTTTTTCCTCCCATGAAGTAAAGACAAAATGGACAACTGTGCTGATATTAGAGGGGATAGATCAGATGATCCAAACTCGAGAGAAGATAGATGGGATGAAATGACATGCCATAGTTAAGACAGCTTTCCTATTTTCAATGCAGTCCTTTGACAAACCTAGAAATGCATTCAAGGCATTGAATGAACAGCCTGGGCCATTTTATGGAAAACAAGTGCCCAAGTCTTTCTTGGAGTGCTATTTATTGTAATCTCTCATTTTTTATAAAGGAGACTTTTTCATTTTACAAGAGCAAAACTCTGCCCATTTTGAAAGAAGAAGACTGAGACTTTGAGCTCAGGTTGTAATTTCATTTTCCTTGTTATTTGAATGAGAAAGCAAGTTTTTCTAGACTGTGTGCTATTTTGACTTGTGTCATCTGAAGGTGTCCTTATTCATTTAATTTGGTATGCAGAATTAGTGAAAGTAATAGGGAAGTGTCCTAAAACCAACTGCAAGAAGACTTTGTGTTTTCACAATTTATTTCAGTCTGTGTTTTCCTTTTCTTTTTGTGTCAAGGATTCTGGGGTGACTTTTTGCCCCCATTATCCTTTGTAATATACTCTTTGGGCAGTTGAGGTGGAGACTTTGCGCTCTGTTTCAACTTGTTTTTCCTATGTTCTTTTGATCATTGGTTATTTCACTACCTGAAAGAAACTCTTGCTATTTCCTATAAGGACACTTTTGAAAGAAGAGAAGTGCCTTCAACATTTATAGCCAAGATTTTCTCCTTTGTCTATGTGCATCATCTCTGAAAGAAGAGAGATGGATGGTTTGTCCCACCCCTATGTCTTACTTTTTGCTTATTTATATTGTATATAGCTCCACATATTTAATAGGGAACCTCCCCTTGATGAGAGGAGAGATTTGTCCCCTTGTGGTGTAGTAAACCTGCACATCTAGATGACCAATCTCCCTACGTTGTGGTGATAGGAACTATTTTTAATGCCAGTTAGCTGGTTGAAAAAATATTCACCCAACAATTTTTGGTGACTCCATTGGGGACATAATAATTTTGTGCAATTTGGAACCTCAAATTTCAGATTGAAACATCACCTGTGTCTTACCCATAATCATTATAACCCTTATCCATTATAGAGTCTGGTGACTTTGTTTCATGTCTTACCCACTATCATTAGCCTTACCATCTTCCATCTCTATTTCCATTATTTTACCTGGTCTGCAAAACCAGAGTCACTGGAAAAGAGTGTGAAGTCTGAAGCCTCAAGCTAAAGCAGGGCCAGTTCTTTTCCATTTTTGTCTTTCAATCTAGCCATTCCACCTAGATGTGTTATCCCCATTTTTCATAATCTCATTATGGTAGTTCGAGGCCCTTGGGGTAACTCTTTTGGCCCACTTAATCTAACTCCACCCCTGCATGAGCTACCACTCAGTTCAAAAAAGAATTTCCCCAAATTCTTTGGTGATGGGAGAGTTCACCCTAATGAACACATTGCATATTTTAGCATAGCTTGTGGTGTGATAGGGGTGGAATTTGAAGACGTGGCAGTTAGGATTTTTATAGAGACACTACAAGGTGCTACTGCAAATTGGTTTTACCATCTGTAGATTGGATTAGTGACTAGCTGGGACGCTATCAAAGTTAAATTTGAAGCCAGGTTCAGGCCAATAGAGGATGCACATGCCTTGCTAGCCCAACTCACACAAATGAAGAAGGAGCCCCATGAGCCTATGAGGGACTTCATTGCCAGGTTCAAAAAGTTGAGGCACAGGATTCCCATGATCACCTAGTTGACACCTCAGAATCTCATGTGTTTCTTCATCAACTCACAGCTGCCTGAAGTGAGTTTTCTATTGAGACAGGCTAGACATATAGACCTTGAGGCTGCTCAAGACTTGGATACTGAGGTAGAAGATGACCTTATCTTGGTAGGAAAGATAAGGAGAGACCCTAATAAAGGTAAATCCTCTTCATCTTCTGAGTATTCACCTGCAATCACCACTAACCCAATGGTACAAAAGCTAGAAAATGAGATGCTAGCTCTCAAAAAGAAAATGGCGCAAGGGATGTCATCTGCTCCTGCATACAAAGATATGCCTAGGAGGACATTTTAGAATTAGGCATACCAAGGCAATGCTGCCAAGAATTAGGGACAACAAAATTGCCTTCCTCCTCCACAGAGGAACATTGCCATTGAAGCACCTCCAGCCAACTCAGCAATTGGATATTTGGAAATAGAGCATGATTTCTCTTTCCAACCTGAGTTTAATCAAGAAAATAATGCTGACCTCTTCAAAAAGGATCAAGAAGAGTCAGCTGGTGACTCCATCATTGGTTTCCTAGATTACCAGGATGAACTTAGAAGTGAAGGTGATGTAGATGAGGGACCATATGCTATGTTCACTTGGTCCCAAAACTAGTTAGTTTAGCAAGATGATAAAGAAAAAATAGAGATGTGACCTCAACCAGCAATTTCAATTGCTGAACATGGAACCACTCTATCTTTTCAGACAAAGAACTTGGTGGTTTCTAAAGAAGTATCCCAAATAGTTCTACAACTTCTACTTCAATTTTGCAGTCTAGTCCTCTCGCCCCTCCCAAAAACCAAAAGGATGAACTCCCATCCTCTGTGCCTAGTCCAATTTAGTCATTTGACATAACTGATCATGTCAAAAAGACCAAAAGTCAAATGACTAAATTTGAAGTCTTGCAGTCTAACCCCGATCAGTTGGACAAGTTGGTACAAGATGTTAAGACCCAAATGTCAGCCCCTGAAGCTCAAATTTTATTTGAGTTTTCAAGCAAGGGTGATTACTTCTTAACCACAAAGGATGTCCATGTTCCTAGAGATGAAAGTCTGGTAGGTGGTGATCTAGGAATTGATTCAAACCAGACATCAGAAGGATTGGTAGGGTGTAGTATAAATGAAAAAGGGTCTTCCATCTCTAATGAAGAGAAATCTGATAGAAGATCCATTTTTGGTGATGTTTGGATCCAAGAAATGGATGGCAGCAATTCCTCTATAGATGTTGGGGCCAAGTTGGTGTTGATATCTCCTAAGGGGGATATTCTTCCTTCTTTACATGAATTATAGTTTAGGAACACCAATAACACTACTGAGTATGAATCTATGTTACTCAAATGGGGAGCTACTTGAGATAAAGGAGATGCTGAGCCGGTGGTCTGCTAGGCATCTGAAGGGGATAATCAAGACATGTGCTAGACTAAACTATCAGAACAACAAATTATGGTAATAAGCCAGGTTACTACCCATTAGAATCAGAAAAAGGGACTCTGTAGGAGAACCAAGATTCATGGTTCTCAGACTAGAAAGCAAGTCTTGCCAAGGGGCAGCAAGAGAAGAGAACCAAGAGGAAGACACAGGAGATTAAATTCCTAGTGGAGAGTTCCATTCACCCGTCACTGATTCTGGGGGCAAAATGGCTTCTTGTTGGTTTATCAGGATAAAAATCCATTTTCACTACCTCTCAAGGGGTAGCATCTGAAGCACTTCAAATCTTGAGGCATCAGATAAGATCATCTATATATATGTATATTTGTATAGTCTTTAGTTCTATTTTGTGCTTTTCATTTCATTTTTGGAGCCTTTCTTTTTGGGTAGCATGACTCCATAGCCCAATGGCACACTTTAAGGCACTGGAGATTCTAGTTTCTACTCCCCTTAACTATTCAAAGTTTTCAACTGAAAGAAGTTCCCCAACTAGACTAGTTGTTGTCCCCAAAAAAATCAGTGACATTTTTGGGACAACCTATGAACTATTTTGGATCATCAGACCAAAATTTCTCTCTTCCCTTCTCAAAATTTGTTCTGAGCTTTCAAATTCCTCATTTTTAAGCTTTTTCCATGAAGGGATTCATTGGTTCAATAGGTTAAAAAAAGCTTCTACAGGCGAGTTTAGTCAAAAGAATAAGCTTCTAACACTCAATCATTTCTAGGATTGGTTCAACACCTCGGTTCAATCAAAAGAGTTCAATTGGCAAATGATAAAGGACAAAGGCATTGAACCATTGAGCTTTGAATCACTTTGGTTCAAAATTTCAATGGGTTCAAGGTTCAAAGGTTCAACCAAAGCTTAGAAAGATAAAGGAAGCAATGTTTGAGCGAGACACATAATAAACCAATGAACCGATTAAACTTTGAACCCAAAGAGTTCAAATTTTAATGGTTCAACATGGTTCAAAAGTTCAAAGGTGGCCTTAAGGAAAGAGAGAAGCAACATGGATGATTCCAAAGGCAAGTTCAAATGAAAGTGATTGTTCAACCAAGGAGCAAGAAAGTGATTGAACCAATAAAGTGATTGAATCAAGGAGCCGAGAAGGCCGCCTGAACTGTTGAAACAGTCAACCAATGACGTCCCCATAGACGTCAAATTTAAGGTAAGGGAATATCTATTGAAATTCAAATAAAGCATGGAACTTGAAGGAAGAACCAAGTGACTAGTTGAAAAGATATCCCAGGAGCTTAAATTCCAAGAAGAGACAAAGCTAGAAAAGACAAAAGCAGAAAGAGGACAAAGAGGAAAATATCTACGCAATAGTTATTCTGGTAGTTCAAATAGTCTGTGAAGTAGATTTTCTAGCTTGCAAAAATTAAAGACATGGCTTATTTTTCCTCCCATGAAGTAAAGACAAAATGGACAGTTGTGCCGATATCAGAGGGGACAGACCAGATGATCTAGACTCGGGAGAAGATAGATGGGATGAAATGACACGCCATAGTTAAGACAACTGCCCTATTTTCAATGCAATCCTTTAACAAACTTGGAAATGCATTCAAGGCACTGAATGCACAACATGGGTTGTTCTATGGAAAACAAGTTCCCAAGTCTTTCTTGGAGCGCTATATGTTGTAATCTCTCATTTGTTACAAAGGAGACTTTTTCATTTTACAAGAGCGAAACTCTGCCCATTTTGAAAGAAGAAGACTGAGACTTTGAGCTCAGGTTGTAATTTCATTTTCCTTATTATTTGAATGAGAAATCAAGTTTTTCCAGACTATGTGCTATTTTGACCTGTGTCATTTGAAGGTGTCCTTATTCATTTAATTTGGTACACATAATTAGTGAAGGTAATAGGGAAGTGTCCTGAAACCAACTGCGAGAAGACTTTATGCTTTCAAAATTGATTTTAGTCTATGTTTTCCTTTTCTTTTTGTCTCGAGGATTCTAGGGTGACTTTGTGCCCCCATTATCCTTTGTGATATACTCTTTGGGTAGTTGAGGTGGAGACTTTGTGCTTTGTATCAGCCTGTTGTTCCTACGTTCTTTTGATCACTAGTTATTTCACTACCTGAAAGAAACTCTTGCTATTTCCTGTAAGGACACTTCTAAAAGAAGAGAAGTGCCTTCAATGTTTATATCTAGGATTTTCTCCTTTGTTTGTGTGCATCATCTCTGAAAGAAGAGAGATGGATGGTTTGTCCCACCCCTGTGTCTTACTTTCTACTTATTTATATTATATATAGCTCTGCATATTTAATAGGTAACCTCCCCTTGATGAGAGGAGAGATTTGTCCCCTTGTGATGTAGTAAACCTGCACATCTATATGACCAATCTCCCTATGCTATTGTGATAGGAACTATTTTGAATGCCAGTTAGCTGGTTGACAAAATATTCACCCAACAGGACCATGCCTATACCAGGCTAAGAACATCAAGTAACCATAAATATCTTGTAGTAGCTAGTGGGTCATGAGGATAGGTCAAATAAGCATGTTATTTTTTTAAGAATTATTGTATTATATTCCAAAATATGATATTACTTTTGTGTAGATGTGCAATTTATAAGAGAATATTGTCTATAAGTCAGTTCATTAGAAAAGATCATTTGATCCAGAATGTAACAAAAAGGATAGTTGTTTTATACATATGTTCAAATTTGAATTGATATCATTGATCGACATGCTTATTTGCATCTTATAAAAGGAGCATTGTCATTTTTTAAAAAGGAGGAGGAGCTTTTAGAGCCAAAATTACTTTATAAAATTTGAGCAATAAATATAAGGAATTATATAAATATTGTCTAGATATTTCTGTGTGTTTGCTATCATGGATTCTCTCTCACTTGCTTGTTCTAATTTCTAGATTTGAATGGTTCTTGTGAATCCTTAGTGTGTACCTTTTGAATGTAAAATTGTTAAGTTGTGCTAATGCTAGGTTAATTTAAGGTTCTCTAGTTTGATTCATTTTATTTACTCTATATTTGTAGATGTGCATCAACTATCTACTTATAGGGGTAAATCTTTAAATTAAACTTGGTTCTTATTTGCATCATGTCTCACATTCCTTAGGAATTTTCTTGATGTGTGGTAAGATTTGGGCTTAAGCTATTTCATATCACACATTGGTTTTAGTGCATGCCTAGATGAGACTTGAACTTTTTCATGATGCTTGGAATGAAGATCAACAACATTTCTTTCTACCCTACCCTTTCTTTTTCTCCTTTTTTAACTAGGTCACCTTAGATTAATCTCATTGTAAATATCCATCTTAGATTAGTTATTTATCATAATTCATTGTTCTTAGCATAGTATGCTACATATTTTAGATAGATATACTATTTGGCCATGGTGGCTCCCAACCACCAAGTAATATAAATATTATGAAATAGTCACTTGTTTTACCTCTAGTCTACCAATAAATAACAAGATTATCTCAACTCACAACTCATGCATTGAATTCCTATAATTCGAAAATAAGAAGTGTTTCTAAACACTATAGGCACCTATGGTACACATTTAGGCATTAATAGGAGGAGATTTATTGGTGCTAAAAGGAGGGCCTTTAGTTATGTTTTTGTGAATTTATAGAATCTTTACTAATTCTAGTGTATTTTGATAAATATTGATGTATTCTTTGCATATTTGTGATTTTTTAGATAATTGTGTAAATATCATCAATATTTATGGTTTTAGACAAGTATTTGGGCTTTCTTTAGCCAAAGATTGATATTCTTTAAAGATCCATAGATTATTCATGTAAAGGTAGTTCATGCTTTATGTATTTCCTATGTTTAAGGTTAGTAATAGCAATTTTGTACAAAGATTGATTGGTTCATTGTAAATTTGAGTTCATTTAAGCTTAGAGATGTAAATATCCCTTTCATTCATCATTCTAGATGTATCTTTGAGCCTATTTAGTTAAATATAGTCGTGTTGTACATGTATTTATGCAAAATTAACTTAACGTGTAAACTTAATCATTGTACTTTATAAAGGTTAGTTTGATGAAACATATTTTAAATAGGTTTCAAATTCACAAGTTGTAATTACCCAAGGCAAGGCTTAGGTGAGTGGAATTCCCAAAGTCTAAAACACTTCACTAGTTCAAGGTACTCATGTGTTAAAAGTATGGTTTGGCTAGGTGGTTCTTCAATCAACATGCTAGGTATAGTGCATGATCTCCACAAAAATCATGAAATATATTTAGCTTTTTTCAATCCTAATAATGTTATCACTGCTGAAGCACATATTGAGTCATTCAATGCTGCTTTGAGATTGTTAAATGTAGTTCATGAAGATGTAGCATGTAGATTGTTCCCATTTACTTTCAAAGATGTTGCATATGAATGGTTCCTTAACCTTTTATAAATCTACATTACTATTTGATATGACTTTAACAATTTCTTCATTGATCGATTTAGAAAAATTATTAGTACCTATGTCTTGTATCAACAATTCACCACAATCAAAAGGGATGTTAATGAGATCATCAGGGCCTTTAATGCTCAGTTCCAAAAAAAATTAGTAGAACCATATCCCCTTATAGACCCAATGAGGATTTAGCCTTAAAATTTTATAAGGATGTTATAGATCTTATGACCTCTGTGTTTTTGAAAAGGTCTCTTTTAGGCATAAACACATTAACCTTGGCCTACTATGAAGCCATGATCATTAATGACCAAATGCATCCCCAGGGTCAGATGGCATATTTCATGCCTAAATTCAATTCAAAGTATCCCACCATGAATGTCATTCCTAGTATACCTACTTTAAGACCAATTCAAAACCAATTACCCTTGATTCATACATATCTTGGCCAAAACCTAGAGTTCCTGAATAACATTACTAGGAGATTTCATCCATAAAATCATAGAAATCTAATTCCCATAACTAGTGGTAATGCTCCAATTCATGAGCGTGAGACACCAAAATTTAAGTGGCTTGATATTATAAATGGTTTAAAAATTAAGCACAAACTTTCTTCAATTGCAAAAACAAGTAAGAAATATAAGGGAAAGCTCTAATAGAAACTATGCTTCTCAAAGATTCAACAGGCCTCCAAAAGAGTTTCATAATAACATCAATAATGGATTTCTATGATATAGATTTAGCTAATCATTGCAATATTTTTGAAAACTCTAAAATTTTACCTAATCAAGAATTTGTTGTAGAGATATATGGATTTGCAAGAATGTCTTAAGGTTTCGTGATACAAAATTTTGATTTTCCATTTAAAGAAGAAAGTGACCCTAAAGACACCATGGAGGAAGGAACAAATCTTCAAGATGAACATCCCCATGAACAAGATCAGGTACAAGATGATATTTCTTTAGAATGTATCCAAAAAGATAACCCACATAGATTTATTTTTGAAATGGAGAATACCCTTGAAGAAGGTGATCATTGGTAGAGGTCATACCATGATTTCTTAAATGGAATCAAAGAGCTAGAGATGTTAGATGATGGGATATAATAACACATGGATGTTTCATCTAAGGATTTCACTAATGATCTAGAGTTCCTATAAAATAATATTATTTTGGAAGTCTAGAACCAAGATAAGTTGGACCCTTATTGGATAGAAGAGATGCCTTTTTTCACTAAGGATGAAGATGAAGCAGGTGAATCAAATCAGTAGTTGTCATGTGACTTCATCAAGAGGTCAGGAGTATGGAACCAACATGTTTTTGATGATGCAATTCTTAATGAACCCCATTTAGTTAATCAAGATAAAGAAGCCTTTTGGGATAAATTGGAATAATTCTTTACAAAGATTGGTAGCCTATGTCCACCCCAAATAGAACCTAATGAAGACACCAGTCTAAGGTTACTATCTGATCTACCATTATTGAGTGAAGATTATATAAGCCACTATTTGTCTCTAAATTAAACAAAACTAGCACTCCTGCTACAAAGTAGGATAATTTGGGAAGAAGGTGATTGGGTCTTAGATCCATATCTTTGATCCATGCATCTGAGAATGATGATAGGATACCAATCCACACCACCTAGAAGACATAAGCATAAAAGTGCTCCTATACACAAGGAAAGGCCTTTGAATGTAATCAATCATGTTTCAAGGTTCTATAGTAGATTAAATAATTTTTCATTTGATCATGGAAGTAAGTTCTTTATATAGTTGGTGTAGGTCTTAGTTTAGTTTCTTTCTTGTTCTTTGTTTCTTGATTTTTTCCCCCTTCCTATCCCTTATTTGTATATAACATCTGTATGTATTTATTTTCTTTTGATATTTGTTCCTTACTTCTAATAAGTCATTTGGACATCCCTCATCTCAAAGCTTTATCTAACTACTCAAGAGATTTAGGTTTAGAGATGCAGGTATGACTTCTCAACATTGGTTGATCATGGATTATTAAAATATGAGCTTGATGTTGTAGTTTAGAGAAACTGGTAAAGACTGATGGATAAGTTAACTATCCCTAAGATTTAAACCTTTTTATTATCTATGTTTGGTTTTTATAATAATTGCACATGTAGGATGAAATCTTAACTTATTGAAACACAATCATGCTTGCACATAAAAAAACATTTATTTCCTAGGACAAAGTTTACAGCTAAGGATGATTGTCTAAAAATCAAACAATTGACCAAATCCCTAAACCTAGCTAAACTAGTTCCCAACATTTGTTAGATTGTCAAAATGGTCTAAAAATTCAAAAATAAGAGATTATTACAAAAATAAAAAACTTTCCAAGCAAAGGTGATTCTTGAAATATCCACTAGGGCTATGGATGCTTAGCTGGTAGTGGAACAAAGCCTTGAGTGGAGCCAAAGGCATCTCTATTGAGGTTATAGATGCCTAACTAGTATTAGAGCAATGCCCAAGCCTTCCTTGAGATAAAACATGGTTCTTAATGAATATTCAAACATAATAAAAGTTAATGTTAGTGATTAAGGTCATGAACCTGGAAGTTGTTCTCTAAATCCTTTGGCAATCAATAAGTGGAATCAAAGCACACACATATCATGACTAAGTTTTGATGTTTGATTCTAATTATGCATATATAATGTTTATTCTAATGCATATACAATATTTGTTCTAATCATGAACTGATCTTAATAATTGTGCTTGATCAAATAGAATAAGTAGCTTAATTATTAGATTGAACTAGAATACCTAAATTCTAACATATTTCTATGTTTCCCCCAAAAGTCACCATTTGTTGAGGTTAACATACCCCCATTTTTGAAAAATGGGGACCCATGTATCAAATTGTACAAATTTGTACCTTGAGATTTAAATCCACTTGGTTAGAGTATCATTAACATGATTTCACATTATTTTTATTTGAAGATCATCCACACCATGGTCTAGTTGACTCATTTATTCATGGTTTTTGCTTTAATCTTATCTAAAGTGATAACATCAGATATTTTTGTTTTAGGTTGTAGGTTTAATTGAGCCCATTTATGGTTGAGCATGATTAGGGTTTTTGTGCTTCAATGTTAAATTAATCATTTATTAATCTTGATCTATAATTGATGAATTAAATTCATGTTTTTGAAACACTAGACTAATGATTTACCTGGACCTTTTAATTCAAATTTAAATTTTGTGGCAGCCTTTTATTTAAGTTTATAAAGGAAGAAATTAATAATACCATGAACTTAGTTTAATTTTTATCTTAAGGCTTGGTCATGTTTTTAAACACAACCAAATCATAGCCTAAAAATTCATGCTTGGTCCCTTTTTATATCTCATAATCCATTATCATTTTTACCTTAGCATGGTCCAACTAAAAATTCAAGGTCACTTTTATTACTTAACCTAAGGCCTTATCCCAAAGTTCCATCATATTTATATATACAATGAAACCTTAGGTTAAGACTTTATGCTAAGTCATATTCCATCAGGTCCTTTTTTAATGTTTATCCTAGCTTAAAAATATTAGGTTAAAATCCTTATGCTTGGTCCCTTTTAATTATTCATGGGGTCTTGTATATTTTATTCTACATTTAAAACCTTGGTCTAAAATATTCGTGCCTATTATTCACGGGGTCCTATATATTTTGTTTAGAACTTAGTTTAATCTTTTTATATCAATTATTGAGCCTAGATTAATCTTTTTTTAAATGTAGGGACCAATCATGTTCAACTACTCAGATTCTAATCTATGGTATGCATTTAAGTGAAAGACCAAGATCGAATGGAACTAGATCAATGACTGAAAATTCAAGTAGTGGACCCAATTTTAAAGACCAAGCACCTTTTGGAAATCAATGAACAATGTTGAAACATACCATCTTGATCAAATGGAGCAAGACCACATTGAATAGTCAAAGGTTTTGTGGGACGGCCAAGCGACATAACCATAGATCCTAGTACAAAGAGCCCAGAAGCATCAAGAAGTCACAACATGCCATGTGCAGAGTACATAGAAAACTAGAAGATGACAAGTGGTAGGCTTGGTAGATAGTCCCCATAACTATGTTAAAATTTATTGTCATACAACCATTAAATATGTTCATGAGGATGTCAAATGATGATCTTGATGATGTTAATATTAACATAGTAAACAACCTCGATCACATGTTTAAATTTGATGGTCATGTGACCATTAAAGATGTTCCCACGAACATCAAATGATGGTCATAAGGATGTCAATTTTAATAGAGTAAACTTGAATCCAATTTTTAAAAGGCAATGGTCATTTTTTGATAGTGATGAACAGAATGACTTGGGACACCATGAAAATGCCATGTCAAAGATATATGAGTGCAATGGGCCAAATTAGAGACTCTACATACCTATTAATATAAAAGGTTGGGATCTAAGTTCACAATGTTTGAACTATGTCATTAGAGCATTATTTATCCTCGAGCATCTTGAAGATGGGACCATTCCTGTACTAGGTCAAGAGCATCAAGGAACCATAAATATCTTTAAATATCCAGTGGTTCATAAGGATAGGTGAAATAATAATATTCTTTTTATAAGCATTACTGTATTATATTCCAAAATATGATATTCTTTTTTATAGACATGTGTAATTTATAAGAGCACATTGTCTATAGGTCAGTTTATTATAAAACATAATTTGTTCCAAAATGTAATAGAAAGGACAATTATCTTATACACATGTTCAAAGATAACTTGATATCATTGATTGACATGCTTCCTTACATCTTATAAAAAGAGCATTGTCATTTGTAAAAAAAGGAGGGGGAGTTCTTAGAGCCAAAATTAGATTGAAAATGTTGAGTAAGCAATACAAGCAAGGAATTCTATAAAGATTGTCTAGATTTATCTATGTGTTTATTGTCACAAATTCTCTCTCACTTAATCTTATTTCTAGATTTGAATTTTTCTTGTGAATTCTTGGTGTGTACCTTTTAAATTCATAATTGTTAACTTGTGTCAATGCTATGTTAATTGAAGGTTCTCTAGTTTGCTTTGTTTTATTTGCTTTGCATTTGTAGACATGCATCAACTATCTGCTTATAGGGGTAAAGATTTAAATTAATCTTGGTTCTTATTTTCATCATGTCTCACATTCCTTAAGAGTTTTCTTGATGTGTGGTAAGATTTTAGCTTAAGTTGTTTCATATCACACATTGGTTTTAGTGCATTCCTGGATGAGACTTGAACTTTCTCATTATGTTTAGAATGAAGATCAACAATATCTCTTTCTACCCTATCCTTCCTTTTTCTCCATTTTTAACTAGATCTTCTTAGATTAATCTCATTGTAAATATACATCTTAGATTATTTATTAATCATAATTCACTATTCTTAGTATAGTATACTACATATTTTACATAGATCTACTATTTGGCCATAGTGGCTCCCAACTACCAAGTAATATAAATATTGTGAAATAGTCACTTGTTCTACCTCTATTCAACCAATAGATAACAAGATTATCACAACCCATAACTCATGCACTGAATTCCTAGAATTCTAAAATGATAAGTGTTTCTAAACATTCTGGGCACCTATGGTACACATTTAGGCATCAATAAAGTCTTTACAGGTTTAAATTCATGAATGAAATCAATGATATGATCACACTCTTACATAGAGTATTATAGAGCTTGGTTTTAAGGAATTTACAAACATGTATGTTTACATATATATAAATCATTCATAATAATAATAAATACATCAATTGGGGATAATTGATAAGTGAGTTTATTCATAAGTACCTAATAGAGGTTAATATTGTATACACATAATATTTTTAACTTTATCAAATATTGATGCTTTGCATATTGCAATAACTTATCAAGAATCAATCTATCTACGTGCACACCTTAAAGGGTACATCGAGAAAGGTGTGGGTAGACCATTTATGGTTCACAAGATTGTTTTCCCTTATTGCCACTTATTACCAATCCAACCAGCTCCTAAAACTAGTATCTCAGCTATTACTTCTCCTTTGCACATTCCTCTAATCTTTTCCCACTTTTCATTCTTATTTTCCTCACCTTAAGTCACTTTTATTAGTTGGTTTTGCTAGGTTTACTAGGTTGACCCTATATATTTTTAGGATGTTTTCTCTTAGGAATTAGGTTAGCCTTTGGTTAAACTAGCTCTGGACATAGTGAATAATTATCTGAAATTATGCTAGGTTAACTGGGTCGATCCTATTAGCCAAGATTTTTGGAAGGTTCAAGGGTCAAATCCACTTATAAATACAATATCATTTTGTCATTATTTCAATATTAAATCAAGATTTATTATTCGTTCATGCTTCTTTATAATTTGTTCTTCCACCATTCTACTTGAGGAGTATTAGCTTAGGGTTTCTAATTAGAGAATCTAGTCTTGTGAATAATTCTTGGATGATTTGGCCTTTCTTCATTATCCTTATAATCCATAACAACCTCTTTCAAATCTTTATTGGCCAAAGGATAAATTGAGTCTTAACGGGTTCACATTCAGGTAAGTATTCTCTAACTTTGTTCCTCTCTTTAGTAGATAGAAGTAGAATAAGTATTAGCTTTGAATAATATTACTCTTCATGTTCCATGTATTAGGTTCTTACTAATACTTATCTTAATTGATATTTTCCTATACATGTTTTTATTAGTTATTAACCTCTCATGTTGTACCACAAGCTTTGGTGAGCACTATATTAGATTTACTTTACTTGTTATTAATATAGGTGAAATATTAAAACTTAGGATCCCTTTAGGGATATTGTGTGATTGTGTTAGACTGGAGGCTTTGGATCCCTCCTTAGTATGGTTTATTTTGGTAAGAGATCCCTTAATCAGGTCTAGTAGATCCCCATATTGGTCATGCTCCTGCTTAACAAATGTATCCCCAATCAAAAGTGTATGGTATGATCTATCTTCTCTAAGTTAGGATTAACTTATAGACATGATAAATTTATTATTACATACAAATGCCACTTCTAAATTCTATATGACCTCTTATATAATATTTATGTTATTTACAAGATAATATTCTACAATGGCATGAATATAGTAAGTAATATACAGACTATAAAAATATATGGTTTATACCCTCAAATATCATTAAAGGAAAGTGCACAACATTTTTTAAGAGTAAACAATGCATTTTTATAATATGTGATTCAAATGTTTGAACTATAAATATAAAACTTAAGGATATCAATTCAAACTTCTACATATATTTCTAGATGGGAAGCTTGGTTCATATAATTCTAAACCTTCACTTATATGAGAATTTGTGGTGGTGAGATTGCTCAATACATGATCTCGAGGTATGTAGATGAAAAATGGGCCTTAATGAAACTAGTAAGACAGTTGATTGAGATACACAAGCTCTTGTCTAGTAATCATAAGTTTGGGATAAAGCTTCTTTGATTCATACACGTGTGCCACTTTGGCTAAAGAAAAATTGATTGATGAAGAAATGACTTGAGTCACTATTTGCTCATTTAAAAGAAGACCTTCATTTGATGTTAGAGGCATAATTCTAAATATTCTTGGTTATTCATATCAACATGTGCACCACTTTTAAGACTAATGGATGGATTGTGGTGATGAGAAAGACATGAGAATCTATGATTAACCATGATTCACTTTGGAATAGGTTATTATATTTAACATCATAGGAATAAAAAATAATATAGTAGATGGTGAAGATGCATTGGACCCATTATATGATGAAGAAGGAATTGTATCAAAACCTCTTCTAAAAGTATATCTTCATAAAAAATAATCTACTTCACTAATTGACAAGACCTAGGGTGTCTTGAACATACCCTAAAATGATATAAAACAAGATGTATTGATATTAATAAAGTAGGATTTACTCATCTGATGAAGGAGATTGAATTAAGAACTGATTATGTACAACATCAAGTAAAAATAGGAACATCTTTAGTAATAATAACTAGCAAAGATTTAGAAGAAATTGAAGAAGAAATAT
The DNA here is from genome assembly GCA_037957365.1 of Torreya grandis. Taxonomy (NCBI): domain Eukaryota; kingdom Viridiplantae; phylum Streptophyta; class Pinopsida; order Cupressales; family Taxaceae; genus Torreya; species Torreya grandis. The sequence goes on along the minus strand of JARHVA010000133.1, from coordinate 5,794,933 downwards.
AAATTAAAGCTATCTCAAAAATTGTTATAGTGAAAAATCCACTCAAGTTGAAAATAATAATACTAATTTAACAATTACCAGGTACTCCTAACATTTCTATTTCAAAATAAGTTCCTCTTGATAGTCTTGCCTAGTCTCAAACTCTAGTAACTAATACTACATAATATTTTATGGCTTTTGATATGTCCTTGCTATTTGAGTCTTTTGTTACTTCTCATATTAATAATTTAATACCATTGCCTCTTTCTCAAAATGTTGAATTTCCTCTTAAATCTTCTCCTAAAACCCCAACCTATACATTATAAAAAGAGTAAGGTGAAACTATATTAGAAAAGTCTCAACTCTTGAAAAATCTTCTTCCTTATTATGAGACTCAAAAGGAATCTAATATTACTCTTGTTAAAAAATTTCCCATTGTAGAAGTTTATAATTGGTTGAATGATATAGTCAAGAAAATAAAAAAAATTATGTAGACATTGGAGATTTATTTCAACATTTTTACAGATTTTCCTCCTCAAGTAGCCAAAAAGCCCAAAATAGTTTCTAGAATAATCATAGATCAAAAAGGAGATAGATATGTAGAGGTAACAACTCCTCCTATTGAGAAAGATAAAATAATTATTAAAGCTTATGATTATCAAATCACAAAGATACATTTAGGAAAATATACAAGAAAGGTAAGAAGGAAAATGTTCAATATGAAATTGGAACATTGTTTGAAAAATTGGTACAATATAAAGTCACTAAATAACAACTCAGAGAAAAGGTTGAGAAATTAACATCAATGGTTTAGAAACTAGTAAAACAAATTCAATCCTCCCATTCAATTGTCCATCAAATTTCTAAGATATAAACATTAAATGTTATGAAATAAATTAGTCATATGGGTAAGGCAATAGAATAATGGTCTAAAAAAAATCTGTAGCAAGGTATCACTCACATTCACATAATGATGGCCATATGTTCTGAGGTCTAATTAGAATCTGATCAACAAACCAAATTTGAAAATAAAAATGATGAAGAGGTACATAAATTGAATGAATTACTTCCCAATTTGGAATATTTTTCCTATTCTTGTCTAGATGACCTTTTTTAATAAAAGGTTATCCAAAAATAATAAGTTGTGTACCTCACTGAGTTTATAGGAGCTACCAAATTTAGGGTGTGTATTGTCAAATAAATTATTAATGAATTCAATAATTTTAAATCAATGAAGGGTGATTCTCTCCTTGAAATAATGGGATGAGTAGGAAAATTAAAATATAAACTCATTGATGATAATAGGAAACCAATTTCAAATGAGACCATTGTCAATCAGTTCAAGAATAATATAAAAAAGATCCTAACTCCCAAGTCTCCATTCAATTATGAGTCAATTCATATGTTGATAAAATAATAGAATAATTTGAATAAACTCAATATAATGCTTAAATACTAAAAGGAATAACATAGAAGATGATGGACCTATATTGTGATGCATAGATAGGTTATACATTTTCAAATGGTCAAAATCAAAACAAAGTGCTAGAAATAATGGAATATTTTGATGAATTCCAAGAGAAGAATCTACAACATGAGAAAGAGAAGATATAAATCATCCTTAGTGAAGATGATAAAGAATAATTCTACATCAGGTTTTTATCTTTCTTACAAGCTTGTAACCTATGAATCATTATTGAAATTTTTATTACACCTTCTTTTAATAGTTAATTTTTACATTGTATGTTATGCAATTGTATTGAGTTATTTTTTTAATTTTGAGTTGTGCAAATTTTCCAATCCATTTTTACAATTGATGAAAGTTTTTCATTGTACTTTTTCAAGTCATGCAAAAACACCCATGCATTTTTTCAAGTTGTGTAAATTGCTCAACATGTTTTTGTAGGTTTTAAGTTGTGAAAATTAACTAATGTGCTTTTAAAATCTCTTAAAAATGAAAAAAAATGTGTTTATGCATCATAACCATCCATTCTAGCCTATAAATATAAGTTAGAGGCTCATTTGTAGAGTTTTCTTGACAATTACACTTGCAAACAGAGAAATAAGAAATTGTATTTGCCACTTGATAAGAATCAATATAAGGAGACATTTTTCAAACTTTGTGTTTGAAATATCTTCATGGAAAATGTATGTGTATACATCCACGTGTATCTGATTCTTTTCTTTTGAAATATTTTTGAGAATATAGTTAATCAATCAAAATCATAGGAATTTTTTAATAGAATTTCTTTTTTCAATATACATTCTTAATTTTTGAAAATAGTGAAACCTTGGTGGGGTAGAAATAATATTTTTTACACTTTTTGGAAATAAATACAAAATAGTTTTCAAGTTCCTATTATCAGTAATAGACAATTATTTTGGTGTATGTTGTATGTTATTATGGACATATGATGTCTTTTCTACCAATTGAATGAGAAAGGTTTCCTTCTAGTGAAATTATCCATCCTTTTGACATTTTTAGTAAGTCTCTAAGTTTGGATTATTGTACTTTTTATTTTCCTCCTTTTCTATAAATATTTCTTCCCTCTATCAATCTCCTTTATATTCAAGTTTTTTCACCTTTTCATACTTTATATTAAAATTACTAGCCCACTAGAAACCATTTTTTTGTGAATAGTTTATTTTCCTACATTCTTTTTGGTTTTCAATAAATTTTTCTCTACCTACTAATAGGAAAGGGAATTTGTGTCGTTATTGTTGAAAAAAAACATATATTTTTCCCTTAATAAATTTTTCACACTAACAATATTACATAATAAAACTAATTATTTTGATATTTTTACATATGATAAGGTTTACATATATATAGGTTAATGACATCCTTAATATAATAAGTTAAACCTTATCACAAACCCTCATATCTCTCCTATGAATCTGTTTTAACCTTTTATATTTTTACTATGTAAATCTTAAATTAGATTAAAGAGATGAGTATGTAGCTAATTTGGAATAAAATTAGAAATTATTGATTCAATGGAATTTTCCAAAAATAGAAATTAAAAGGATAAAAGAAACTTATCTAGAGATAAATAGAGTTTTTCACAAATCAAGGTACTGGTAAAAACTAAGCAAACATAAAGGAATCTTTCATCTTTTGACTATTTGTTGAGATATAGTTCCAAATAGTAGTGCTCCTCTTAGGATAATAGTTCCATGTGGATCTAGTGTCCAATTCTGGCAATAATGTCCTTTCTATAGGCACTATATGTAACTTTTAGGGAAGTTACAAAAGATTTTGGAGGTCCTATAGGTGATTCTATATTGCTAGGGGGATCATCTATATCACTATTTTGGTTGAATATTCTCCATAACCCTAATTAATACTTGCACACATGAAATAATGAATGAATCAAATGCATAAGGGAAAGAATAAATGGGTTGTGGGATGTTATAATTATGTAGATTAGAACCCTTGTTGTCCTAGTTCATGCCTAAATTAAACCCAATGATAGGGACTCATATCATATATAATTCTCCCTCAAGGAACATGCACCATCAACTTGCATAGTATGCTAGAGTGAATTTCTCTTATGCCCTTCTTTGGTTAAGAATGAAACTGTCTAGGTGTGAAAACTTAGTATGCAGAGTATATGAGTTGCACTATTGGTTGATTTTATGTAAGTAAGTGCCAAAATAGTAAGTTATAAATGTAAAATTCCTTGTGAAAATATTTATATAGGAGGATATTTATTTTGAATATAATACCTTGTTCATTGGTTGACAAGTCATAAAAAAGATATTAAAAATATAAGAGAAATCTCATAGAGGGGTTAGAACTCAAACACAAGTGAAAAGGCCTATCAAACACTAGAGTCACAAGTGGATACTAGCATCATGTGGTCCTACTATACTAAAAGTTGTGCTAGTGTCATAAAGCTCAGAATAGAGAAAACATTAGGGAGGATAGGCTAGGGGCCCCTGTGACTAGGAAAAGGTGACCTGTGACTATTGGGTGTGTCTTAAACAAGGAAAATAAGACATAATAAAGAATGATAGACTCAAAATGACCATGTAAATAATGAGTATAACCATCATTAAGATCCTCAAGTGAAAGAGAATAAAAGACATAGTAATTATTGTTGCTTGAACAAATTAGTGTGTTTACATTTACCCCCCTTTTATTCTGGTATAGAAATGAAATGAAATTACTAGAGTAAAATAAAAAGAGGAGCATGTACCTGTACTTACATGTGTAAATGTAATATGTATTTGGCCCACTTATTGATGAGAGAAGTGGAGTGTAATATGTGAATGGGAGACACACAGTGTGGAAACCCCCTATAATGAAACTAAGTATGTGAACTAAATATGTCGAAGAACAAGGTTCACTTGACCCCACTCTAAATATGAGCATGTAAACTAAATCTATGGAGAAACAAGGTTCACTTTCCCCCACTCTAAATTTAAGTATATAAATTGGGTCTAGTGTAATGCTGTGGATCAACCACTATAGACAGTCCTATTACCCATATTGGTGACACCCTAGTGATGATACTAGTGATTATACTAAGTGTAACCTGATAAATATGTAAATGGGGATCAAGGATGTGTGCTCTACATCTTGATATCTGAGTAGTGTAACTATGTATTTGAACATCTGAGTGAACCAGTAGTTAAAACTATATATCTGTGTAGAGTGTATGTCCGAGTACCTATGTAAACTTTCATAAACCTATGTAGACATGTGCATATGTATATCTAAAAACCTATGTAAACCTATGTAGACTCATGTGTCTATATATCTAAAAATATGTACATATAAATGCAACCTATGTAGATATGTACATCTCTATATCTAAAAATATATGAATCCAAATGCCTATGTAAACCTATATAGACTCGTGTGTCTGTATATATGAAAATATGTGAATATGAATGCCTACATAAACCTATGTAGAATCATGTGTCTATTTTTTAAAAATATATGAATCTGAATGCTTGTATAAACCTGTGTAGACCGATGTGTCTATATATCTAAAAATTTATGAATCTGAATGCTTGTGTAAACCTATGTAGACCTGTGTGTATGTATATATAAAAATTATGAATTTGAATGCCTGTGTAAACTTTTGTGGACTTGTGTGTCTATATATATATGAATGAAACTCTTTATGTCTGAAGTAATTTATGCCTATTTATCCCCCCTTATGATGAGAGAGCCAATATTGTGATGAGGGTATGTAATCAAAAGTGGTAATTATTTGTTGTATTAATCTTAATTAGTAGGCGTAATGTTGTGTTAAGTTTTAATAATGTAATTATTATGTTAGATTTTATAATTGAATGTTTAATTAGATATAAGTTTTGTCAGTTATTATGTTAAATATAGTGATTATCAAAGTTGTTGCCATAATCTAAATAATGCAAATGCAATGGAGACGTGATCACACGAGATGAAGCAAGTGCACACCACGTAGATGCTAAAGTAATTTGAAATTATACAAGAAGATAAATTGCACAAGACAAAATAGGATAAAACCCAATATCTAATTAACATGAGATGGCCAAAGTGAAGAATACATATAAGAGAGCATGTAAGGTAACTCCTCCACAAAAGGTGGTCAAGGCACCCCAAGAATAAACTGTAACTCCTCCATGAAAGGTGGTGACAAGGTGCTAAGAATAGAGAAGTAACTCCCATAAAGGAGTCACTTATGACAATCTTATGACACCTATGACACATCTATGATACACATCTCCACATAAACTAGCCTATCCCACAAATATAGGAAAACTCCAAGTATGCACAAATATAATTTCCCTAATTAAATAATAGGGAAAATAAAAACCTACACTAATACCCCCCATAAGCGCAACTTAGGTGGGCAACATGGAAATATAAAATGGGTCCCAACAACTAGGCCTAATGAGGTACCCATGTACAAATGCAATCTCCCATAAGATAGAGAAAATGAGAAAACCCATAGGAAAAAAATCCTCCCCCAAAAGAGACAAAAGAAATGAAGAGGCTAGAAGGCCCCCCTAAAGATGATGTTGCTACAGATGTAGACCGCACCCCAAAAAGAGCTCATAAATGAATGAACTTGCTCTCAGTGAAAGGTTTGGTGAAGATGTCTGCAACCTACTCTGAAGACTAAAAAAATATCAAGTCAATGACTTGACTATGAATAAGCTCCCGAATGAAATGCATGTGAATCTATATGTGCTTGGTCCGCTAGTGCTGAATTGGATTCCTAAAAATCTGAATGGTACTCTGGTTGTCACAATAAATGATGGTGGGCTGCTTGATAGGAATGCCAAACTTAGAAAGAATCCCTTGAAGCTAAATAGCCTGAGTAGCTACATTAACAACTCCCCTATACTCTGCCTCTATGGATGATATAGCAATAGCATTTTGCTTCTTGCTAGACCAATTGATAGGACCAGAACCTAGAGAGAAACTATAACCAAAAGTGTACTTGCGAGTCTATGAATCACCAGCCCAGTCTGAATTTGTATATCCAACCAAGTCAACCTCTATGCCAAATCTATAATGAATCTCGTATCTATGTGAACCCTATATGTAATGCAAGATCCTCTTAGCTGCTTTCTAATGTAGCTCATGAGGTTCCTGCATAAATTTGGAGATAAGTCCCACTGTATATGATATGTCAGGCCTGGTGTGAGTCAAGTAGATGAGACTACCAACAAGTTGTCGATATCGAGTGGCATCAACCAATGGTGAAGAACAGTCAACTTCAAGCTTGAATCTTGATAGAAAGGGAGTCAGAGATGGATTGCAATCAGCCATGTGAAATTGAGCCAATAAATCAAGAGCATACTTAGGTTGTGCAAGAGAAATCCTTGAATCTAATTGTGAGATCTTGATGCCAAGGAAGTAGTGTAACAAACCCAAGTTTGTCATGTCAAATCTATCCTAGAGAGATGCCTTCACAAATAAAATAGCTGATGAAGAACTCCCGGTGATCAAAATGTCATCAACATATAGAACCAAAATCAGGAGCGAATCATCCTACCACAAGAAGTAGACATTGGGGTCAGAATAGCACCTAGTGAAACCTGCTGTGAGAAGGAAGGAATCCATCTTGGCATACCAAGCCTGAGGGGCCTGTTTGAGGCCATAGATAGATTTCCTAAGTTTGAATACTAAGGAAGAATCCTGAACAAATCTTGGTGGCTGCTCTATGTAGATCTCCTCCTCTAGGTCTCCATGAAAATAGGCACTCTTCACATCCATCTGGTGCACATCCCAACCATGTGCTGCAATAATAGCTAAGGTGAGTCAGATAGAAGTCATCTTTGCAATGGGTGCAAAGGTATCTGAGTAGTTAATTCCTACCACCTATGAGAAACCCTTGGTGACCAATTGTACCTTATACTTATCAACTGACCCATCTGCTGCAAACTTGGTCTGATATATCCACCTATATCAAACCATCTTTCTTCCCTTAGGAAGTGAAGTCAAATCCCAAGTGTGATTTTTGATTAAGGAAGAATATTCTTCCTCCATAACACTATCCCACTCAGGTACCCCCGATGCCTCTCAAAAAGTCTATGGATCTAAAACTAAAGCAAAGAAGGCATGTGGATCTCTCTAAAAATCCCCCCTGGTATGTCTATCATCTACGAGATCTCCTACCCAAGTGTTAGCACTCTCAAGTGTCTATCTAGCCCAAAGTGGCCCAGAAGTGGGCAAGTTAGGTGCTAACTCCTCATCCTCTGACTGACTAGAGGTGGATGAATCTGCATCACTATCCTCGCTATCTAAACTCAAAGAAGAAAATGTCTCTGGCTCAAGAACCTGCTGTGGCTGATCTGAATCTGATGAGGAATCATCATGAAGAAGTAGATCCAATGAGGGAGAAGAAGTGTCAAGTGTTGAGTCTTTATGACTCTCCTAAAAATGGACACTTCTCTTGATGAAAAACTCATGAGTGATTAGATCTAGAAGGTGATACCCCTTAATACCATCTAGATATCCTACAAAGATGCAAGGCTTGGACTAACATTCCATAGCTTTGCATTTCTTCTTCAGAATGTGGGCCATGGCTAGGGATCCAAAAACCCTAAGGTGCTCAACATCAGATTTCCTTTTATACCAAGCTTTAAAGGGTATTATCCCTTTCAAAGCTTTGTGAGGAACCCTATTTTGAATGTAGCAAGCATAATTAATAGCTTCAGCCCAGTACTATGGTGCTAAGGATTTGGAGTGAATCATACAGCTACCCATTTCTTTCAAGAACCTATTTTTGCATTCTACAACCCCATTCTGTGAAGGACTGTAAGTGACTGTACGCTACAAATCAATCTCCTCTATGGTGAAAAATTGCTCAAACCTATTGTTGACATACTCCCATCCATTATTAGTTCAAAGAACCTTGATGGATTTCTCACTCTATTTCTCAACAAGAGCCTTAAAGTCTAGAAATTTTTCAAACACTTCAAACTTTTGTTTGAGAAAATATATCCAAGTGTACCTAGAGAAATCATCAATGAAAGTGAGGATGTAATTGGCCCTTGTGAAAGATGGTTTGGGAAAGGGTCCTGATACATCACTGTGGACTAACTCCAAAGGTTGTGAAGCCCTCCAAGCTTTGCCTTCGTCAAATTTTACTTTGGGATGCTTCCCAAGGGAGCACCCCTCACAAAGTCCTTTTGAGAATCAGACACAAGGCAAGCCAATGACCATGTCATGTTTTCAAAGTTGCTCAAGGTGGTGGTAGTTAAGGTGGCCAAACTGCTCATGCCATAGTTTGCTAACTCCATCTGAATGAGTCAGCAATGCTATTGGAGAAGAATCAAGTGCAAAATGTGAGAAGGTATATAGCCTTGCTTGGTGATCTACCCTACCCACTGCCACTATAGTATCACTATGAAACTCCCTAATAGCCACTAAATATGGTGAAAACTCAACTCTCATGCCCCAACCAATGTGAGTGATTTGGTACACTGATAGAAGATTGGTTGAAAGAGAAGGAACACTTAGAACATTATTGAATGTTCTTCCTTCCATTTCAACTAAACCTCTCCCTGTAACAAAAACTGATGTGTCATCACCCAAACTAATTAAAGTCAAGGTACAAGGCTGTAAAGATGAAAACTCAACTAGGGGAGAGCCCATGTGGTGAGAAGCACCTGAGTCAATGACCCATGAAGATGTAGAAGCTGCTATAGCTACAAGGGCCTTACCCTTTTCTTTCTCCTTACCCTTGCCTTTTGCCTTGGTATAATCTTGGGTAGATGAATTCTGCTTGATGGACTCATGAACACCAATGTTGTGCTTCTCTAAAAGATGAGTTAGGTGATCTATTTGTTTCTGCATGCATTTGTGTTCATCATGCCCTATATTTTTACAATAGGCACACTTAACCTTCTCCTTCTTAGGTTTAGCATTGGAGGAGGAAGACTCAGTGTTATTTTTGGCAGGATTGGTGTTTTCTTTCTTCTTCTCCTGGTCCTTGTTCTTTTTCTTCTTCTCCTTTGTTGAAGTCTTATCCTTACCATTTCTAGCTATCAAATCTTGGTATTGAGTAGACTTCATTGTACCCATTTTAATTAGCTTATCTTACTCCCTAGTCAAGTTGGCAATGAATGAATCCAAAGAAGGCATTTTCCATGTAGTGCCAAGGGCACTTTTGGTGGCATGGAAAGTGGAGACAAAGACTGAATAACTTGGACCTAACTTTGAGAGAATAGAAAGGATGAGCTGATCATCTTTCTTATCTATCCCGCATTCTTTCAATTTCAATCTAAGGGCCTTAAACTTAGTGAAGAAGTCCTGTAGGGTGTCAAAGTTGCTAGGACTTAGACTTATGAGTTTGTTTTCGAGCTCATGACCTCTCATCTCATCAAGCTTCCCAAATAAGAGTTCTAAGGTGTCCCATATGTCTTTGGGAGTATTAGAGGTTTCTAAATAGAAGAGAAGTTTTGGAGACACAAACAAGCTCAGTAATCCATAGGCTTCATCACTATGGTTGTACCACTTGACCTTTTCATCATCAGTGTTGGGTTCTACTTTAGTACCTATGGTGATCCTATACAACCCTTTGCTTCTAAGAATGATTGACATTTTAACCTTCCATTCATGATATTTGAAAGGTGTTATGGGTTTAAGTTGAAAATAATCTATTTTAAGCTAAATTTAGGTGAAGTTGTGTTGATTGCAAATTGTGAAATTATGCAGAAAGGAGAATGAAAGCGAAGATTTACAAGTTGTGAAAAATAATCACACCCCCCTAAAATGTTGAGCCCCCTCCAAATATGCAAGTGCACACTCAAAATATGTTGGGCTCAGCCAAGAATGCATCTTAGAGAAATTAGTGCAAGACTTTAAGTAAACATGGACGTCAGACTTAGCCGAAAATGCGTCCTAGGAGACCCAAATTTTAGGCACTTTATAAACTAGTGCATTTTTGACAAATAACAATCCTACACTATGGAGAATTGAATTATGAACACTTTTGCAAAAAATGGCACCCAAAATTGAGCTACCGTTTGCAAGATATTAAAGGTTTAATTTCTCATAAACTAGTGTTTTTGCAAAAAATAGCACTAAAACATTAAAAAATGCCTGTTTTGAGAGAGAAAGTGGCCTTCCAACTACTCATTGGATTTGACACAGAGCGAAGAATCCAAAGGAGGTATTTGTGAGGGGGAATTGGCCTCTTGACAACCCAAGCCTCACCCTTCATCTTTGTAGGTTGAAGATACACGTTTTTTAAAAAAACCTCTAAATTGCCCTTTTTAAAAATATTTTCAACTTACTTGTTTTCCAGCATACTAAATGACACTGTAAAGTCACTAAAGTCAAAAAACATTTAAAAAAACAATTACCATCACCCAGTTCAAGTCGCCATGGACTTATATATTCTTTTCTCCACCCTCGTGGCTGCAACATTCAAATCCGTGACCAGAAGCCCAAGCCGTGACTATCTGCATGGCATTACTGAAGGACACATGAATGACTGTCTGCATGAATAGATAAGTGTCCAGCATGGCCTTGGGGTGCAATGGGTGCCATTTTTGGAGAGCGTGTGCCTCATAAGGTTACCATTGTGAGTGGGCAGCACCTGGACTAGTAGTCCTCACCCCTTTCCTCACGCTGGATGCCGTGTAGTGCCACTGCACCCTGCTGGAGTCGCACACCTCATCCTACTAGATGCCCCACACTGAAAGTGGCATCCAAGAATAGAAACCATATTTTAGATATCTATCTTTTCCTATAGAATGAAAAAAAAAAAGGAATTCTACTGCCTTTGCTGAAGCCACAACAGATTTATACAAGATGTCTTGGAAAATTTTAACTCAAAAGTAATTTTTTTAACAAGTTTTCGTATGGATTTGCATGAGTTTTCAAGAAACTCTACCAAAGATCTCAAATTCAACAGAGTTAAACAAAAAAAACTACTAAGAAAGCAAAGTAAGAATTTTAGAATAAACTAATAGCATAACCAGACACATGATTACCAAAGTGGCTCTGATACCATATCGGAGTTATTGCCAAAATCTGGATAATACAAATGTAATGGAGACATGATCACATGAGATGAAGCAAGTGCACACCACATAGATGCTAAAGCAATTTTAAATTATACAAGAAGATAAATTGGACAAGACAAAATAGGAGAAAACCCAATATCTGATTAACATGAGATGGCCAAAGTGAAGAATACATATAGGAGAGCACGTAAGTAACTCCTCCACAAAAGGTGGTCAAGACATCCCAAGAATAGACTGTAACTCCTCCATGAAAGGTGGTGATAAGGTGCTAAGAATATAGAAGTAACTCCCATAAAGGAGTTACTTATGACACTTATGACACATCTATGACACACATCTCCACATAAGCTAGCCTATCCCACAAATGTAGGAAAACTCCGAGTATGCACAAATATAATTTTCCTAATTAAATAATAGGGAAAAATAAAAACCTACACTAATAGTGATATTGTGATTTTGTGATTTTTTATATTTTATAATGATTATTATATTGATTTAACTGATATGGTATATTGCATATTGATGTCAAGTCCCATGTGCAATAAATAGTTCATAAATTGGAGCTACGGTTCTTGAGATATAGTGATAGTAAGAGATTTGTATTAGTCATTAAAATTGGTGTGTAGGGGTAAACTTAATAAGGTGGCATTGGTTTAGTATGACTTAAATAAGTCATTTGAATGATTTCACAATTCATTTGGAGCATTTGAGTTGAAATCATTATGTGTTCGAGTGATAGAAATAAGTTGAGGAGATAGATTATCATGTTATGAGGATGTCGAGGCATGTATTTAGCCTAGGGAGGAGGTTTGCCTAGTAATAAACTCAAAAATTTTCCTATTTATGTCATTTTTATTGACATTTTTACTATTTTTACTAAAAAGGAACTAGTTTAGATCTATTTTGGATAGAGTGATGCTAGTGTCCCATTCTGAGTGCTATTGTCCATGACTTGATGCTAGTGTCCAGGGTGTGGTGCTACTGTCTAGTGCTACTATATTTTGTGCAATGCTAGTATCTAGTAGTCCTAATATGTGATGATGAATATTATTGATTTGTTTCTAATGTATATTATTTTCTATCGGGTTGAGTTTTATTTTGTTTATGTTTGATTTGGTTGTAATTTTATAGGTTCATGCCTGCATGAGTGAGTTCTACACAAGGAAGATGATGAATACTTTGTGGGGTTTGACCTTAGCTGATGTGGTGATAGAGATGCTTGAGAGATAAGACCTAAGATATGTTAATTTCCTAAAGCCTATGCCCTTGGATAAACATATGAGTAATACATTATGTGAGAGATTAGATGCAGACACATGCACATTCTAGCTACCTACTGGGGACATGATTGTTACATTAGAGGATGTATATCAAATTCTATTATTTTTTATCTTTAGGTAGAAGGATATATTTTAGGAGGCCACTAGTCCTCAAGCCATGTAACAAGAATATAGATATTTATTTTCCATATGAACATGGACTCATCATATGGGGATTCAAAGTGATATATTGTTGACTTTGATTATGATTGTCAATGTTCCATGATTATCGAAGTTCTTAGTTATGTTGTTATCTTCATTTTTTATTATATATGGGAGTGGTGTCTCAATTCAATATAGGATGCATGAGATATTTTAATACATCAAGGATCATGACACACTATACTCTTGGGATCATATAATGCTATCTCATCTATAAAAGGATCTATACCATTTTACATAAAAGATGTACAGTGGGGGTATAGGTGCATCAATGTTACTACACTATTGGCCATATGAGCATATATTTGTGAATAAGCTAGTGGCATGTGCACAAGATGGATGGGATCATCCATAGGTGTTTGTATAGAGATGGTTAGGCATAATTAATGCACTAAGGAGGATCACTACATAATGTCAACATTTGTTAAATAGATTGATAATAGAAGATATCATCTAAAGACCCTACAAGGGATATCAAGGGTGGATTGAGGATAGTACATAGCTAAGGTAGTTTCAGGGTAGTTGTTAGTTACATGATTGCTAGTATAAAGTATATGAGTCATTTTAGTATAAGAGGAGTACCTGATAGTTTAGTGTTTTGTAAGATGTACCCTTAGGACCTGTGATATGGTTAAGGAGTTCCAAGGCTCCTAAAAGACTAGGTAATATCATTATGCCATCTATTGTTGAGTTAGATCCCATTCCATTGATGGAACATGACCCTAATATTGAGATACCAGATATCGATGATATGGGAATGACTGAGGCCTGCTCACCCTGGTGGAGTGACCACTACTAGACAACTCTATTTTTGAGAGGTGGGATGATTGTGTAGGATGTAGATCCCCTGAGGGTTATTTATTGTAAGTTAATAACATGTTTGTATGTTTTGTGTAACATTGTCTATGTGTTTATATGATATTATTATTATGAACTATGTGGATACTTATAGGTTGAAGAGATGATGAGTACTAAGAGGTCACCATTGATTCGACACTACATGAATTGACATGACATATCCCTGATGATGCCATGGAAGATTAATTAGTGGAATGAGGGCCACCAATGTTATTAGGGTGATTTCCCATTTAATTCATCAAGAGGTGATAGTGATTGTGGAATACAAGTGAGAAATAATAGATAGAGATAAGGAACGTGCTGAGTTGCATAAGCATACCATGCCCATACCTGATACTCTAGGTGGGGCTAGTAGTCAGATAGTATATGAATACATACAACTTCAATGAAATCATGCCAAGTGTATGGCTGAACTAGGCATATATCAAGAAAGAAAAATTATATAGAGTCATAAATCAAGGTCATGTAGAGATAGTGGGACCTCTATTTCTAGTTTCAATGTATCTAAGAGTGAGAGTAAGGAAGTTGGTCCTAATAGTTAGGATCACATCATTAAGTGATACACCACATTTGTATCGAAATGGTATTTTGAGTTATATATATGGATAGTTTTTTTTAGATTTGGCATTATGTTCATTGGCAACTGGCTCATGTTATATTGTATATATTATTATGTGTTAAATTGGTTTGATTGTTTGAAATGTTGAGATTTGTAATTTGTTTTTATCGGATAAAATTTAATGGATTTGTATCTATTTTATGTTTGTTTTAGGCATATGTGTAGTAGATTAAGTCTATTTGATATATATATATATATATAATATTCCATAATATGTCTGTGTGTATAACATGTGATGGTGGTATGTCCTATCTAAACCCAAATGGCATGGGAAACCAATGACCATATTGCTCATGTTATTTTAATGTAGACAAAATCTACGAAACTGGAGCTACATGTGATGCGCTGCAAGTACGTGAATCTGTAGACTCTGGTGCAAAAATATTGATTGGTTGACACTCTAAAACTTCACTCTAATTTGCATGATTTCTTGAAAATATCTTAATTAGTGTACAAAATGAAGTTAGGTTCTAATCTCTATAATTATTTCCATATATCTTGATTAGTATTGGAACTAAAACTATGCCCTTGGGTTTGTAGTTGTTCCCATATATCTTGATCAGTGTATGTATTAGAGGTATATTATGAGCTCTTTAATTATTTCCATAGATCTTTAGTAGTGTTTGATCTAAAATTGTGCCCTTGGGTTTGTAGTTATTATGAAATATCTTGATTGGTGTATGCACTGGAGGTGCATCCTGAGCTCTATAAACTAGTTTTCATCATTGTTGAGGCTATGGTGTATGGGAATGATCATAAATGGGTATCCTATAAGTCAAAAGGATATTATGATGAGTAACTAATGGTTCCTTACAAAGGAACATTCTGGGATAACTTCATCATAGAATAGTGTGATCTAGAAGAGTATGGTGAATTAGGTCTCAGTGCCCCCTATGTAAACTCTATGATGCCTCAAGAAACATACTAGTCTATTTAAGCTCACAGTGTAAAATAATGATCATTTAAATGTCCATTTATCTATTGAAAATGAAAATATGGCTTGCATGGTACCCAATGCAAATGGTGTGGTGGATGATGATTATTAGAAGGAAGTGTGATCATCCCCCTATCCAATAGTGTAAGTAGAATGTCATGAGGCCCAACCTTATCTAAAAATTATATAAACCCTTTGTGTATATCCTATGTTATACTCACTTTATAAGGTGCTATTTAGAGCGGCTCTTTGCCCTTATTGAATATTTTTATTGGTTGTTTTTGTGCCACTAGTTTTTGAATTAGAAGTGGAGTAGGTTGTTATACTATATTAGATGGATAAGGCCCTGAGGGGTCTATAGCCAAATATACCTCTGACTACGTAATTACTAATCCCAAATATGCAACTACTATTAAAGGTGCATTTCACATATGTCTGAATGATTTAGATGTTTGATATAACAATCTCTCTTTCAGAGGATAGATTAAACTTATAGTAAAGATATATTATACTTCTAAATCTATTGGTTGATAAATCAGTTGATGTAAACAAGCTTAGAATCATAGAATGTATTCAGATGTATGATCTATCTCAACCTAATGTAATGAAGGTAAAATCATGTGTGTGACTAGAGGTCCCTTATTTTCTATGTAATGCCTGAGAAAGACTATCTATAGTTCCTCATATGTATGTAAAGATCCATTAGGGATTGTATGCTATAACCAATCTAGTGCTTTTTCATTTATGGACTTTGGAAATAATTTTATTAGAGTTAACTTATTTTTAATATGGACCATGGAATATTTCATAAGCCTAAAGGTGTAAGTATGGATCTCTATGTCCATAAAATATAAGTAACACCGGTATCTAAAAGTTATGTGTCAACCTTGTAGTTGAGATTCTACATGAAATAAGGTTACTATGTATAACATTTTCATTAGCCTAAGATCATTATGCTTTGTTATCCAATGTGAGATTATGTACTTATTGATGTAAATCACCATCAACATGCATTAAATAAATTAACACTTGTGAAGGTATATGATCGTTATCAAGGGGTTTATTTGATGCTTGAATTTTTTTTAATCTTAGACATTGGTAAATTGTATTGGAAATATTTTTTAGAGAGGGTTGGTTGATTCTCAATAACCTTTGGAGGTGTGATAAATAGGACCTAGTTAGAGGGAAAAGGTCTACTGCCCTCATTTAGGTTAGTTTGAGATACAGGTTCTAGTGTAGTATGGGGGGTTAAGGGGGATTCATTGGTATCTTTTATATTGTTAAGTTTTGAAGGAGTATCACATGTTAGTTCAATAGAAGGTCCTTTATTCTCTATTGAATGAAATTTATTAACATAAGAATGTGTGTGTGTGTGTGTGTGTGTGTGTGTGTGTGTGTGTGTGTGTGTGTGTGTGTGTGTGTGTGTGTGTGTGTGCATTTACATCTAACCTAGTATTTGGTTGAATAAGAGAGATATGTGAGGTAATAGAAGAAGTATAAGGTGTATATTTTATGTCATCTTTACATAATCAAAATAATCATCATTATCCCATGGTTCATCAAAATAATAATTTAATTGATTTATATAAGTAATATTAGAATATTTATCATCCACATTCTCATTAAGGGAAAGAGAAGAGGAATATTTCAACATTTTACTACTATGTAATGTGTCACCATATGTAGATGTAATGCAAGGCATTTGTTCACTATTTATTTTTGAAATATAAGCATGATTATCATTTTAAATTTTAGAATCAAGGGAAATTTTTTAGATATGTCATGGTGATGTCATGGAGGTGTCCTGGTGAGTGGATGAAGTTTTTTGATAGATTAAGTAACAATGACAAAGTGTGTAATGTGTTTGTTTTAGTGTGCTTGAAGTTGGGTAGGTTGATCTTCAATTTTGGCATGGATAGAGATGTTCAACGATGATTATGGAGTATTAAAATGTGCAAGGGGTCCTATAAGAGGTTTTATATGATTGGAGAGCCTGTGTGCATAATTTGAATTCATCTAGTAGTCCATAGTTTTCATCTAGACATTTTGAGTTCAGTGGTAAAAAATCTGAGTAGGCAGTTTGATAAAATCACCATTACCATGTGTGGATGAGTCAGGGGGAGTTGTTTATATGTTTGTGATAACATTAGTCCCTAGTTATTATGCACTAAATCTTAGGTCATGCACCTAAGTGTAATCAAAGATATATGGGTTTAAAGTTGGGCTCCCAAGTATTTTGATAGTGTTTTTCCATAGCCAAATTGGCAATGTGGCAAGAAGAGTCAAGTAAGAATTTTGAAGGTGTCATATCTCACACATGTAAACATTTAAAAATAATATGATAATATGGGATTTTTTAGTTTTGAGCCTTATTTATTTGTGCAAAATTTTAGGTCATGCACTAAAGCACAACAAAAGTTATGCAAGTACAAATTTGGCCTCCTAGGTAGTTTTTGACATAGTTGGTTTTGTGGCAAAATATTTTGAGAAGGAATTTTAATGGAGATATATCTCACTCATGTGAATGTTTCAAAATTAGTTTGATATATGGTTGGATTCTCTTTCTAAAGGTGATCATATGGTCCAAATTTTAGATCATACATCTAAACACAGAAGAAGTTATTAAGGTTCAAGTTCGCTACTCAGACAGATTGCAATGATCCCCATACTTAGTCAATTTTACACAAGGTGATGCTTGATAAATTCTTAAAGATATTGACGATGCATGTTTGTTCCAAGATGTTAGGAAATTGTAAGATGGTAGGAAGTGCTCAAGGTTTAACACTGAGTAGAGATAAAGATCAAGCTTTTTCCAAGGATCAACAGTGAGAGGGTGATCATATAGATAGAGATAAATGGTGTGTATTAAATTTAAGAGTTCAAATTGATAGTTTTTTAGATTTGTTAAAGACCAAGATACGTATAGGATATCGATGAAGTACATGAGGTCAAAGTTTCTAGAGTAAAAAAGATGAGGTCAATTATTAGATGTTTAACATTTGAGCATTGGCACTTATACATTAAAGTTTGGAGAAGATTGATGGTATGAGATTGATATAAAGTTGAGAGGACATGAAATGTGAGCATAGTGTTATAAGTTTAACTGTGATTGTTTGCATTTGAATATTTGAATTTAACAAAGGGAAAAACTATTTTATGGTTTTTAGATCATATCTTTTGATCAATGATGAATTTACTCATAGTGTCAAAATAAAAGTGATAGAGGACTCTAAGAAACATCTTTAAATATGAATTTTAATGACTAATTATATATACAGAGAAATATATTTATCTCAAAATTTGATTATGTGTTTATTCATGTTCTATAAGTAACCTAAGAAGGGTAATTGAGCTCGTTTTGATGTTTTTTTGATATATCTTGATGAATTAGTTATTGGAGAGTGTTTTAGACTCCATAAGGATGCTATAAATGCATTATGAAGGTTTGATCAATCATATTAAATGTGAAATTTTTTTGAAGTCAATAATGTTTTCATTCATAATGGTTGTGTGTACAAAAAAGTGTTTGAGCTATTTGTGCTTAAGCTAAAGGGTATTGTGGTGGCTATTGGCACTTAAGGGGGATATATAGATCATGTATAATGGGTCCATGCTATTGGAAAGTGTTCCTATGTTATTTGTTTACTTATAGAAGTGTCAAAGAGATGAATGGGTCCCCATAGGACCTAAAAGTGACTTAAGCCTATTTAACAGTGGATTGTGCTTATGTGTGACCTATGTAACATTCCTTAAGGGTGAAGGCATGTATGGTGGCTAACCAAGATGTTCATAATTCATGATATATATATATATATATATATATATATATATATATATATATATATATATATATATATATATATATATATATATATATATATATATAGTGAAATCAAATATGGTGATTTCTAAAGGTGTGTAAATAGAAGTGAGTGAGAGTTATACAAGGTATTTGTGAGAGTTGTGGAGCAAAGGAGAGGAAGAGTGCCTAGTAGATGAGTTGATAATTAGAGAAGATTGAAGATTGTGGGTATATCATATAGGTCATATTTTTGATGTCTAAATAGTGCTATTATAGTTTAAGGATATGTGAAGAGGTACGAGTGTGCATATGAGGATAGTTTGAGTGAAGGAGAGATATTGTGGCATGCATATGTGAGAGGCATGTTTGAGATAGAAAAGTGTTTATGTAGTGGTTATATATTAGTGATCCATCATCAATAATTAAAGACATTAGTTCTAAGGTGGAGGTGTTCAAAGGAGGTTCTAAAGGTTTTGATATTCTTTAAGGGTAGTTGCTCCTTTTGAAATAAGTGCTTCATTAAAGGCCTTTGGTTAGGAGGACATGATCAAGGCTTGTTGGTCTAAAGGAGTTGATCATTCTCTTATTTGTAATTTATTATAGGATAGTAGTCCATTTTTTGCAAACTTGAGAGTGGGTTTTATTCGCCATGAGGGTTTCCCATAGGAACTTTGTGTTGTGTATTTGATCTTCTATATGCATTGAATGATTGAGCTCTCTTGTTATTGTTGGTTCATCAAGTTAATCTATGATAATTATTTAATAGTTTGAAAGGACTATAATTGAAATTGAAATATTTGGGATCACTGATTCACCCCCCTTCTTAGTGATTGTAACTCTAAAAATTGGTATAAGAGTAGGTCCTTCTTGAAAATTTAACCAGTAGAAGGTGATCAAAGGTAAAATGGTTGATAAAGAGGTTGTGACTTGTCTTCAAGACAAACTAGTATGTGATTTATCAAATGTTAATTCGAGCATGGATGTTGTGAAGATGCAAGTGAAATATCTAGAATCAACAGTCAAGAATCTGCAGGTCATGATGGTTAGTGGTCTCAACCAAAAGGAGGAATAATTTAAAAATAATGTCATGACTTACTTAGATATGCTCCTATCCAAGGACAAAATGGATTTTAGCTCCACCAAAAGGTCAAAAATGAAAATTCATGAATAGTTAATGATTAAGAGAAAGGTAGGTCAAATTTGAATGATGTATTCAATGGTTACTACTTATCCTACAATCAATTTGGTCATAGATATAGGGATTGTGCTTTCTATCCATAAATGAAAAGGAATCTTATATGCTACAATTTTAACCAACAAGGTCATATTTCAAAAAATTACAAACTAGATTTTTTGTAAAAAAGATATACAAGTCATTGACACCATCAAATGGTTCAAGAAGACTAAGTCTAAGACTGAAGAAGAAAAGAAGTAGAATTCAAGTGGTCCATCAATGGAAGAGTCAATGTTTGTTAAGATAGCCTTGCATACGCAATAATATCGGAACAAGAGATGGTTCATAGATAGTGGATGCTCAAATCCAATGATAGGAGACAAGAGCATGTTTATCTCCCTTAGGAAGACCAACCTTAGTTCATTGATATTTGCTGACAATAAATTTGATAACATAGTTGGCAAAGGTATTGTGAATTTGGATAATGGTCATTATAGGACTGAGAATGTCTTATATTTAAAAGGTTTGAAACATAATATTTTAAGTGTGAATCAAATGTGTAATCAAGTAAATGTTGTAACTTTCCATGATGATGTTTTTGGAGTAAGAAATGTTGGAAAATTAGTTGCAAATGTTTATAAAATAGATAACAACATGTATGTATTCTATAAATCAAAGAAGGAGGAGTGCTTCATGAGTAAATTGGAAGAAAGTTGGCTTTGGCATATAAGTCTTGGACATATAAATTTTGATATCATGGTAAAGATTAGTTTAAAGGGATTGGTAACGCATATGCCCAAGGTTTCTAAGATTCCTCATTCTCTTTTCAAGGCATGTCTTCATGGAAAGCAAACCCAAAAAAGATTAAAATCCAAGGAGTTCTTCATTACAAATCTATTAGAGTTGATCCATATTGATATATGTGGACTTATGAGAACCCAAAGTATTTAAGGTAATAGCTACTTCATGCTTCTCATTGATGATTTTACTATGATGACTCGGATATTTTTTATTAAATAAAAATCAGAAGCTTTTACAAAATTTATGGCATTTAAAGTGCTTGTAGAAAATGATAAAGGGTCAAATATCAAGTGTATAAGATCAAACAAAGGAGGTGAGTTTTGGTCTCATGAATTTGATGATTTTTGTGAAAAATAAGGGATAAGGAGATAATATTTTGATGATATAACACCACAATAGGATGGTGTTATTTAAAGGAATAATAGGAATACTCAAGAGATGAGTAAAACCATGCTTCAAGATTCTAAACTATTAAATGGTTATTGGGAAGAGGCAACCAACACTTTAGTTTACATCCTAAATAGGTGTTAAATTAGAGAAAATTGTCATAATACTCCTTATGAGTTATGGAAGAATAGAACATCTAATGTTAAACATTTTAGAGTGTTTGGGAGGAGGTTCTTCATCAAAAGAGATGAAGAGAATCTTGGAAAATTTGATTCAAGGTCTAATGAGGGAATCTTATTAGGTTACTCCTCTATTAGTATTACCTATAGGTGCTTCAACAAGAGACTTCAAAAGACTATTGAAAGTTAAAATTTAAGGGTAGATGAGACTAATAGAGCTAAAAAGGCAAAATTGTAGGTAAGTGACTTAATTTAGAATGTTAATGCAAATAATGATGAGTTATTTGTTCAAATAGATGATGAAGATGAAGAGGAGGAAGAAAGACAAGATTATAAATCTCCATATAGAATAATTTAGAAAGATAATCCAATCTCTCAAATTATTGGAAATGTTGGTGTAAGGTTGCAGACTAGAAGGAAAATGTTGATCAATCAGAATCAATAAGACTCAGCTCTACTGTCCATAATTGAAACCCAAACATTCATGGAATCTAGAAAAGATGAAATTTGGAATGATGAAATGAATGAATAAATAGATCAAATAGAAATGAATGAAACATGGGACTTATTTTTTAGACCAAAAGATAAAAATGTGATAGGTACCAAGTGGGTTTTCAAAAATAAGATGAATGAGAAAGGAGAAATCACAAGGAACAAGTCTAGATTGGTTTGTAAATGATATGCTCAGGTTGAAGGAATATAGTTTTATGAGACTTTTTCTCCTATGGCAAGAATGGAAACAATTAGACACTTCTTGGAATATACAAGATTCAAGGTTTTTAAGGTATATCAAATGGATGTGAAATCTGCATTCTTGAATGACAACTTAGAAGAAGTCTACACTGAGTTACCTGAACGATACTTCATGTCAAGTAATCAATATTTTTTTAATAAACTGAAGAAGGCTCTATATGGTCTTAAACAATATCCTAGAGCTTGGTATGATAGGTTGGATAAGTATCTTTTCATTCAAGGTTTTAAAAAGGGGGTAGTTGATAGTAATTTATACATTAAGATAGAAGGAAATAATCAATTGATTGTTGTTGTATATGTTTATGACATATTTTTTGGATGTGACAATGATAAAATAAGTAGAGAATTTGTAAATACTATGAAGACTGAGTTTAAAATGTCAATGTTGGGAGAACTATTTTTCTTGTTAAGACTACAGATTAATCAATTTCATGTAGTGATAGTCATTTCAAAAGATAAATACATCAATAATATTCTAAAGAAGTTTAACATGATGGATTGTAAGCTAATTGGTACTCCAATGATCATAGGTTACAAGTTAAGTAAGCTAGATGACTTAACAAAATTTGATCAAACTTTGTATAGATCCATGATTGGAATTTTTATGTACTTTACTATATAAATCTTGATATCATGAAAGAAATGGGTCTTTTAGGAAGGTTTCAAGCTGATCCTAGAGAATCTCACTTAAAATCAGTCAAAATGATCTTGAGATATCTCAAAGGCACCATAGAGTATGGTTTATGGTATCTCAGGAGTAAAGAATTCTCTTTGAAATCTATACTGATGCATATTGGGTATGTTATATGGATGATAGGTGAAGTACCAGTGGTGGGGTCTTATTCATGGGGGAATACTTGGTGTCTTGGATAAACAACAAATATTCCTCAATTTCTTTATCAATTGTAAAATTTGAATATATAACAGATGTTTCTTGTTGCATGCAAGTCATGTGGATAAAACAAACTGTGAAAGATTATAAGGTAAGATAAAATGAACCTTGTCTTATCTATTGTGATAACATTAGTGTAATTAGTATCTAAAATAATCCTGTTATTCACTAAAAACCTAAGCACATTCTTATTAGATATCATTTCTTAAGAGAACAAGTGAATAATCAAAGTGTTAAGTTGAAGTATGTGCCTACAAAAGAGAAGCTTGAAGATATTATGACCAAGACATTATCAAAATCTATATTTGAGTATATAAGACAAATCTTGGGTGTCATTTATTACTATATGAATCAATATAAGGTATTTATTTAAGGATGACCAATAAGTTCATGAGCTTGCTCTAGAGGTTTATAAATAAGCTATATGTAGATGCAGAGTTGGTGGTCATAGAAGTGTCTTGAAAGAGAAGGTTAGTAACCCTACATGGTGGTTTTTCATGATTTATGGAGATTTGAAGATGATCAAGTGGTGAAATTGATCATAAATCTTAAGGGGAGACCCTCTCAAATGTTTTTTGGTGAGTTTCATCAGATGTTAGTGTTTTATGTGTTTTATCTTCATTGGTTGCAGTGCTTGATATAAGAGAGTGTTGACATGGAGCAAAAGGAAGGTGTTAAGGAAATAATAGGTAGGATCAAGGTAAGGGGGAGTTTGTATCATATTTTTAAGATGGTACTCTCCTGTTGGTGGTATTCTTATGTCCTCAAGATTAGATTGTGCCCACTCTATCATTATGTCAAAGGGGGAGAAATTTTCCTATTATGAGAGTGCTTAAAGAGAGATAAAGTGAGCTATATGATGTTTATTGATATCAATGATAAGGGGGAGATTGTTGGAGAGTTTTAGTGATTTCATGGTGATGTCAATGAGGTGTCCTGGTGAGTGGATTAAGTACTTTGATTACCTAAGTAACAATGACAAAGTGTGCAATGTGCTTGTTCTAGTGTGCTTGAAGTTGGATTGGTTGATCTTCAATTTTGACATGGATAAAGATGTTTAGGGATGAGTATGGAGTATTGATAATGTGAAATGGGTCATATAATTGGTTTTTTATTATTTGAGAGCTTGTGTGCATAAGTGAAATTTATCTAGTAGTCCATAGTTTTCATCTAGACATTTTGGCTCTAGTTGTATAAAATCGAAGTAGATAGTTTGATGACAACTCCATTGCCTTGTGTCGATGAGTCAGGGGGATTTTTTCATATGGTTTTGATCACATTAGTCTATAGTTGATATGTTCTAAATCTTAGGTCATGTGCCTAATCATGGTCAAAGATATGTGGGTACAGAGTTAGGTTTCCAAGCATTTTGATAGTCTTTTCCTATACTTTGCCAAATTTACAATGTGGCAAGAAGAGCTGAGTAATACTTTTGATGGTGGAATATCTTTCACATATGGATGTTTAAGAATAAGATGATCATATGTGTTTGTTTATTTTTGATCCTAGTTGATTTATACTAAATTTTATGCCATGTGTTGAAGAATAACAAAAGTTATGCAAGTGCAAAGTTGGCCTCCCAGGTAGTTTTTGACATAGTTGGCTCTGTGGTAGAAATTTTTGAGAAGGCATTTTAATGGTGATATATCTCAACTATGTGAAGGTTTCAAAAATAGTCTTATATATCGTTGGATTTTCTTTTCAAAGGTAATCATATGGTCCAAATTTTAGATCATGCATCTAAGCGCAGAAGAATTTATTGAGGTTCAAAATTGGATACTTAGACAGATTGCAATGGCCCCCATAATTATTCAATTTCACACAAGGTAATTTTAAATCAACTCTCAAAGAGATTGATGATGAACATTTTCTCTAAGATATTAGGAATAAGCAAGATGGTAGGAAGTGCTTGAGTTTTAACATTGAGTAAATATAGAGATCAAGCTTCTTCCAAAGATTAATTATGAGTGGGTGATATTAAAGATAGAGATTAAAGGTTTGTATTAAATTCAAGAGGTCAAATTGATAGATTTTTAGCTTTTTTAAAGACTTATCTATGTACAAGAGATCGATAAAGTGCATGAGGTCAAAGTTGTCAGAGTACACAAGATGAGGTCAACTATCATATGTTTAACATTTGAGGATTGGTGCCTATACATTAAATTTTAGAGAAGATCAATGGTGTGAGATTTATCTAAATCTTAGAGGACATGAGATGCGATCATAGTGTTTGAATTTTAACTATGACAGTTTGCTTTTGAATATTTGAATTTAATAAAGGGAAAAACTAGTCTGTGGTTTTTGGACCATATCTTTTGATCAAGGATGAATTTTCTCATGGTGTAAAAATGAAAGTGGTAGAGGAATCCAAGGGACATCTATAAATATGAATTTAAATGACTAATTTTATATATAGGAAAATATATATAGATCCAAATTTGACTATGTGTTTGTGCATGTTCTAAAAGTAACTCGAGAAGGGTTGTTTTGATGTTTTTAGATATATCTTGATGAATTAGTTATTGGAGAGTGTTGTATACTCCTTAAGTATGATATGAATGAATTATGAATATTTTATCAATCATATCTAGTATGAATAACGTTTTTAAAGTCTACTATGTTTTCATTCATAATAATTATCTGTACAAAGAAGTGTTTAAGCTATTTATGCTTAAACTAAAGGGTATCGTGATGGTTATTTTCACTTAAGGGGGACCTATAGATCATGTATAATGGGTGAATTCTATTTGAAAATATTCTTATATTCTTTGTTTTGTTAGAGAAGTGTCAAAGAGATGAATAGGTGTCCATAGGACCTGAAAGTGACTTAGGCTTATTTCAAACTGGATTGTCCTTAAGTGTGACTTATATAAGATGCCTTAAGGGTGAAGGAATGTATGGTGATTGACCAAGATGTTGATAATTCATGATATCTCTATATATAGTGAAATCAAATATGGTGATTTTTAGAGGTGTCGAAATAGAAGTGAGTGAGACTTGTGCAAGGTATTTGTGAGATTTGTGGAGCGAAGGAGAGGAAGAGTGCCTAGTTGATGAGTTTATAATCATAGTAGATTGAGGACTATGTGTATGACCTATAGGTCATATTTCACTATTCAAATATTTATCTTGTATTTTGAGGATATGTGAAGAGGTCTGAGTGTGCATATGAGGATAGTTTAAGTGAAGAAGGAGAGAGATTTTGACATGCCTATGTGAGAGGCCTATTTGAGATAGAGAGTGTTTATGCTGAGGTTAGAAAATAGTGATCCATCATCAGGTGTTTAAGACATCATGTCTAAGGTGGAGGTGTTTAAGGGAGGGTATAAATGACTTTATATTCCTTAGGGTAGTTTCTCCTTCTAAAATAGTTGTTTCACTAAAGGCCTTTGGTCAAGAGGACATGATCAAGGCTTGTTGGTCTAAAGGATTTGATCAGTCTTTTGTTTTTAATTTCTTATAGGATAGTATTCCATGTGTTGTATACTTTAGATAGGGTTTTATTATCCATGAGGGTTTCCCATAGGAACTTTGTGTTATGTGTTTGATCTTGTGTATGCATTGAATGGTTGAGCTCTCTTATTATTGTTGCTTAATCAAGTTGATATATGCTAATTGTTTAATAGTTTTAAAGGACTACAATTGGAATTGAAATATTTGGGCTCAATGATTCACCTCCCCTATTTATTGTACCTATAACATAAAGGAGAATTAAAAATATGTTTTCTTTTTGCATATTATGACATATAGGAGAAGATTTAGACACATTCACATTATCAACTTGTTTTAAAGAATCATTTCATTGAGCCTAGAATGTGAAAGAAGGTGTTAAAATAATTTTATATACCTTAGTTTGTGCATTTATAAAAGGTGTAATATCATTAGTACTTGATTTTTCAAATGTAACTGAGAAGAGTAAAGAATATGCATTGTTCTTATCTACTTTACTTGAATTATGCATAATTGATTTTTGTGTAGTGCACTTATATTGATTTATTTTGAATAATGAAGTAGAAAATTTTATTGAAAAGCTAGGATCACATTATAATAAAACACTACCAACAAGATGTTCTTTTGGCATTATATTTTTTATTTTGATGAGCAAGAGAAAAGTGAGAGGAGAGAGAGTATCTATTATACCCTCATGTTCATTTTCATTATCATGCTCATAATAATCCTCATATCCATCACTATAAAAATAGTCGCAATCATCATTATAGATGAAGTCATTATTATGCTCTAATGTACAATATTTAAAATTAGTCCATTCATTGTTATAATCATGAGAACAAATCAAGAGTGCATCAAGTGCATGAGGGGTAGAAGACTTTTTAGATTCCATTTTAAAATTGCTAAATAAGATAGTGTAAAAAAGGAATGACAAAAACACAAGAGGTAGAATATAATCTAACATAAGTATGTGTGATATGTGTGAAATTTTGATCAGTGTAAAAACCCCATTGGATTTTACTAGAATAGGGCAATTTTTGTTTTTAAAATAATTACACAATTTAACTAACAGATTTCATCATGATGAAACCTACATAGAGTGATATTTAACTAAACAAATTAATTTCAACTAACCATTAAAATGTATATATCTAATCTATTTAGATAATTATCACAATAATAATATCAAGAACAAGAATAGTTACAATGTTGAATACAAAAATGAAGACTGCATTTATTTCATAAGAGTATTATCATAAATTTAGTTACAGCTGATAAAATATTACAACCAACTATTGTAATGGTACATATGAATAAAAAATACATTTTTAGAATAATAAATGTCTTAATAATAATATACAATGATACAAATATCCATGGAATATGTGAGTCTCAATGAACTCATAATATCCATAAGTAATATCAAGTGTAGTCACTAATGAATTAATATTGAGGGGAGGGAGAGCATCATCCAACTACTTTTCCACACCAACCATGAACCATCGATCCACCACACAATCTTCCAACTAAGGAATGACCCTCCCTTCATGGATGGATAGATAACGATGATGCATAATCTAGAGTGATAACTAGAACCTGTGTGATGTAAGATAACTAATGCATATGTATATCATCAATAAACCCATTCTAACATGATATCATACAAACATATAAACTAAATCAAACAAATGAAATGAAAATGTTTAACAATAAACACCACTTTTTTCAAAGTTTTCATATAGTTATTGATCTCATGGATCAATCAGTTTCACAAACACCACTCAATAAGATTACAACTTTTTGCATTTGGTGACACTAATTAAGCAAGAATAATCCATCTCACTTACTTAGGGCCATTAATATAAGATTTGGTTATACATATAATAATATTAAAACCAACAGATTCATAAAGAATATTCCCTACAAGAAAATAACTATGTGCTAAACTAATAAATATCAAAACATTCATTTAATCTATCAAATGCAATGTAATGAATCTCAACACATCTAATTTATTACAACATAATAAACAAATTTCTAAACAATCATTAATAAAATCATAAGACATGTATCATGACATCAAGTTACTAAAAACATTAACTTGCAACTCAAATGTTATGTCATCCATCCATATAACATTAATTAACAACTTATTTCTTTATTCTTATATACCTAAAGTAAAAAATAAGCCATTACAAACACTAATAACATCATATGGTTTTCATTTAATCCTAAATACCACATATTTAAATGTTCCTTGAAATTAATAAACATACATTTACATTTAACTTGGATATGTATATCTATATATGGTATACATTAATTAGATTTTTATTAAAACAAAAAATCATTGTTATACCATAAATTCATTTACACATTCATCATTCAGCTAAGTCTTAGCAAATTCAATCAACAACTAGTATATAAATAGTTGTGTAATGTATACTCAAAATAGATATAAGTTTTGTCTATAATCTATGAGTATCATGTATACTATATTATTATACTTAACATTATAACTAAATTCCTTCAAATTATAATTAACCACTTAAGTATGGTGTTTTTTCACTATGTACTATATCATTAAAATAAAAAATCCATAATTTTCATATCAAAATACACACCATCTTTATTTCTCTCTCTCTCTCTCTCTCTCTCTCTCTCACACACACACACACACACACACACACACACACACACACACACACACACACACACACACACACATATATCAGATTTATTTATATGGAATATCTTATTCAAGGTATGCAATCCTAATATATATAGCTAATTAATATAAAAGCATAGATGAATATTCAACAGATATTTATATGTATATAGATTCATAATTATACATTTTTTTGTGAGTTCAAAACCATATCCAGTCATTATAGAAGCATTTAAACAAAATAGGTTCTTACAATAGTAACTATGTTACTGAAGATTTAATCTCTCTTCATTCATTGTAAAGACAAAAGACTCAATATCAAATATATTATAAAAAATATTTCATCTAGCCATTAATACATCCATTATATTTAGGATTCAGGTAAAATATAAGTTCATCCTCATTTAATATAGAAGTTCACAAAATTATCTACATTTTACCTAGTCTTGTTATATATTCAAATAGATATGTGAATATCTTCAGGGTATTCACCCTGTAGAGTTTTCTTAGGATTCAAAAATTAATACAACAAAATTTAATATGTAAATAAAATAACCATTGTCCTACTCACCACACACACACACACACACACACACACATATATATATACATACATATACATATATATATATATATATATATATATATATATATATACATATGTATATATATATATATACATATGTATATATATATACATATGTATATATATATATATGTATATATATATATATATACATATGTATACATATATATATATGTATATATATATATGTATATATATATACATATGTATATATATATATATATATATATATATATACATATGTATATATATATATGTATATGTATATATATTTACATATATATACATACATATATATATATATATATATATATATATATATAGAGAGAGAGAGAGAGAGAGAGAGAGAGAGAGAGAGAGAGATCTACTCGTGTCCATAGGCATGTCATAACATTACCTTGACCCATTTTCATACATGATTATGTCTATGCATATTTATAAAATAAGAATGAGATTTCTTAAAATTGACTTCATTAATGAAACTAAACCAGTCTTATAAGTGTTTTGATCAAATTGCAAATTCCAAATAGACTGAATCCTAAAAATCTTTAGATCAAATCTTGGATTAATGAAATTCCTTGTTCCTATGTAACTTAATTTAGCCCAGTCAATTGTAATTACCCATTTTTGCCCTATTGGGTTATGGGTACAAAATATCATCCTGGTAAAAATAAAACTAGAAATTATAAATATATATTAAATGCAATGATTCAATATTTTATCAAATAATCTGAGTATCATCTTTGCAGGGTCTATGTATGTTTATACATAGAGAAAAAATTTATACCATAATTTTTACCTAGGGTTCAAACTCACCCAAAAACACATAGAATATATAAATTTAACTTTAAAATTCACATTATGTAAAGAACTCATAAAATGTCTATGGTAATAAAGTCATTCAACTAGGGTTTACAGAGTCATGTATTTGGCTATGTGGATGGTCAGGCCATCTCTAATTCCAAATACATAACCCTGGTCATTTTAATACATAAAATAATGAAAAAAATACCCTATTTAAATTTATATATACCAAGACATTGATTTAATTCACACTATAAAATTTAAATCAACTGACCAACTTGGTAAAGGGTCACAACCTTACCAATTTTCAAATTTTCCTTCTCAAAACTTGCTCCAATCCTTCTCTTTTTCCTTTTCTATCTCTATCATGTCCTCTCTAGCATATCCTCTCCTCCATTATATGTACCTAAATGCTTAATTCATGCTAACAAATTTATCCACCTTCTTTTTCATAATCTCTTATGATCATTAAAATCTCAACAAAGAAAACTTTGCATGAAAACCTAACTCACACCATATTGGTTAGGAAAAAATGTCTCTCCATGAAAAATCAAAATCAAATATTTGTTTATCATAATGGCCTAATAACTCAAGTCAATGCCTAGCTTAATAACCCTAACATCAAACTTTCTTAACATATAGAAATCCTTTTTAAATATTATAATTAATAATAACAATTTGAACCTTATACATGTTAAATAGACCTTCCTTGTCCATTTAAATGTTACAATCAATAACAATGAAATCAACCCCCATAAATTAATTAAACACTATGATTATTAACAATGCAGTCAACTTTTACAAATTTATTCAATCATTATTATTAACAAAAACCTTCTAAGCTTTATGGATATCAACAATGGTTCTAAATAACAATATTGACTAAGTATAATATTAATAATCAACTTAACACATAAATAAAACAAGGTAATAGAGTTGCTTCTACCACTATAGTGATGTATAATAAACAAGACTCTATCATACAACATTCAATTATATCTAATGATGTCAACAAGTCATAATAAAGACATATATAGATTCAATTACTCCTTATATAAGCATCATACATAATATCAGTTTCGTACAAAAATCATAAGTGTAACACACAACTAGAGTAACATGAGCATTAAGTATTAATCAAGATCACATATATAAGAATACTAGAAATCATTAAAAGAAAACAATGATCACAACATATTATTCTATTTGTGGTGTGTGCGAGTTCATAATTTACATTCTAACATCCCCAAATACTTCCATCTATGCCACCCTTTTTGATGATGCCCTCCCTCCATCAAATTCCAACATCCACCTCATAGAAATAATGGTAGTTAGTCCAAAATAATATAAAATCCGTAATTACTGCTATAATGAACTAAACAAACATGATCATCATGTACATAATATATAAGTATGACTAACTCCATAGTTAACAATTATGTAAATTAGCTAAGTATAACTGTCCATAAATCAATATATGCAATCCAAGTTTAAAAAAATAGTAATTAGTCAAATAATAACCATAAAATCCACTAATCAATAGGTTATAAGGTCTAGATAGGAATCAAGATGTGACATCCTTCCCCCTAAAGTTGGTCATTATCCTATTGACACTTATTTAAACATAATTTCAAAAATTAAACATTATTTAGTAAAAAATAAATAAAATCCAACAACATATTAAGTAAACAAATGTGTAAATAACCTATAAAAATCATTATAATACTCCCAAGTAGAACTATCTTCAAAATATCAGCCCCGCTAGACCTTGTACTATGATACTTCTCTATTACAAAAACTAAGTTTGTGAGTGTTAATTATTATGATTTGTTCTACTATGACCACCTCAAGATATAGAACTATTAAAACATTCCAATCCAAACATGTGAAGGATTAGCAATATACTTTTTAAGATAGGACATATGGAAAACATTATGTAAAATAATTAGAGTTGATGGCAAGACAAGCCTATATGCTACAAGATTGATCACTTATATAACCTTGAAGGGTCCCAAATATCTAGGTAAAATTTTAGTTGATTTTCCAAAATTAATCAAGATTTTATAAGGCTTAATATGTAGAAATACCACAAAGCCCAACATGAAACAACCAATGATTCTCCAGCTCTATGATCATGATTAACAACCCGTATTGATCCATGAAAAAAGATCCAATGACACAAAATAAAAGTTGGATTTCAAAATAAAATAGATAGTCCCTCTAGGCATTTATCAAAATTTCCATGAAATTTATCAAATGGATACCACATGGATGCCACATAAGTACGAAATGATAAAATTGAAGATTTTTTGTGATAAATGAAAAGGTATAAAGGCCTAGGTTTGAATCAAATTTGAGACATGAATGAGCCTAAGTTTGAATTTACACTACCATTAAAGCTCCAAAAATTCCTTAAGTGTCCTTAAAATCCCCAATTCAAGCTCATATTAATCACAATCAAACCAAGAAGAGCTCAATTGTGATATAAGCAAGAACAACTTAATTCAGATACTACTTACAATTCATTTGGTAGGTAATTACCACTTATATAGCCATGGTTGTTCCCAAAAAAAAAAGGGGGATGAAACCAAGCTATACTTGACCTCAGATCGAGAAGGGAAGGGTTTCAAAGATACAAACTTGGATACTATAGTTTTTAAAAATGGGAAAAATAATTGGTCCAAACTCTTTTGGACCATTGAGGAGATGTAAAATTTGACTAGGGAGGAATAGAGGAATGCAACCATTCTAAGGAGATACAATGACATAGTTTCCATTCATATGGATAACATACACTACACTACCACTAACCCTGAGGTACTTCACTACATTGATGTCCTTTTTCCTCTTCTCTAAGATTGTAAAATTGAGAATGACTAGATTGCACATGATCATACATTCAAGAAAGTAGCTTACACTTCTCCCCTAGATTTTGAAAGATATTATAAACTAGGTAAACCCCAAATTGATCTACAAATCATTAAAAATTAGATTGGATATCATAATCTATACACAATCCTTGCCCCACAACTACTCACTGGGAACCAAGTTGTCTAAGACCCCATAGGAAAAATACCAATTATCTAATTTAGGGAGGGAATTAGGATAACAATGACCTTTATAAATAGGTTATGCAGATCCCCCTCTACTACACACATTGACAAAATATAGGTATCATATATTTACTTCATGGTGGAGAAAATACTCACTCTCCCATTAGGTGAGATGATCAACATCCGCTTGAAGTCCCAATTCATAGCAATCAAGAAGAAAACAAGAAAATATTTTGAAATGATGTCATATCTATTAGCTACCTTTTAGCCTCTACCCAGATCCCAAATATCAAGAATTGGTCACCTAATGGGAGACCTACTATTTCCCATCATTATTTCAAACTTCATATTTTTAAATATAGACACAACATGTAGTTCATCTATGATTTTATTTATCTATCCCTAGTGGAATCCATCATAGGAATTCACATGAGTAGGATTAGCCCATTAATTAAGAAATATGTGTAATTGATAAGAGGCATATGGTTCTACCCTGATTACATAGTGATAAGTATTGAGGGGACTTTGACACAACCCTTCAGGTTACCCATCTATGTATCAACCAAGTTTTCAGAGCAAGAAGTGGCTTACCAACTTCTTCATAGTATAGATGGATTTTGTAAAGAAAAGATGAAGGGCCTTCCTCATCCTTTTCCATTGACAATCAACTAAATTATTTTGTAAAATTGGGAGCATGTGAATATAATTACTAGACATAGGGACTCCTTCACCCTAAAAAAATGATTTGAAGTAATAGGACCCTAATGGGGTAGTTATCCAACATCTAAAGTCCAAGACCATAAATAAGGTATATGAGCATTATCCCAATGTTCACAACCCATTCTACATTAGGTCCTATAGTTTCCTAGAGCTATTGTCTAGATTGAAAAAGAATAACATCAAGTTGGAACCTAGATTAGATATGGGAGATAATAAGCCACTAGATGAGATATGGAAAATGGTGCCCTTTCAATACCACTTATTACATGGACCATCCTTAAGGCCCCATATATATCAACCATTTCAACAATCCTAGACACAAACAACACAAGGACCTAGAAAATAAAAGTTAGAAGAGAGACCTAGGGAAGGATCATCTTTGGCCCCTCTTGATAGACCAGAGTCTCCCATAGAATACATGGATATGATTTATTTGAAACCAAATGAAATAGTAGAGGATGAACTGAAGGTGTTTGATGAGGTGTATGGGTTAGAGAATGAGGAAGAAAAAGAGAACCCTAAGCCTAGGTAGAGGAGGTTACAAGACAAGGGAAAAAAGGTTGCTTTGGACTTGATTCCCATAAAACCCCAAAAAAAAAGAAAATATGAATTAATATTGGTCTTAATTAGGAGAAAGAAGCCCAATTTGACCTTTACCCACCCCATGAGTGAGGTCAACTTGTTCAGTGAGTAATACCCCATTCATGGACCCATCATCCATGAATGGTTTATTTATGGGAAAATGCAGAAGATTCCCACTTTGTCCCATTCTTGGGTCTTAACCCAAACTATTAACATTGATGTTTATGAAGAAATCAAGCCATGGATATTGGTTTTGATTAAGGAGGAATAAGAAAGAAGAATAGTTACTATAAAAGGATCAATTAGCATAGAAATGGATGCTTCAGGTGCTTCAAGTAGCACAAGGATAGAGGTCACAAAACCTCTTAAGGTAACATAGTCATCAACCAATGTCTAATTTAATACAAAAAAATAGGGTTAGAGATAGTCACAACTAAGGTCATGATTAGATGTGAGGAATTTACCTTTCAAAAAGTTGATCCAATTACAAGCTTCACTCCAATTGGAGAACAACCTAGGAAACACCCTATTCATGAGGAAGATATAGAAGGACTGGCTGAGGCTCATTCATCTTAGATCAGAATAGGCATATGAGGTATGAAATAGAAGATACATAATCTATAAAAAGAAAAGGAAAACCTAGAGATAATGGTTATCCTATCAATTCCTAAGGCCATGATAAAGCTGTTTGAAGCATCCTTCTTTGACATGTTTGACTCCCTAAAGTCAATAAAACTGAGGTAGGATGCATTGAGCTAATAGAGTGAGACATCTAAAGGATTGATTACCCAATGGTAAGATATAGAGGGTAAGATAAGGGATTTTATCAATATATTGATTAAGGATAAAATTCCTAAATTCAAAACCATTAGCCTATCCCACTTAAATGTAATATTGGGGATAGTGGTTCATAAGATCCAAAGTTTGAATGTTTGGTTAGAAAGCTTGGATAGACTACTAAAGGATGATGAAGAGATAATTACTAGAATTAAGCAACTCCTTGGAACCATGTTTGTAATTCCTATAAATTTTATAGCCTTGGGCATCATTGATGATGAAGAGTATAAGCACAAAGTCACTTTGGTGATGTAGAAAGTGAGAAGTAAAAGCCAGGGCCAATCTGGCAATGACAATAAAAGAATCATGGGCATGATCTTCACTATTGAGTAAAATATTACAAAATCTTAGATCATTAAAGAGGCTATGGTAATGGATGATAGAAACTTTTATGACTTAGCTGATCAAGATGATGTCTATCTCTTAAAACTAGTTATTGATTTGGAGCTTGTCAAAAAGCAACATCAAAGAGCTATGGAGATTCTCCAAGAGCAACAAGATAACCCCTTAGCAATGGGCCCATCAAATAAATTAATATTCCATTTTGTAGAAGCATTATAATATTTAAAAGAGAAATATTATTTTGTAAAGGAATATGCTAGTTTATTAGCATATTTGCTTATAGGTTAGTCCATTTGTGAAAGAGAAATGTATTCTAAAATTATAAAGGACAATTTTCCTTATCTTTTGTATATTTATATCTTGTAACTAACTGGTATACTGACTTGTCCTTCTATAAAAGGTAGTACTACCATTTTTTAAAGAGAGGGAGTTTTGATCAAAACTTGTATACTTTGGAGCAATTAATATAAACAAGAAATACTAAAAAGTTTGTCCAAGTTTGTTTGTATTAATTGTTTCATTACTTCTCTCTCAATTGTTTATTTCAAGTCTTAAATTTGAGTGGTTTCATGAATTTAGAATTTGTATCTTTGATACAGGGTTTTTAATTTGTGCTTATGTTATATTAGTTGAATGATCTTGAATTTGTTTTGTTTCATTTGTTCTGCATTAGGATGTACAAATTCTATTGAAATATAGTAATAAATCTTTAAAGTGAATTCAGTTCTTACTTGTATTTCTTCATATTATCCTTAGAATTTTTCTTGGTATATAGTGAGATCTAAGCTTATGTTATTTTGCATTATATACTAGTTAAATGCATGTTCAATTTTAATCAAAACATTGAAATGATTTTTAAGTCAAGGATCAACAATCACATATTCTCTTTTTTCCCTACCCTTCTCTTTTTCTTCTTGTTTTACCCAAATCACCTTAGTTTAGATCTCATTATAAAGATTCATATAGACTAGTCTTTAGTATTGAATTTTGGTCATAATTCACTAAGATCAACATAGGTACTTTAAAATTTACAAAGATCACGGTGGCTCCCAATCAACAATCAATATAAATTTTTGAAATAGTTTGATTTAGT
Source organism: Torreya grandis (assembly GCA_037957365.1). Taxonomy (NCBI): domain Eukaryota; kingdom Viridiplantae; phylum Streptophyta; class Pinopsida; order Cupressales; family Taxaceae; genus Torreya; species Torreya grandis. The sequence continues at coordinate 5,757,455 of JARHVA010000133.1, read as the reverse complement.
CTGCCTCTATTTTAGCATAGGTAACTAGATTACCAAAAACTTGCTACTCATGCCATAAATTACTAGAATTCTAAAATGAGAAGTGTTCTTAAACACTAAGATCACCTATGATACACATGGAGGCATCAATAAGATGAAGCTTTAGTAGCGCTAGGAGGGCCTAGTGAATTTGTTGAATCTTTGTTAGTCTTAGCTTGTTTTTTTAATCTAATATTGGTCTAATCTTTACAATTTTACAAAATTCTTTGCTCAAAAGCATAAAGATCATTAATATTTGTGATCTTTGACCCATATTTGTGCTTCTTTTAGACAAAGATCAAATATTTTTAAGGTTATATGCTTGATTCTGGTAAAGATAACTTAAGATCTAAGAATTCATAGTGTTTGAGGTTAGAATAGCTTATTTTGATCAAAGATTGGTATATCCATCACAGATCTAGGTTAATTTGAGCTTAGAATTATGAAGTTTATCCATATTTATGTAATTAGACACATGTTTTAGCTAACTTATTTAAAATTTGATGCCTTTTATTGTTCTTTACATATATCTTTGCAAAATTAACTTAATGTACAAGTTTGAGTGCTATTATTTGTAAAGGTTGGTTTGATACATTATATCTCAAACATGGTCCAAATTTCTCAAAATAGAACTACTAAATATCTAGACAATATCACATTTAGTGACAAGAGAACCTCTACTTGAGTTGGAAGTCCATAGGAGAGCCTAAAGAGGCAAAGGTAAATATATGAATTCAAAGTCTTTACCAACTTTACCACTCCTAGGTACCTTGACATTTAACCTTCATCAAGGTATGGCTTGTTTAGGAAGTTCTATTATTAATGTACAAGGTGAAACTCATGACCTCCCTCATAATCTAAAAAAATATTTTCCAAATTTTAGTCCTAATGGTATAGTAACAACATAAGAACATGTTAAATCATTTAAGGTTGCATTGAGGTTGTTAAATATAGTTCATAAGGATGTAACATGTAGGTTCTTCCCTTTCACATTAAAATATGTTGAATATGAGTGGTTCCTAAACCTACCTGATGATTGCATCACCACTTGGGATGAATTTAATAACATCTTCGTTGACCAATTTGGTAAAATAATCAGCCCTTATGTCTTGTACCAGCAATTTACCATCTTGAAAAGGGATGTCAATGAACCTATAAAAGATTTCAATGTTAGGTTCCAAAATATGTACAATAAAACCACTGATCCTTATAAACTTGATCAAGCCTTGGGCTTGGAAATTTATAAAGATGCTCTTGATCCCACGACGTTAGTGTTCATAAAGAGGGTTATGGGTCTAATGAACACAATAGCTTTATCTTATGTTGAGGTTGTGATAATAAATGACTAGATGAAACCTTAGAGATGGATGGCCTATTTTGTTCCCAATGTCAACCCACATATGCCTACCTTGAATGTATTTCCTAATAATAAATAGAGTGTGTCTTCTCTTAACCAACTCCCAAATATGAACCAATTTCCTCGAAGACATGTTGCTCCTAATTAAAATGTTGGGGTTCTTGAATCACCCTACTAACAATGGATTTAATACAACTAATCAAAGGACCTTGGTACCAGCCACTAGTGACAATATAAACTAGGTTCATAATTTAGAAACCCCTAAAATTAAGAATGTTCCATTCTAAAAATAGTTCAAAAATTGAGCATTGACTTCCTTCGGCTATAAAAACAAGTTGGTAATACTAGAGAACCTTCTAGTAGGAACTTCTCTTTTCAAAGATTCAATAAACCCAATAATAAGTTCAATAATGATATTTTACACAATAATAAGAATAATGTACCCTCTCCTAAAAAAATACTATGGATATTAATTTCATTGACATTGCTTTGTTTGATTATTATAGAGTCCATTTTACTGCTAAGCATGGTGAGATTGATTGCATTGAATTCTACAAAGATTTTCAGATATTTCAAGAAGAGTTAGACACTTTCAAGGTAGTGCCTAAAAAAGATAATGGTGCAAGTACTTTAGGATCCAAGCTTGCTAACCAGACCTTCATGGTGGAGACATTTTATTTCCCCTTCTAAGAAGATAATGAGCTAGATGATGTTCTTGAAGAAGTCCACACCTTCTAGTAGTTATTGAAGAAGACATATCCTCTAAGGAAAAAATAATAGAGGTAGTCTTTGACCACTTTTATTCCTCCAAAAAACTTTGGTACTCCTCTGGATACCACTTTATCCAATAATCCATAAATTTCAAAGGTAAGTATTCCTAAACCTAGTGTTGATGCTTCCAATTCTTCCAATAATACTGGTTATAACATTGTAGATGACATGAATAAAATCAAAACTAATATCACCTTGCATGAATTGACACAAATCAAAAATTAAAGAGATCTATTGTTGGAGTCTTTATCAAAGAAATCTAGAAAGATATCCTAGACTAATAATGCAAATCCATCTATATACAAAGTGCAAACAAATTCCCCATCCTTCTTACTTATAGTTAGAATGTTTGGTAAAAACTTGCATAACTATTTGTTGGATTTTGGTGCCTCTACAAATATTATGCCTGTAGATGTTTGTAAGTAACTTGGTTTGACCCCCATTAAGTCTGATAGGGTTATCACCCAATTAGATAAGTCTAGGGTTAAAGTGGCTGGATAATTGTTAAATTTCCATATGCAATTGGCTTCTAAGACAAGGGTCTACTAATTTATAGATATATAAGTGGTAGATATTCCTACTACATATGGACAGCTTTTAAGTAGAGAATGGACAAAAGATCTAAATGGATACATGTCCATAGATTTTCTCACACTTATGGCTACCTTGGAAGGGAGTGCCCAACCAAATCAAAGTTGAAAGAGAGCTAAGAATGAAACACATGATCACTGAGTATAATGTTGTCAATGAAAGGGTCAATATAATTGATTTTGATTTAGGGGTTTTCACCCTAGAAAATACCAAGGTTTATGATCTTAAAGCTTTTAATGTTGTGCCTGGGCTATGGAAGTTGTATTTTGATGGGGCTAGGTGTAAATTTGGATCTAGAGTAGGCATTATTTTAAGTAACCCTATTGGTAAGAAATACCATGCTTCTTATAGACTTCAGTTTCCTTACATCAATAACCTTATAGAATATGAAGCCCTTATCTTAGGCCTACAATTTTCCACAAAAAATAAGGTTAAAGAACTATTAGTTTATTGTGACTCATAACTATTAGTAAATCAAGTGAGAAGTAAGTATCAATGTAAACTATCATACCTCAAGAGATACAAATTTAGAGTCTAGGATCTAGTGGAATGTTTTGATGCCTTCAATATATTTTTTTTCCCAAAGGAAGAAAATAAAATTAATGATGAATTGGCATCTGTTGTAGCCAATCTCATGCCTGATCAAGATTCCATAAACTTTAGTATTAAACTCTCACCTTTCCCTTCTATCCTAGATAATGTGAACCATTTATAGGTCTTTAGTGATGACCAATAAATCATGAACTTCATGACTAGTTATAGAGTATTTAAAGATCAAATCATTGATGAGGCCGATGAGAATGATTTTAGAAAAGGCAAGTTTAATGGCAAAGTCATTCAGCTGAATGACAACAAAATCCTAAAAGGGATGATTGCCTTGGAAAGACTGTTTGATCAACATAAGCTAGTTGAAGCTTATAAGGTTTCTAATGTGAGTAGGAAGGACTACAATTCTATTGATCTTGGCCCCCAATATCAACCTTAGTTGGCTAACATTAGAAAATCCTACACTAATTTTTAAATAAGAGTGATAAAGAGCTATTAACAAATTATAAAGATGTCATAGCTTTGTCTTATGATGACTTGAAGAATTTTGATCCAAGAGTCATCACCCATACTATACCTCTTAAAGAGAGTTTCAAACCCTTCAAGTAGAAACAAAGACCTGTGAACCCTGTATTAGAACCTATGATCTTTAAAGAGGTTAAGAGGCTATTAGATGCTAGGATTATATTTTCCCATTAGGAACTCTACCTAGGTGGCTAATTTGGTGCTAGTTAGAAAGCATAATAGAGAAATTAGACTATGTATTAACTTTATAAATTTAAATAAATAATATGAAAATGATAATTATCATCTTACCTCTTTTGATCAAGTAATAAAAATTGTTTTTGGTTTAGCCATGATGTCATTTCTTGATGGAGTTCCAAGATACAATCAAGTGTTGGTTGACAAGGAAGATAGAATTTAGATAGATTTCACAACTAAGTGAGGCACCTTTGCATATAAGAGAATGCCTTTTGGATATATAAATGTAGGAACCACTTTTCAAAGGGTCATGGACCATGCTTTCCAAGGCATGATTGGTAAGTGTATCATAAATTACATAAATGATCTAACTATTTTTTCTAGGAACAAGGAAGGCCATTTCATGCATTTACAATAAGTATTTGAAAGGTGTAAAATGTATGGGATCTTCCTTAACCCTAAGAAGAGAATTTTTTATATCACTAAAGGTAAAATATTGGGCCATGTTATCACTAAAGATGGAATTTTCATAAACATTGAAAGAGTGGAAGCTATATCTAAGATAGAGCCTCCCAATAGTAAAAAAAAATTGAAATCATTTTTTGGTAAAATAAAATTTGTGAGAAATTTCATTTTTGGATTTACAAAGATTATCAAACCATTGAATGATATGCTAAAGAAGGATGTGAAAGTCTCATGGAGTGAGGAATCCAAGAAGGCCTTTGAGGACATCAAAATTGCAATCAACCAAGCTCCAATCCTTATAAGTCTTGACTTTTTAAAGGAATTGTACCTCTACTCTTTCTCATTTGATCACACTATTGTTGATGTGCTAACTCAAAAAATAGAAGGATCTGACCATCCAATTACTTTTATGAGTACTAATTAGAAGATTACTAAGTTATATTACCCCCTAATTGATAAATAATCCTTTACCTTAGTTAAAGATATTAAGAAATTTAGGCATTACATTCTTAAGAACAAAGTGCATGCCATTTTACCAGACCCTACCACTAAGTTGATGCTAAACCAATGTGAACCTAGAGAATGAAGAGGTAAGTGGATGTTTGTCCTTCAATAATATGACATAGAAATTAAAATTGCAAAATTGGTAAGGTGTCAAGGTCTGATCCAAATGATTACTAGTACTAGCCCTAAACTAAGTATTATGTAAGTTGATCATCATAACTTCCAAGATAATGAATGGTATGACTCCATTGTTCACCTACTAATTAATGAAACTTGTCTTGTAAGGCTAACTAGGGAGCAAAGAAGAGATTTAAGGCTCAAAGTAGCACACTATCTCATCAAAAATGAAGTCTTGTACTAAAAGAAATTTAAAGGTGTATACCTAAGATGTGTCTCTAAGGAAGAAGCCACTGAGGTAATGAGAGGTTTTCATGAGAAACTGGGAAGTGGGCACCCATCTAGGAGGACAACAACTCATAAAATCCTTAGGGCTGGCTAATATTGGCCCACCTTATACAAATATGCTCATAAGCATGTAAATGAATGCCATTCATGCTAGATATTCAACACCAAGGATCTAAAAGCAACAATGCCTCTATAACTAGTCATGGTTGATAAGCCCTTTGCCTAATGGGGACTATAATTTGTAGGGGTAATAAACTCCAACTCATTAAAAGGTCACAAGTATTTTCTAACTACTACTGATTATTGTATAAGGTAGACTGAGGTAGTAGCCACCAAAGAATATAGAATAGAAGTGATCAAGTTCTTAAAATAAAACATATGCACCAGATTTGGGACTCCAATCTCTCTAGTTTATGATAATGGGTTAGCATTCACATCCATATAAATGATATAATGGGCATATAATAACACCATTATCCTCATGTTTTCATCTAACCATTATCCTCAAGGTAATAGAGTATCTGAGTCAATAAATAATAACTTGATGAAATCCATTAAGAATTCTATTGCAAACAAGCCTTGAACATGGCACAAGATTCTCAAGTATGCCCTTTAGGTAGATAAAAGAAGAGTAAATTAGGCTCTTAAATCATTTCCTTTCTTGTTGGTATATGGTTAGGAGCCCATATTCCCCATCACACTCAAGCTTCTAGCCTACAAATTTATGCAAGAGTATATGGAGGAGGACTAAAAATTTCCAAACTCTAAGATATTAGACATCATTTAGATGGAAAATGCATAAGAGAAGGCTTTTGATAACTTTATTAGGCACCAAACTATAGCAAAAAGGTGGTTTGACAAGAGATAAAAGATCAAGGTGTTTAGACAAGGGGATTTAGCTCTTCTCTAGGACAAAGCATCTAAGCCCAAGGGCAAATATGGCAAGTTCACACCTCTATGGATTGGCCCCTATAAAATTATAGACACACTTGGAGATAACACCTTTAGGCTCAAATAATTAAAAGGAGTAGAGTTCAAACTACCCACTAATGGGTAGTATCTCAAGCACTATTTCTTTACTACTCCTTTTGGGGTCTTCACGAAGTAAATTTGCAAGATGATTAGAGTTAGTGTAGGTAGGCTAGTTAGTTTCCTTCAGTCCTTCCTTATTTTCCCTTATTTGTACATAAGTATGTATATATTTATCTTCTTCTCTTTTTCTTCTTGCTTTACTACTTTCTATTGTGTGTTTGTTTCTTGTTTCTTTACTTTGAATAAGTCCTGTTGGATAGCCCTCAACTCAAAGTTCCTTAGTTTTATTGAAGCTCTAGAAATTAATAAATGTTGGTATGAGCCTCATACATGTGTTTACCATGGATTTGAGATAGAAGCTTGATGTTATGATTTCTAGAAACTAGTAAAGAACCATGAACAAGTTAGCCATCCCATAAGACCTTAAACATTATCTTGACCTAAACCTAGTTTTAAGAAGAATTACACATTAATATATTAAGGTTTAGTCATGTTTGCACTTAACAAACATCCTTTCCAGGGACAAATATTTCATCCATAAATGATTATCTGAGGATCAAACATTTGACCAAATCCTTAAACCTAGCTACCCTAGTTCTTAACTTTTGTTGAAAGCCTAAAATACCCAAAATACAAAAAATGACAACTTATTACAAAATAAAAATCTTTTCAATTAAAGGTGATTCTAGTAATCTCCACCAGGGATATGGACACCTAGATGGTAGTAAATCAAGTCAATGAGTGGATCCAAAGGCATCTCTATTGGGGCTATAGATGTTTGGTTAGTAGAAAAACAATGCCCAAGCCTTCCCTAAACTAGAATCATGGTTCTTAATGAATATCTAAATATGCTCCAAGATAGTGTTAATGATTAAAGGTATGAAATTTGGAAGTTGTCCTTTGAATCCCATGTCAAACATTAAGAGGAATCAAATCACATCACACAACATGGCTATGTCATGATGTTTGACCTTAATTCTACATGTGTAAGGTTTGTTTCAACCATGCACTAATCTTGATGATGGCACTAATCAAGTGGAATGAATGACCTAATTATTTATCTAAACTAGAGTCTTTAAGTTCTAACATATTGCTATGTTCCATCAAAATTCACCATTTTTTGAGGTCAACATACTCCCATTTCTACAAAATAAGGACCCTTGTGATTATTTTGAACCTTAGCATTGAAAGCTTGATATTTTTCACTTTATTGGAATTTTAAGATCATCCAAATTTGATGGAACTAGCTCATTTTGTTCATGGTTTTGTGTGAAAATTTCCTAATGTTACTAATAATTGATTATCATGTCTTAAGATTCTAGGTTTCATATATCTCCTTTCGATGGATCATGTTAAGATTTTCACATATTATTTCTATCTAGGCTTTGATAGATTTTGGTCTAAAAAAATATAATAGCTAGACTCATGTGATAAAATCCTCCTTCAAAAAACCATAGCTTGAACCCTTGGTTCAAATTCAAATATTGGTGGGATAAAATTTGGTAGGAACATTTCAAATTTACTTTAGAATTAAGCCCAATTTTCATATTAAGGATTGGTTCTGTTTCTTAACACAACCAAACCTTAACCTAAAAATCCTACTTAGTCCTTTTTACTTTCCCCCCTATGTTCCTTATATTTCTAATATGGTCTAATGTTTAAGTTAACAGGGTCCTTTAAACATAACCAATCCTTACTATGAAAATCCTACTTGGTCCTTTTTACTTCCCCCCTATGTTCCTTATATTTCTAACGTGGTCTAATGTTTATGTTAATAGGGTCCTTTATTTTAGCAGGGTCCCCTTTATTATATGCTTAGCCTAAATTTTTAACCCTAAGGCCCCATTCTATTTTATAAATATGAATAAGACCTTACTTTTAAAGCTTTAACCTAAGTTCCTATATTTACCCACATCTTAACTTGAGTGCCTTGATTCTTTACAGATCCGATGGTCTACACTTCATCATAATAAATGATCTAATGGATCAAAGAAATACTAAAGAACTTAAAGATTTAACCCATCTAACCAATCAAGTTTAATCACCTAAATCAAGATTGATGATATGTGCTTAAGCAAGATAGAGGATCTGATGGATCAAATGCAACACTAAAAAGTCAAAAGCTCAGAAAGCGCCATAGAGTTTCCATGTAGAACTCCTACATTCAAAACTTAGTAGCAAATGATCCTACATATTAAATTAGGCCAATGGCATGTATCTACTCAGATCACAATCAATGATCTTCATTTCATCATAGAGATTGATACAATGGAGTGTATCAAATATAAGTTCTATAAGCCAAAAGAGATTCATGAGCTTAAAATTGACATTTATACGACTGTCATTTAACATCCATAAGTCCATCATTAATGTCCATGGGATCATTAAATTTAAGCTCATGAAACTTAATAATCCATTAAATTGAATTTTATATTTTCATGACCATCATTTGACATCTATGAGGCCATCATTGGCATCTGTGAGACCATCAAATTTAATCTAATCAATCATTTTGCTTAGACACAAAGATATACTCTAAGAATGTTTCTAAAACCTTATGGATTGCATTGAAGATCAATGAGACCCCTCAAAAGATGTTCAAATATTTAGGATCTTTAAATTTCTAATGATAAAATAGCCTCATGATCTAAGTATTTGTAGACATAGTTCTAATGTAAGTCTATTTCCTAGGGTTCCAATTACGTTTATTTGAATGCAATAAACCTTAGGCTAGAGACTTATATTAAATCTTATTTTAAAAGACCCTTGTGGTATAAGAATTAGATTAAATGCTTTTAACCTAATGTTTTATCATGTTTATTAACATTATGAAATCTTATGCCAATATCTAATAGTTGGTCCTTTTATCATTTGGCCCCCCTTCAAACATGTTCTAAATAACTTAGCATAAATATCTTAGCATAAAGGATATATTATGTTTATCAACACAACATAAACATTAGCCTAAGATATTAAACCTAGGTCCCCTTTATATATATTTCAAAAACCTAGGCTAAAATACTTTATCCTAAAGCTTATAACATGTTTATTAAACATGAAATAAACCTTAGCCTAGAGTATTTAAGCCGAAGTCCCTTACTTTATCATGAAAATGATTAAATTTATTTCCCTTTTGTAGGATGAACAACCCATGCTTCATCATAAAAAATGATTAGATAGAGTGAAGAGACTTGATGAGTCTAAATCATTTGATCTATCAGACCAATCACATGCATCTGCTCAGATTAAGATCAATGGTTTGTGCTTACTCATAAGGGAATGATTAGATGGAGTGCATCTACCAAATACTTTTCAATGAAACCCAATATTCCCATGAGATTGGCATGTGGTGAGCACATGTTCACTATACAAAAAGTAGGTCCTTGAAGGCTCATGAAAGCACCATGTGTCACAACCATGGATCTTGACATAAAGAAACCAATTATTCTCAAGCCTTATGATCATGATCAACATCCCTGCATTGATCCATTAACAAGGATCTAATGACATGAAAGAAAATTTGGATTTTCAAAAAAAAAGCTAGGCCCTCCAATAATTTATGAAAAATGCCACAAAATTTGTCAAATGGATGCCACATAGATGCCATATAAGTACAAAAAGACAAAATTTAAGATTTTATATGCTTGAAAAGGCAAAGGTATAAAGTCTTGGGTCTCAATAAAATTTGAGACATGAATGTGCCTAAGTTTAAATTACCACTACCATTAAATCTCCAAAAAATCCCTAAACATCCTTAAAATATTGAATTCAATCTCAAATTAATCACAATCAAATAAAGAAGATCTCAATTACAATATAAGCAAGAATAAGTTAATTCAGAAACTACTTGAAATTCATTTGGTAGGTAGTTGAAACTTCTATAGCCATGGTAGCTCATAGACAATAACAAATGGATGAAACTAAGCTACACTTAAGATCAAATAATGAAGGGAGGGTTTTAAAAGACATAGACCTGGATACTATAGCTTTGAACAATGGGAATAGGAATTGGTCCAAACTCTTTTGGACCATCAAATAAATGTAAGATTTGACTAGGGAGGAACTGAGGAATGCAACCATTCTAAGGAGATTAAATGAGTTAGTTTCCATTCAGAAGGATAGCCTACACTGTGTTGTTGCCAAGCCTAAGGTACTTAACTACGTTGATGTCCTTTCTCCTCTTTTCCAAGATTATAAAATTTATAATGACTATATTTTGCATGAGCCTACATTCAATAAAGTATCTTACATTTCTACCCTAGATTTTGAGAGATAATATAAACTTGGTAAACCCTAAATTGATCTACCAACCATTAAAAAATAGACTAGTGAGCATAATCTAAACACAATCCTTGCCCCATGGCTACTCACTGGGAACCAATTATCCAAGATCCCATAGGTAAAATGTCAATTATCCAATTTAGGGAGGGAATTAGGATAATAACGACTTTCTTGAATAGGTTATGTGGAGCCCCCTCTACCACACACATTGATAAAATCTAGGGATCATATGTTTACTTCATGGTAGAGAAAGGAATCACTCCCCTATTGGGTGAGATGATCAACATTCACTTGAAGTCCCAATTCATAGAAATCGATAATAAAAAAGCAAATAATTCTACATGATGTCATATCTATTGGATGCCCTTTTATCTTCTACCTAGATCCCAAATATCAAGAATTGGTCCCCTAATGGGAGACCTAATATCTCCCATCATTATTCTAAACTTCACATTTTAAAATATAGACACAACATGTAGTTTATCTTTAATTATGTATATCTATCCCTAGTGGAATCCATCATAGGAATTCCCATGATTAGGGTTAGCCTATTGATTAAGAAATATGTGGAATTGATAGGAGACATATGGTTCTACCCTAATTACACAATGATAAGGATTGAGGGGACTTTGACACAAACCCTTCAAATTACTCATCTATGTACCGACCAAGCTTGTAGAGAAAGAAGTAGCTTACCAACTTCTTCACAGTGTAGATATATTTGTAAGGAAAATAGGAAAGGCCTTCCCCATCCCTTTTCATTGATAATCAATAAAACTATTTTTAAAAATTGGTAGCATGTGAATATAATTACCAAATATAGGGACTCCTTCACCCTACAAAAAGATGATTTGAGGTAATGGGACCCTAATGGGGTGGTCACCCAGCATCTAAAGTCTATAAACATAAATAATGTATATGAGTACTAGCCCAATGTCCATGACCCAATTTACATGAAGGCCTCTAGTTTCCCAGAGGTATTAGCTAGATTAAAAAACCATAATATCAAGTTGGAGCCTAGATTAGCTAGGGGAGATAGCAAGCCACCAAGTGAGATATGTAAAATTACCTTACAATACCACTTATTACCTAGACCATCCTCAAGTCCCCCTCCATAGTAACCATTACAATAAACCCAGGCAAAAATAATACAAGGACCTATAAAATAAAATTTGGAAGAGAGACCTAGGGAAGGATCATCTTTGAACCCTCTTGATAGACCAAAGTCTCCCATATAATACCTGGATATGATTGCCTTAGAACCAAATGAAATATTAGAGTATGCAGTTAAGTTGCTTTCTAAGGCATATGGGTTAGAGGATGAGGAAGAACCCCAAGCCCAGGTAGAGGAGGTTGAACAAGACAAGGGAAAAAAGGTTTCTTTGGACTTGATTCCCATAACACCCCCATAAAAAAGAAAAGTTGAACTAGCATTGGTCCCAATTGGGAGAAAGAAGCCCAAGTTAACCTTTACCCACCCTATGAGTGAGGTCAACTTATTTAGTGAGGAATACCCCATTCATTGACCCATCATCCTTGAATGGTTTTTCGATGGTAAAATGTAGAATATTCCCACTTTGTCTTATTCTTGGGCTTTGACCCAAACAATTTACATTGATGTTCATGAATAAATCAAGCCATGGATATTGGGTTTGATGAAGAAGGAAGAAGAAAGAATAAGAGTTGCCACAATATGATTAAGTGGAACATAAATGGATACTCTAAGTGATTCAAGTAGCACAAGGATGGAGGTCCCAAAACCTCCTAAGGAAATAGAGTCATCAACCAGTGTCCAATTTAATCCATAAATAATAGGTTTAGAGAGTCACAACCAAGAAGGCCATGGTTGGAAGTGAGGAATTCACCTTTCAAAAATTTGATCCATTTGTAGGATTAATTCTAGTTGGATGATAATATCCTAGGTAAACCCCTATTTATGAGGAAGATATAGAAGGATTGGTTGAGGCTCATTTAGTGTAGATTAGAGTAGGCATCAAGGGTATGAAATAGAAGATACATAACCTAGAAAGAGAAAAAGATAACCTAGAGACAATGGTTGTCCTATAAATTCTTGAGGCCATAATAAATATGTTTGAATCATCCTTATTTAACATGTTTGACTCCTTGAAGTCAATTAAATTGAGGTAGGATGCATTGAAACAACAGAGTGAGATACACAAAGGATTGATGATCTAGTGGTAGGATGTAGAGGGAAATATAAGGGATATTATAAATATACTGATTAAGGATAGAATTCCTAAATTCAAAACCATATTAGCCTATCCCACTTAAATAAAATATTGGGGATAGTGGTTGATAAGATCTAGAGTTTGAGTTCTTAGTCAAAAGGCTTGGATAGACTCCTAAAGGATAATGGAGAGCTAATTACCAAAAAATAAGAAACTCCTTGGTACCATGTTGGCCAATCCTATAAAGTATACATCCCTGAGCATCATCAATGATGAAGATTATAAGCACAAATTCACTTTGGTGATGTAAAAAGTGAGAATTAAAATCTAGGGCTAATCTAGCAGTAACAACTGTAAAATCATGGGCATGATCTTCACTACTAAGGAAAAGATTGTATAAGCCTATAACATCAAAGTGGTTATAGAAAGGGATGATAGAGAATTTTATGGCTTAGATAATCAAGAGGATGCCTATCTCTTAAAACTATCTATTGATTTGGATCTTGTTAAAGAGAATAATTAAATAGCTATGGAGCTTCTCCAAGAGCAATAAGGGAACCCCTTAGTAATAGACCCATTAGTTAATTAATATTCCATTTTGTAAAAGCATTGTAATATTTAAATGATTAATATCTTTTTGTAAAGGCATATATTATTTTGTAAGCATATTTGCCTATAGGTCAATCCATTTGGGAAAGAGAAGTGTATTATATAATTATAAATAGGGACAGTTGTCCTTATCTTTTGTACATTTGTATTATATAACTGATTGGTATATTTCCTTATCTTTATATAAAAGGTATTACTACCATTTTGTAAAGAGAAGGAGTTTTGAGCAAAACTTGTATACTTTGGAGAAATTAATATAAACAAGGAATACTAAAAAGTCTATCCAAGTTTGTTTGCATCAATTACTTCATGACTTCTCTCTCAATTGCTTGTTCCATGTCTTGAATTTGAATGGTTTCATGAATTATAAATTTCCATCTTTGATATAGGGTTTCTAATTTGTGCTTATGCTAGATTATTTGAATGATCTTGAATTTTCTTCTTGTCATTCATTTTTCATTAGGATGTGCAAATGTTATTTAAATGTAGTAACAAATCTTTAAAGTGAATTCAGTTCTTACTTGTATCTCTTCATATTATCCTTAGAAGTTTACCTGGTGTATAGTGAGATTTGAGCTTATGCTATTTTGCATTCTATACTGATTAAATACATTTTTAGTTGTAATTAAAAACTTTGTCATGGTGTTTAAGTCAAGGATTATCAATCACATATTCTCTTTCTACCCTACCCTTCTCTTTTGCTTCTTTTTTACCCAAATCACCTTAGTTTAGATCTCACTCTAAATATTATTCTATATTAGTCTTTAGTATAAAATTTTGGTCATAATTCACTAAGATCAGCATAGGTGCTTCAAAATTCACATGGATCACAGTGGCTCCCAATCACCAATCAGTATAAATTTGTGGAATAGTTTGATGTGCTCTACCTCTATTTCACCATAGGTAACTAGATTACCAAAAACCTACTACTCATGCCATGAATTCCCAAAATTCTAAAATGAGAAGTGTTCTTAAACACTAACATCACATGTGATACACATAGAGTCATCAACACTCCCCAAATAGGGGTAAGTTGTAGACACCCCATTTTGGGCATAATTATGTTCCAATCGGACGTCATATTGATTTATACCAAACTATTCAAATTAAACCTAGGAATCACTGAATGTCCTAACTTTATCTGCACATCATATATTAGTACCCAAAATCATGTTGAGACATCCCTATTTGGGGCATTATCTTGTATGTAATAGTAAGCTCTCACAGATTAATCTCTAGTCAACTTACAACCTAACAAATTGACATATTGGTGTTTGAACCCATTAAGTGGGGTACTTAAACAATTCTTAAAATGTAAATATGCTAAATATAATAAATTAACTAAGTAAATCAAATTCAATGCTTAATTGTAAATTCCATGTCAATTAATGAATATTAATTTTGAAAAAAGGAAATTCCAATAATATTGAGGTCATGATGACGTCATCATCTTCAAAGTCAAGGAATTGAAAATATCTCCATTAAAGCCTTAAGTTCAGAAATAGAGAGCCATGATAAATAAATGGCATCTCTATCCAAAATATTAATTATTTTTCCCTCCTTAACTCAACTAGGGTTAAATTAAACCTAACCATAGATAAAACTATCCTAACTACACTTAAGTTAGAGTTAAATTGAAAACCTATAAATAGAAGTGCTAAGGTCCTTCTAAAGACAACCTTTTTTATATAGTGTTATAATGTTTAATTATTTAGAGATAAATATTTATTTCAATGTTATAATGCAAAATTATTTATAGATTTCTACATCTTGACAAAGCCAATCCAAACATTGCCAAAGTGACAAGCATAAATGACATAAGGAGCATGATTATTAAAGACTCTTTGAGCACACAAATGAGAACATCCCTCCAAGGCAAATGTGAAACTCTTACTCACAAGGTCAAGAATAATTGTTTTGTCTTCTTTTATTTGTTACTTGTATTGTCATATTGTTCCTTGAGTGTCTAGGATTGAGGTGTTAGATTTATTTGTGTCTTTTTATTGATTTTTATCATACTAACACTTGACTAACTCCCCTCTTGGATTCCTATCTCATAATATCAAAACTATAATTAAATATATCACTAACCACTAGCATACATATCTATAAGACTAGAAAATAAATTCATATAAAATACTTAGTACATCTTATTTTCTCCCTAAGGGTGTTTCTTAAGGATGGTGTACTAATGTGATTATCTATCAAGTACAATCTTGTCCTCATGCTATTGTCTCCCATGAAATCCCACCCACATGCACCAATATACCACTAAAATTCAATGCCCCAATTTCTTCTAACACCATCAATATAACCACCTATTAGATATAGATGGGCTAGCCTCCATGGGCATTTTAGGATTTAAACTGGGTTATTCCTCTGCCTGATGTGCTAGTTATTATATTTAACATCTCCTCCTATTATAAGGATCATTAAGAGGTCTCAAAAATGGGATGTATGTTGGTGTTCTATCTCTTACTACTCTTGAATCCCTACAATGATTATCCCAAATGGGGTGTAATAACTAGTGGTGTCAATGGATGTGTCTAACCAAACTAACCCACTACCCAAAGCACATGAGTGACACTTATACCACCATGTATTTTGGCCAATGACTCTTTCTCACCCCAATGATTTCATTATGGGTGGCCATGTATCCCATGTGTCCATGGTCCCCATGTAATTTTCCCATACTATCTTCTCCCTCCTCATGATCTCTACCACTAGATATATCACAATCCTCCTCACCCTTTGATCTTTACCCATCCCCTTACCCAAAGAAAATATCCCTCAAAGTTATGTATTACAACTTTAGGCCAGTACATCAGGAACCTCTCATAGATGTAGCATGAAAAAATTATTGGATCTCATCATCTATTACACCTTGATCAATATATTGTAGAATTCATGCACTTGTTTCACCTATGTGCACACTCTTGTATCATACATAGTGCCATACTGTAATATAGACCAACATACAATAATGGCACATCACCATTTGATTTATGACAACACAAAATGGTCATCAAACCAATACCATCCTTATAAATATCTGTAAAGTGGGTATGCTCTTAAAACTCTATTATGGGCTCAAATACATCAAAAATGGATGTGACCTTTATCAATAACCCAAATGTGTCATGAAAATCCTTTATTTATGATGGATACCTTTACAATATCCGCATACACCTCCCATCTAAATGTGTTTGTAATACTCTCCCACTACCCTAGGAATATATCTACCATCTCCTCATCGATAGGCAAATAACACATCTCCATAATGCCTATAAAATGTATGATAATTAATAGAACCTTAACCTTGTCTAATAGCCTAGATAATAAATCATGTTGCCAATTCACATTCATAGTCCTTCATATCCATGATCATATATGTAAAACATTAAATAAAAATACCCAATTAGTTTATAATTAAAACTTGAAATCAACTCAAAAACCTAGCTAAAATAGTAAAAGAATTACAAATGGACCTTATTTCTTATTGTATTAACCCTATAGTTATATGCTACTACATCAGCCATTTCAATTTCCATTACATCATCCCTAAAGTTCCCATCTAATTGTATAATACACACTTCTACTATATTGACAATGTAATTCATTTTTTACTACACCAACCATATATATATCGTATTGCCCATTTTTTATGCTTTACAACTATATATGCCAGAATTGTATTACATTGGCCTTGAAAATTCATCTTAAATAACATCATCCATAGTTATTTTATATCAACAATTTTATGATATTTTTTTATTTTATTATCCATATACTATGATACTATCCCTTTTAGTGACATTTTACTTCATAACTACATTGACCTTTTCCTATAATACCATCTACAATTACAATAACCCATCACACAATTATATTAGTATGTTGATATAGTTCTCCTACAATGACCCAAAAAAATATTAAGAGTTTCAATTTGGTGTTCTCTCTCCTACTTGTTGTCCATCAAAATTTC